>OY856414.1:86601200-87001200 GCA_963693085.1 Alisma plantago-aquatica | reverse complement strand
ACCGAGTTCTAGGGACGATCATCCTATCAACTGAAGATTGACAAAAAATCACCACATAGCTGCCCTCTTTTCACTCTTGTTGAAATTATTTGTGCTCACCATAAAAATAAAGAACGGGAATACAAGTTTACTATTGTCAATGTGAGTGAAAGAATATACACATGAACCTTACAAATTTAAAAACAAAATTTATGTATTAGGTTTTGCAAGATGGAAAAGAATGAACTTTTTAGGATGAATGTTATGCTTTTTTTGGATACCTGGTGATTATCTATTCATCCTATTTACCCAGAACAGGAAAATTCGAGTTTAGAGACTACACTGGCTCACAACAGCTTCATCCCTAACCATGTCAGAGATGAACGCTGGACAGTCTGTCCAGCAAAATGAGATTTCATCTTGGCCCAGCGCCCACTTAGCTATACCATCAACCACTTTATTACAATCTCTCCTTCTGAACTTAAAAACTAGAAATGTAAAGAACTCCTTTTGTTTACCGATATAATTGCATATGGGTTTGTATTTTATCGGAATATCAGTCTGGCCATATAACATCTTGATAGAAACTTCATTGTCATATTCAATGAGGATGAATGTTATGTTACAAACATAGTTTATGTTATGAATTTTTTTTAATAAGACAATGCCAATATTAGAAAAGTCAAACTTAAATTATTCTGGGAAACAACATATTTTCCCTTTAGATTTGAATTCATTGTTAGAAATACTCTACCCTATTAAAGTGATTGAGTAAATTACGTCATCCATTCAAGCTCGTACAAAATATAGTAGGGAAAATATAAAGATATCATTATTTGTTTTCATAAATATAATAAGAAATGAGTTTCACATTACTAATAAATTGATAATGTGATATCTTTTTATAAGTGACATGCTAGATTAACATCGTCTGATTCGTTGCTATAATCTTAAAAAGTTTCTACACCTATGATACAATGTTGTTAGAAAGATTAGCCTTGCTATTTACAATTGTGTGGAGAGAACTTTGATGGGGCGTTAAGTGTGGTTGTGTACACCAGTATTAAGAGTTCTCTTTAATTAGTGATTCATGACGCATAGAAGTTAGATAGACTTATAATTCTTGTTGATCTTATAGACGAGATGTGTCAGTACCTGCATAAAGAAGCGGCGTAGGGGGGGCAAAGTGGGGCAAGCCCCCCCCCCCTCCCTCAATCTAAAAAGTTGTTAAATAGTATTAATATATGCCTCATTTCAACTACATAAACCAGTCTACTAATAATATTCTAAAAAATGACTCTAACAATCACTCCATTCAATATATGTTAAGTGTGAAAAAATTAATTTATATTTATTAAAATAGTCGTGGTTATTTAGTTTTCACAAAACTTGCACGAGTAAGTTCAAAAAATATAACTTCATAAATTACGTTGTGAATACACAATTCATAAAAAAATGTGTTGATTAGACTGATTACAGCTATTTAGTTTGAACAAAATATCCACGACAAAGTACATAATAAATTATAATTTAACACAGAAAATACATAGATATAGTATATGAGATTGGTGAGTAAATAAATTTGTCTTGTGTGATTTGTGATAGACCAAATGGAGTTCGAATAAATTATAATTTAAATAAAAAAATATTTAAATTTTGTATTAGGATTCATATATATACATAACCACAACACCAAAGAAACAATTATCTTTTGATTATGTTAACATTTCATATAAAAAATTATCTTTATTAGTAATGTTATGCATAATAACGTTATGATCTCAGAGTCTATGGATGAAGTGATTTATAAGATTAATTTTGTCATCCAAAAGGTGTTGGCGGTGCATCTTGGGGTCTTCTTTCTATCTCATTGAAAATCATCATAAAATATATTTCTTCTATTAAAAAAACCAGTGAATATATAATGACGATATGAGTTTGCAGTTAATTATATGTCAATTACCATAACATGCACATCCTTGTTGTATTAGGTACATATACATCCGATGTTTTCTGCATGTTGATCTTGTGACAACAGTTACTAAATACAAGAGATCATTCATATTTCAATTAGTTCCTAATCTTCATTAGTTGGCAATTGATGAGCACAGTTGAGGTTTTGATCCGTTGAAGGAATAATAGATATTTTCTTATATATTCTTTTTAGTTGATTCTATATGTATTATTGGAGTCACAATAATCTAATCAATGCAACAACTATGATAAACCAAATATATTAGTAATTTATGTAGTGTCAGCGTATCAGATGAATGATAAGTGGCTCAACAATTAAAAATATTTATCTATATTAAAAGAACATATTTGACTCCATTAATATTATGTAATAGTATAGCGATTCTAACTGGTTAGAACATTGAGAATTATAATATATTTTTCATTACGGAATATATTAAACTATCCAAAAAGGAATTAGTTTGAGTGTGCTTTAGATATTATTTGATAACTACTAAGTTAATAATTTTTAATAAATTTTAATTAATGACTAATTTTATTTGTGACCCTCTTCGACTGGCTCCGTCGAGTAGAGATTTACAAAAAGGAACCAATACATACCTGAGTAACAAAGCAAAACGTTAGATGATAAACGGTCACTCCATCAGAATGTTTAGGCATGCTGGTGGTTGCTCTCAGTACGCCTAATTCCCTTCAGTCTAAAACTGCAATTGTACATCCATTCAACGCTAATGCTCACGGGGTACAGATAACAGGAAACACTTTGATGTGGAGTGGGATCGTTATCAGATCTACAGCTATAACCAGGAACAAAATGAACGCACAACAGAACAATGAATTGGCCTTTTTGAGTGGACACCTTCACTTGATTCCATGTGCATTCATTCGACTTCCCGGGGCGATATGCTGTCAAACACAGTGAACACAAGAGGCCGCCCTATTGGATTCTAGATTTCCTTGTATACATTAAATGTCATTGTTAGATATACATGACGACAGAGGGCCGGATAAAGTAATGACTCTAGTCAAAGAAGGAAACTGATGAGCTGATAACATATCGCTTTCATTGTGAAGAAGATTGTAGCTAACGACAAGAGTGCAGTTTCATAGCATGGTAGAAATGCGAGAAAGAATGTGAAATGTGAAAGTTGGTATGGTCTGTTTTATTCGATCCAACCTTTATCAGTTTCTGGTTTTGCAGCGGAGCATATATACAGCAATATACACGTCACCCCCACCACTTGAGAGATGACAATAGTGGAATGAGAGTTCCGATGTTGCTGAGATAGAATTGTGTGCTGGAGAGAAATGAATTATTAATTTAAGAAAAGAGAGTGCCGATGAGACGACATTTAAGAACGTGCGATAACGGAAGAGAATGAGACAAATGTTATAAATGTTATAATAATAAAATGAGTGAAATATTTAGAAAATTGAGAGAAGAGAGAGGATTAAAAGAGTTAAGGTTTGTGCATGGATAGAGTAAGATATGATAAAGTATTATCTTTATTGTTACCAGTGTCAAAGTTGTGGATAATGAGTACGCTAATTATTCATTTTATGAAAACATTTGTCATACCCTTAAGAATTCTGACCGACAAATTAATGAGAAATTACTTAAACCTGATAATTAGGATTTGTCTACACTCTTATGCAACAAAATTATTGGTGTAACAAACTCCTTTACATAATTATATTATCAACACTAAGTTGTAGTCTATACTGGCATAAAAGCAACGAGTTTGTCATGTTAAATACAAACTTTCTGTTTCCTTTTTTCTTCTGAAAATGAATGGCGGGCAAGGTTGCACCGCTTCAAATTACTACGACAATTATCTTTATTGTTAACTTTTCTTCCACATCTGTTAGTTTTTTTTTTACTAACTGCCCGTTATGCCACTCGTCATCTATGCCTTAAAACGGAAAGATACGAGAACTACTCGGTTTGTCCCACTCTCCTTTCACGTCCCACACCACGCAAACACCCACTTACAGTTAACTCTGTACTGTTTCGATGATCAATCCACACCACACGCGCATCACAACGACGTCTTCCGGTCTGCGACCCGCTCAAAGAAATGCTATTTGAGAGAAAACATTCGTTTCGTACAACTAGAATAGGTCCAAGGACAAATTGTCATGACACTCTCAAGTGTTTTCTCTCACACTGCTCCTAGAATAGGTCCAAGGACGGTTGTGCCTTGTTTGTCCAATAAAGCAACAATAACGATCCTCCGCACTTACGGACAGCCAGGTGTTGGGGATTTGGCGTTGCAAATCCTCACTCGGCAATGGGAGGGGTAATTGACGTTCTAAGTCCATGTAAACCAAAAAGATATATAAATACAAAAGAATTACACTTTGACATTCCGGGTTTGAAACGCCTACGGACAGTAATGTATTATGTGTTTTCCCTCTTTTTTTTATTAGTAAAAGACCTATGCTAATTATTCTAATACATCTTTTACTCATATATCTCTAATGCAATCAATCAAAAGTAAAGAGACCAAATTGATTGTCGCTTCAGATAAATAATAAAACTTAATATTGATTTTCTTTTCTGGGTTCAAAATAATTACTCACAATGATATACCTACAACCCGCTAAAAGATAACAAAATTGTTAAAAATTTGAATGTCTCCAATATATAGTGTGTTATTAGTAAAATTACATATCTTCTGCTTTTCTAACATGTGCATGTATATTGCCAGATATTAATACAAAAGTAGAAACAGAGAAAAATAGAATAACTAGATTAACTATCAATTAACTCCCTCTAAAGTGAAAGGAGTTAGTCGTTGCTTATACAACAGTTTTTTTGGTTCTTGTGCATATTAACAATAAAACAATAGAATTTAAGTTAGTGCACAAAACCAATGGTATAATGAGATCATAGAGAGGTTTTTAAAATACATAGACACACTGGACAAATAAGCTAACAAATAGATTGTTGAAGTAGACAAATTGATGCCACGGGCTCACATGCACAATACCGAAGAAAATATAGATATATATTAAAATTACTTATATATGTATTGATTGTGAGTTAAAGTAATGTCGGAGTAAATATCAACTAAAATTAGAAGCAGACAATATGGATAGAAGCTACAAATAGAAGTGATAAGAAAGCAAGGTGATAGCTCGAATAGTATCATGGTCACCTTGATTATTCATACATGATAAGACTGCACACAGACACAAACTATGTACATACTTTAGAATATAATGCATTATATGTATTAAAGTTAAAAGATTGTGAATGTGATGATGTGTCACTTTATTGATTTTTGGAGATTCCTCATTTTGGTAACCAATTTAACCTTATCTTTATTAAAAAAGTTATGTAAGTCTTCTCATAAGTGATGAAAAGGTTGACTAATGCTACCAAACACAACATATAAGAAGAGAAAAAACAAGGTAAAAAGGAAAGCTATAAATAAAAAGGGAAAAACATTAAGTCTCCCACAGATAAAAGAATGACCACCTCTTACCAACATGGTGACGTCACAACATGGATCCTTGTTGACATCAAGTAAAGTAATAATATTATTCACCTCCTCTAACCTTGTCTCCCCTGCATTCCAAATCATAACAAAAATACAAAAATATCATGACTCGGTGTGAAGATGGGTGGGAGTCATCTCACATCATCATTGGAATATATGTGGGTGCATCATATTTCAAGAAAGTAAATATAATGATTACATCATATCCATTTCAGGCTTTTGCATATAAAGAAACAGTTTATAATTTTAAAATATAATACAAATACTAGAAAAACATATGCATTGTATGGCTACTTTATTAGAATAAAATGACTACTTTGTGATTATAATAAACAAAACAAAAATTATGCATGACCCCTCACACACACTTTACTACATAGTGATTGTTCATGATGTCAATAAGACAACTTCATCGTCCATTTTATCTAGCATGGTTCCTTTGTATTTTGATACTATCGAGAGTTTGTAGATAGGGAATCTAGGTTCTTATTCTCACCCAAGAGTGTTTCAATTTAAGGCATTCACACATATTCCTAAGAAGCAAGGATAAAAGATTGATGTCATATCAATTTCTAGTCTTTTTATTGACTATGTTGATGATAGTTTGTTGTAATTAATATTTCAGAACAAGAGAATATGAAGATGATCAATGCATATATTTAATCTTATCTAAGGATCATGTGTATTTTGATACTACAGTGGTAGAGCCTGAGCATGATAGAAGTCAAGATATAAGGATCAAGCGGTAGCATCTCAAGGGAGAAAAGAAAATGGAATTTTATGATAAACTTATCAATGAGAGAACTTATAACTTGGAGTTTGACATTAACTCTATGTAACAAAGTATGAGATCATTCATAATAATAATTTTCAAAGAGGTATTTCTAGAGTATAAAGGGCATGGGCCTTCAAAAAAAGAGACTTGGTGGTGGAATGATGAAGAACATATTGCCATTGAACTCAAAAGAGAGACCTATAAGAGCTTTCCCAAATCTTGAGATTATGAGACTTTTTAGAGATACAAACAAGAAAAGAAAGATTCTAAGAAGATAGTTAAAGAGACAAGGTCCAAATACTTTGGTGAGATATATAAGAATTTTGACAATAGAGAAGGGGAAAAAGAAATTTATGAAATGGCTCGTCTAAGAGAAAGAAAAGTAAGAGACTTGAGTCAAGTAAAGTTCATCAAGAATGAAGATGTCAATGTGTTGGTGAAGGATGATAACATAAAGAAGCTAATGAGAAACTACTTTCATAAGATTTTCAATGGAGATATTATGTATAATGAAGAGACTCAGACGACATGAATATAATAGATTTCACACACGCACGATGAGTTTTACTATCTAAGGTCAAGCATGCTTTAAAAAAATGAAGGCATGTGGTCCAGACTATAGTCCCATTCATGTATGGAAGAGCATGGGGGATGAAGGAGCTATATGGTTAACAAATTTCATTAACAAGATCATGAAGACAAAGAACACGTTGGATGAATAGAGAAATAATACTATAGTCGACGATTATTGAGCATAGGCTAAGATAGATAATAGAGATGTCAGACAACCTATTTGGTTTTATTCTAGGAAGATCAAAAGATATTATTTTTCTAATAAGGAGGCTTATGGAGAAGTACAGAGAAAATGAAAGAGATCTTCAAATGGTGTTTATTGAAATGGAAAAGGCCTATAATCGATTACACAAGGAAGTGTTATGTATGGTTTTGCATAAAAGGAGTTTTCCTATCTAATACATTGACCTGATTAAAGACATGCATGATTTCTCAGCTGAAAGTGTTAGGAGACTTGGAGGAGAGACACAATATTTATATCACCATTAGTGTACATCAAGGTTCGACACTTTGCCCATATCTATTTGTTCTTGTTATAGATGAATTGTCAAATCATGTTCAAGATAATATCCCCTTGTGCATGTTTTTTGGTGATAATTTTGTGTTGATTGATGAATAAAAAGAAATATTGAATGATAAAGTTGAGCTTTAGAGAGATGCATTGGAATATAATGGATTTATAATAAATAGAAGAAAAAATGAATATATGGCTCAAGTTGGATGGATTGGATGTACCTATATGTGATAAGTGTAAGGAGTGAGACCTGAAAGGAAATCCACTCCTTAATAAATCAAATAAAAGGAGACATACCATATGCCAAACACACAACCTATATTTTGCAAAGGGATGATAATCCAATTTATTGAAAAGTATGTTTCATTATACCAAATTTTAGCAGCGGAATAAAAAATATCTAACTATTGCAATTCTTGTTTCCATCTTGATACTTCACCACATATAGTGACACATAAACAAACTAAACTATAACATAGAACCAACAAAGGGTTATTTAACCCCCTCAAATCTGTCTCCCAAGAAGGATCAACTACACGTGATGTTGTCCTAGTCAAATTTAATTTTCTCCTCCTTTCTCTCTACCTAAGGGGTTGGAAGTATACCCCACAAGAAAAGACAAAGTAGAAATTATCAGCATAAAAAGTTGGTATGAGCATATTAATAGGGATTTGAGCAACATTATGAGAAAGGATATTAAATATATCAAGGCTTCTCATCCAGGAGGAAAAGTGTCATCCAAGTGGATATCAAAAGAAGAAAATTTTCAATAAGATGATGACACAATAGTTGCACTTTCCATTAATAAAATAATAAGATGTGCCTCAATGGCACATAACCCTTCAACAAAAATAATCAACCTACATGCATGTGAGATAAACAATAGCACCAAGAATACCTAAATAAACAATGGAGGCTAGGCCACATAACCTTGAAACTTAATAGAGTAAGACACATAACCAAACTCCCCAATATAAAAGGTAGGCACAAAACCCAGGTATTGGGCACATAACCTCCATCCTGAAACATAAATGGCACATAACCTAAAAAATATAGTATTTATACAACTCTAGGGCTACTCAATTGCAAAACATGCAAAATGTAGAGACAAGTGAAAGTATAGTCACAAAAGTAGAATTAATAAGATTTCCATCACATAAATGGATAATATGAACCATTTCCATCACATAAATGGATAATATGAAACATCCACCACAAAATTGAAAACAAATTAGGGTTCCATCTCATAAAAAGGAACAACTTTGTTCAACTCCACAACTAGGGTTTCATCAAGAAATAGAGATTGCATGTTAGATTCCAACATGAAATATTATAGTTAAAATATCATTGATTCAAATTCATTAATATTAGACCAAGATAGGTCATCGATACATGAAAGAAGAATTATATTACCAAAATACCTCAAACAGGCTCAAGAGAGAGATAAAGAAATTAATTTCTCAATATGACTCATATAGAATTCAACATACCTCAACACGTGTTCAACTTGTTAAATCCCAAAACCTAGATCCAAGTCAAGGTTGATCTACACCTAGTATTGAATTATATATCAAAACGTTAATTGAAATGTGTATTATAGACCCTAGTTTATGAATCCTTATTATTTTTGGACTGGGATATGAAATAATTTTATTTAGATGGAGAATAACTTTCTAGGTTACAATGAGTATTTTTGCATAATTTTCTGACAACCACGAATAATTTATGAATTTTTGAAATATAAACTAATAAAAAAAATTATATAAGTCACATGTACATTATAATTCAACTCAAAACCTAGTTGATATGGCTCTATCGGGGTCTGCCATATAGATCTGGCTCACAGCCAAGTAGGTATAACATGTAATGTGGGAAAGAAAATATCATAGGGCAAAAAGATCATATTACTCTTGGAGGAAAACAAAATAAAAAATAAAGCGAGGGGCAAACCAGACAATTCCCAACATGTCATCTTCTTGTTTGGTCTATTCTTCACACAATGAAATGTGATGGAACAATGAGATAACATGTGTCCCTTGACTTGTTTATATTTAAAAAAACATTTTGTATTAATTGGATGTTGTTGATCTTTGATTTCATGGGGTTTATATATATAAGTTGGTTGGTAGTAGCGTTATGTTTTATTTGGCCGATGATTCCATAGACATTGAGTTCTATTATCTCTTTTGACAAATGGACTGGAGTGCTTGACAAAATCTATTCAATGAGACCATTGATCTTTGTCAGATTGATAGAGTTGTTCCCTACTGTTGTCATCTTGAAGAACGACAATCTTGGTGATATCTACTATGGAGAGGATTGATCAACAAAGCTTCTATATGTGTTTGATCGATGAGCTTCTAGGTCGATCAATTTTTGCTTGAATGAGGTCGACAACATTATGTGTGCCATCTTGACTGGGCATCGACTGATGAAATTTCTAAACAAATGCCGATGGGCATTTTGTGCATTTGACTGATGCAGTTTCAATGAGTGGACCAACAAGTTTTTTGGGATCTAGCTCGGCGATATCCCTGACTGATGAGAAGTTAGTTTTAACCCATCTATAAAAACCCTTCTTCCTTCTCTCCTTTCGTTTGTTTGAAAGAGCATCAGTTACAATGGGAGGATCTCGATGAGATTCTTGGGAGATTGATGAAGGTCCATTGGGGTTTGTTGAGCTGATGTTCTTAGATGCATGTGTCAAGTTTCCCTTTGACGATTCAAAGGATTTTGACTGTGATTCTTGTATTTCTTCATACAAGATCTTTCTCCTTAACCATTTTTCTTATTGTTTATTCATTACCTCTTCCTTTTTGGTGGTGGGTTATGCTATTTATGACTAGAAACTCGTGCATGTGGATGAAGGAATCTCTTTTCTTCTCTTCTTGCCTTGGATACACTTCATTCATGGAATTTTGGTGGACCAAGCTTGGTACTTTGTTTGTTTATTTAAAAGTTTCTTCATCTTGGGATTTGGTTCTTCTCTACCAATGCAAAGTGATATACTTAAAACCATCGCTTGCCTACTTTCTTAATACATGACTCTAATCTTGATCTAGGAATTTTAATATGTTAAAAGATGATATCTTTAAGCATTATTTTGCATATCATGATGACAATAGAAGTTCTTATGTCTTGTCTAGACTCTATGAACTCTTTATTTGAATATGTAAGGTTTGAAACTATGAAATACAAATGAAATGAATCCTAAAATGTTTTTCTTATGGAGTTTGGTACCTAATGAAAAGGAAAATCTTACCCATGTTCTATTCTTTATTATATGATGGTTATCCTATGCAAATCTTAAAAGTATGTAATCTATGTTATGTTTTTGAAATGATGGTGGGACTGAAAGCTACTACTGAAAGTAGCTCATCCCCAACACGTTTTATGCATATCATTGCCTACTTCTTAGGATATCATAACTTTTACATCCTTTGAACTCTTATGATGAAATTTTTAGTATTGTCTTTATTTTGACTCATTAAGCTTTTTGCAAGGTTTCAAATGTTGGTGATACTCCTAAATGAAGTTATTCCTATTTTGCATCTAAGTACCCTAAAGGGTTTTACATGCCTAAACTTGTGGATTGATTCTCTTTACGACCAAGGATGGATAACTATGTCTACATGGAGTGATATGAAGTTGTTTTATATGTTTTGTATCTTCTAAATTTGCAATATATGCATTATTTCCTAAGAATATTTTAGGTGTTGGTACATAACTTAATTGATGTAGTTAATCGATTTAAGTAATCAAGTGTAACCTTAACCATGTAGTGACTTGTGATTGTAGAACTATCCTAATGTCAGAACTTGTTAGATAGTGAAACAAGTAGGCTGAAAGGAGACCATAGTCCTATACTATTAAGAATATGTGGGTGTGGAGTGGGTATATCCCTAACATCTTGATTCTAAGGTTTTGGTTAGCGGTTCAGGTCATGCCTTGGATGTTGATGTAACTGAGAGTGATTGTGGTTGTAACTCAGACGTGGGGGTTTATACCATGGTTTTTGGTTCTGTGGCGTGTGTACCTAGGATAGACTAGGTTGTTTTAGTAGTTGGGTTGATGTGCCACTACGGTTGTTACCCATATTAACTGAGGGCAAGAGATCTTTACCATTCTGATGATCCTAGATCTTATACAAGGTTGATTTCCACTTCATAGTGGTCAGTTAGTAGGTTAAGTGGTACACCTCAAATTATCTAGGGCTTAATAGAATATGTAGTTTAGTCATGTAATAACTATTAGGGTTATTTGGAAAATCACAATGGATGAGAATCATTGTTTTTTTCCTTGCTAGCCTTTATATGTGATTCACATCCTGAAAAATGAGATTAACTATACTTGAACTTTTTCATATAGGTTGCATAGTCTTTCAACTCTATAATACTATTTGTCTTCACTGCTTTAATTACATAATATTATTATAAGCAATAAATAATATTAGAGGTTATACCATATCGCTAGGACATGGGTCTCACCTTGTGGTTTTCCACATCCTTTTTAGGTGATCAACATCTGGGTTAGACTCATAGTGACAAGGAGGCTCAGTTTGAAGATTAGTAGAGTATAAGATGTTGGTTTTGTTTTGTAGAGTCCTAGAGTTGTCCCTGTACTCTTTGGTCCACCCAGGGGTTTTATATATGGTGTACATCGAATCGAGGTTTTGTTGTATCCTGTGGGCACTATGAATGTTGTAAGTATTGGACAATATCTTTTGTATACATGTCGTGTCTAAGTCCATGAAGCTTATGTAATGTTACCTGGTATGAATACATACGTACACACACACACACACACACACACACACACACACACACATATATATATATATATATATATATATATATATATGCAGAGTTGGACCTCTGTATAAATGTCTCTTATGGCATGTCGAAAAAATTAATTAGTTCAATTATGTACTTTTCAGCAATATAATTAATTAGTGTTTGATCAATGTTTTGGTTTGAGTAATCTTGTTAAGTGTGGAGCGTTGCCACATTTGGTGGTATCACATCCTTAGGTTTAGTGAGTCTATAGGGACATAGGGCTTAGGTAGTTGTGTCTATTGTTATGTATCTAACATATCTAACCATAGTTTTTGGTTATATACATATGTCTAGAGAATGTGAAGAGCATGTTGATAATATCTATGTGGTGCCTAGAGGTGGCAGTATAAGGAGGGTAAAACATAGAAGAGTACCAGAGATAGGGCCAGAATAGCTCGTCCCACATCCTTTCGACCCCACAACCATAGTTGATCCAACTAACCAATTAGTTTTTGAACATCTAATTGTGACGTTCACACATTTGGCCGATAGGGTGCCTACACCTCAATGAAAGGTACTTGTCTTCAATGTTGAGTCTCAGGGTCTAGGGAAGACGTTAGAGAGGTTAAACCATCTGGAAGCCAGAGAGTATGCAGGAATAGCCGACCCAACAGATTCAGACATGTGGTCGATGGAGTTGGAGTAGGTTTTCATGATCGTAAATATCTCCAAGGAGGATAAGGTGAAGCATGCTAACTACTTTTGAAGGATAGTGTGGGCCACTGGTGGGTCATTGAGGAGGAGAAGATACCGGGTGAGGTTATCTTTTGGGTGGAGCTTTGGCTGGATTTTGTCAAGTGTTAATTCCCCAAAATGTATCTGGAAAAGAATTTGGATTAGTTTGAGAGGTTGCACCAAGTATTGTGGTATGAAAATGACTATGAGGTGAAGTTCATGGAGTTGTTGAGGTTCTATCCTTACATGGAGGCCACTGAGAATGAGAGGATGAGAAGGTTTGAGAAGGGCTTGAATGTCAAGTTAGAACTGATGACATTTTCCCTGGAATCCCAAGAAAAGTTTCACCTTCATGGAGTCTATAAGGAGGATAGACAGTATATATGTGGAGTAGCGAGAGGCTAGTGAAAGGAAGAGGTCACCCTAGTTCCAGGTATAACAGTCAAGAAGTTTCAAGGAGCCAAGGTTTTCTTCACTGTAGTATCAATATTCACAATATAGGTCGACATTTTATGAGCCAATGATACAAGTACTATCATAGTTTCCTCCTAGAAAAGAGAGAGGACATAACTTTCCACCACCTGGGGTGATAAATTGGGGTTTGATTTCTGTGATAGGGACATCTAGGCCACAATATGATATGAGGACCTACTACAAGTGTTGTCATGTCGGGACATGATATGGTCTTACCCTACAAAGAACCAAGAGGTTACAAAGCATCAAAGGAAGAGCAAGTAGGGTTCACAAAATCATCAGTAGTATAGTAGTGGTGGTAGTAGAGGGTCTGTCCAATCATCATAGGTGGGGACTTCAGGACCAGCTAGTAGAGATCGAGGATGACAACATGCAATGACAAGGTTCTGCACCATGACTCAGCCACAAGGCGTGGCCAACCTGTGAGTTGTGATAGGTTAGATGGAACTTTTTCATTCTAACTTATATACAACTACCTCTATATGTTTTTGGTTGACCTGGGTGTGACACACTCATTTATAACTAGAGAGGTGATATATAGTTATAACTTGCCTGATTGTACTAGAACTGATAATCTTTTGTTAGTAACCCCTTTAGTTGGTTCCACCATGTTGCGGAAGGTGTGTCCATCTTGTGTTATTTCTTTCTCAAGATGAAAAATTCAAGTAGATTTCATGTCTCTTGATATGCATGGGTTTGATGTGATCCTAGGGATGGATACTCCAGAGAAGTATATGGTTGTTTTGGATTGTGGTCCAAAAGTCATTATGTATTGTGATGGTGATGTGTCTTGGAATTTCTAAGGAGATAGGGAGATTCTTCCTACCTATCTAGTATCTATTGTGGTAGTAAAGAAGTTAATTAGATGAGTATGTGAATCTTTCTTGGCACACATGGTAGATACCAAGCTAAGGTGTCCTGGTATACATGATGTACCTATAGTGTATGAGTTTGAGGATGCTTTTCTAGATGGGTGTTACAACCCCAAATTTTGGGTTCCTTTGGTGAGAAATGCAATTTCTCACATTAAAGATATTTGGTCAAATAATGATAAAATTTGTTGTGAATAAATGGATTTCATTTAAAATAGCCTTGTTATTTGATTTGTGGGCTTTATTGGCTATTGGGCCCAATAACAAGGAAATTCAATTAATTAATGAATAATTGAGTTGTTGAGAAAAGAGAGATGAGATGGAAACCTCTAGAAGGCAAAGGAATGTAATCCAAGAATGAATTTCGTGCCTCTTGGGTTCCTTGGGTTCCAAGGAGTCCAAAGTTGTAAAGATTAAGCAACAAGAAAAGAAAAGACCAATAAAGTATTTCCTTGTTAATAAAGAAATTAAAAACATTGATAAAATGTGGAAAATAAGTGATAAGAGGTATACTTGAGTTATCCTTGATGAAATTTCGTATCCCAAGGATTCCTAACGTTAAAAGGAATACCAATGAGGAAAATAAAAGAGAAATAAAGAGAAAACCTCAAAAAGAGCTATTTGAATGAGAAATAAACAAGATAATGTGAAATAATGCATATTGATGCATTTAAGGATAATGAGTATTCCTTAAAAGGGAATTTCGAAATAATAGAGTGCCTTGGGATCCAAGGAGTCTCAATGAAGAAAGAGGGAATAGAAAATACTTATAAAAGAAAATAAGAGAATAATGTAATAAATTATTAATGAATTTTAGTGGCATTGTTAAAAAGAAAGTATTTCCTATTAAAGGAAAATAGAATTTCGTGCCACTGGCTTAAAAAGCAAGAACCAAGAGAATAAGAGGAATGGTTTTTGAAATCCTAATATCAAAAGAACAAAGATTAATAAGGAAGTATGAGAGAGAGAGAGAAATCTTGCTTCTTCATGAAGGGATTGGATTCCTAATAGGAAAGAAGTTTGTTTCTTCATGGACAAGTGTCTTAGGGCATGGATACTCACCCTATATAAAGGGGGTAAAGCCCTAGCTCGAGTCTAAGAGAGGGAAAGAGAATCCC
This sequence comes from Alisma plantago-aquatica, assembly GCA_963693085.1. Classification (NCBI taxonomy): domain Eukaryota; kingdom Viridiplantae; phylum Streptophyta; class Magnoliopsida; order Alismatales; family Alismataceae; genus Alisma; species Alisma plantago-aquatica. Next base: position 86,985,905 of record OY856414.1, on the reverse strand, counting down.
GCACATCCTTATCTCTTCTTCTTCTTTTTCTTTCCGTATAAACCCTAACCCCGAGAGAATAGGACTGTTTCGGGGGCAACAAGTAGTTGTAGCAGGATCTCGATGGAGGCACGATGCAACCCCGACAATCTTGGGTGGTCAGCCACCTTTTCCTTGCCCCCATCTCCACTCAAATCACCCAGTGGACCTGCAGGTCGTGCCACGGTGGGTGCAGGCATCAGCTCTATTTTTGACCACCTCGGTCACAGCTGAAGACCCTCGCAAGTTCGGCGGAGGGCGGCGGAGGCCAGGGGATCATTACCGGCGTGCTAGGAGTGCAGGGGAGGAGAGGAAGAACCCTCACGAGCCGCTGTAGCAGGCCACAACTAGGGCTCGCGAGGTTGAAGACAACCAGATCGAGGTTGGACCAGATTACCCTTCCACGGGCTATAGAAGAACCCACTTACGCGGGGGTAGGAGTGTCCTTTCGTCATGTTTTCTAAAGTAATGGGCAACGTTGCATGGAGCGCACACATGACACTCTCTCATTGGCCTAAGTAAGTGTTTTATTACAAATATCATAACTCCTAAACGGTATCTCGTATGGTTACGCATAAAATATGAAATTTGCTTAGAAAAATGGGAGGAATGCAATAAAAATATATTTGAAACCTAGTTCTGATTGCAATTGGAAAAGTAATGGAAGTTATTAACTTTAATGTAATGATAATTAAGAAACCCTATTTTGATATGATTAATGTGTTTATTAGGGTTTAAGTGATGATTAAAGTTGATATTTACCTGTTAATCATAAAGGGATACATTAAGATCGAAAAAGATGAATTTTGCACGTAAGTAGTTTAATGTGCATAAATAAGCTTTAATGGGCCTTGAAACCCTAATGTTGGTACTTAGGATTACTAATGGCTTTAATTACTCGATTTCATGTATAGACCTGAGTTTTCATGACTATAAGATATTTCGAGCATTAAGTTCCTAATTTGTGGATAAAAAACCTTAATATTGAAATTAGGGTTTTCTATTGAATCAAGGTAGAATTAATAATAAATAGAGTTCATATGGGAATTAGACCATCATGAATTATGAGTTGTTAATCCGAAAGAAACTAAAGGTGAAAATTGAGTCTAATGACCTTGAAATAACTTAAAAGGATAAATAAGGTAGTTTTGGTATAAAAGAGAAATAATCGAGTTTAATTGGGCTTATGATGTTGAAATTAGGGTTTATGAACTAAGAGAGCATTTAATATGATAAAAGCGTTATGGAGGCAAAAACCCTAATAAAACCCTAATGTGGTCTAGAAAGCCTAAGGTGGAATCCAAGTCTAGCTTTAGAATGTTGTGGATAAACTATAACACTTGGATCGTATGCATTAATTTTAGGATTTTGTTGATTGCTTGTTGATTGATTCTTTATCCTTATTGCTTGGACAATCAACTTGCTCTGGATCAGGTATGTGGTTAATTATGAATAACCGCCTTAGTTTCTCGAGGATTTTCTGGATGGTTAATCGCATTGAATGAAAATTATAAGTTTGGATGTTCATACTTGCAAACTATAAAATCACTATGATTATCACATTAATAATAGAAGTATGGATTCTCACACCCACATGCCACCCTGATGGATGATGCCAAAGGCCAGGCCCAGATGGGTAGACCAATGGACACCTTGAGTGGTAACCCAGGCACCAAGCTCGGGAATGAGAAGGTGGCCTATGATATTGCATGACTAGTGGGCACCATGGGTGGTGACCCCCAGGCACCAAGCTCGAGATTGAGAAGGTGGCCTGTTACAACCCCAAATTTTGGGTTCATTTGGTGAGAAATGTAATTTCTCATATTAAATATATTTGAACAAATAATGATATAAATTGCTTCAAATAAATGGATTTTGTTTACTATAGCCTTGATGTTTGTGTTGTGGGCTTTATTGGTTATTGGGCCCAAATAACAAGGAAATTCAATTAGTAAATGAATAATTTAATATTTGAGAAAAGAATGAAATAGAAACCTCTAGAAGGCAAATACAAAGAGGGATTTCATGCCTCTTGGGTTCCAAGGAGTCCAAAGTTGCATAAAGAGTGCAATAAGAAAAGAAAAGATTAATTAAGTATTTCTTTATTAAGAAAGAAATTGAAAATAATGATAAAATGTGGAAAATGAATGGAAAGAGGCATAAATGAGATTTCTTAGTGAAGTTTCATATCCATGAGGTTGCTAATTTTAAAAGGAAGGCTAATGAGGAAAATAGAAGAGAAATCCTCAAAAAGAATTATTTTAATAAGAAATAAACAAGATAATGAATATTGAGCAAAGTATTTATAAGAAATACTTAGAAATATCTAGAAAGTGGCATTAATGGCCACAATTGAGTGAAATTCATTACATATGATTTCTAATAAAAGAAATAATGAAAATAGAAACAAATACAGAAAGAGAGAGAGAGAATTCTAAGAAATTAGGGAATGTTTTAGATTCAAGGAATCCAAGATTATTAGACTTTCCTTAAATGCTTTTAGTTGCCAAATCTGATTAGGAAAGCGATGACTTCTTGTGGTGATCATCAAAGCAAGAGAATAATATTAAAAGAGTTTAATACAGGGATGGAAGGGTGCATGTGCCTTGTGAGTAACAACGGATACCGATGAATAACTATGTATTAGCTGTTAGGGTTCCTCCTAGTTTATGGATATAAAAGGACTCAAGGATCCTCCTCTATCGGGAGACATGAGAGACAACCACGGATGTCTATAGGAAGCCCATCCCTGGTTGTTGTCCTTGTAACTTTGCCTACCTGTAGATGTTCTACATGATGGTGCCATAGATACAGCGGGTAACAAGGCCCCACGACCACCCATGTGTTAAGGGTTGGTATAAGTGACTGCCGGTTGGGATGTGAGGGGATTCGTCAGAGTCAACGCAATGCCGAGTTGGCCTGTCTGGGTAATGGCATGACCTTCGACGCTACCGAGAAGAAGAAGGTGCTGCTGGCTGCCGGGGTTGTGCCATGTATGAGTGGCGCTCTCCCACAAGACGACCATAGCCGACGAGAAGGCTGCGGGCAGTGCTGGTTCCGAGGAGGGAATCACAGCCGTGAGTTGCAGCAGGGAGCGACTTGGAGGTGAGACCGAGAACCAGCAACAGAGTCTGGTCGCTAGATCTGTCATCTCCAACTGGCTTTGGCCATGACGGCAGCCTGATTGACTTCGTCGGAGCCCAAAGGGAGACGACCCAACTTGCTCCACCCAGGGAGGGGTCAGCCGCGCAGGGGGCGCTTGCCGCAGCAAACACCGATCGATGTTGCGAGGTTGAAGAAGGAAAGGGAAAAGGACAAACCTTCCCTTGCGTGCCTACAGATCAGGATCGATTAGGAAGGGAAAAAGGGTATTTTGAATACTTATTTGAAGAGCCTTCGGCCCGTTGAGCAAGGAAAAGAATTCGATGATGTGTCAGGTTAGGATTGGTCCTATTAGTTTTTATCTTGCAAAATTTTTAGAAAATAATTGGTAACTCTGTTCATAATAAGTTATATATGAATTTTGCTCAGAAAAACGAGAGGAATACAATAAAAATATTATTAGAAGCTAATTCCTCTTGCTATTCAAAAAGTAGTGTAAATTATCATCTTTAATGAATTAAAGATTAAGAAACCCTATTTTGAAATGAATAAAGTGTTTAATAGGGTTTAATGGATCATTATGGTTGATGTTAACCTGTTAAATGTAAAAAGGTACATTATGTTCAAAAAGGAAGAACTTTGCACGTGATTAGTCTAATTTAGAGTTTATGTGCTTAAATATGCTTGAAATTTGAAAAGGGCATAAAGTTATCATCTTTAATGATTTAATTAAGGAAAAACCCTTAGTTTTGATGATAGATGGACTTAATGACGTTATTTGGATAATTCAAGCTGATATTAACCTATTGTTAATAAAAGTGAAAATAGGATCTAAAAAGATGATCTTTTTATATAATTGGCTTAATTTAGGGTTTAGTGCATGATTATGCATTAATGAGTTTGAAAACCCTAATTTAGATGAATATATCTTTTAATTGGTTTAATTGTTCAAATCCATGAATAAATAGGGATGTGATGATCCTAAGTCAATTTGGGTATAAAAGACTATTAAAATGGATAGTTGAGCAATTAAGGTTCATATAAATGGAAAAGAGTATTTTAGGGTTTGTCAACCTATAAGGGATAAAGTTTGAGAAATTGATCTAAGAAACCCTAATGAATATTAATGAAACCTTAATGCATATTAGAAACCCTAGAAAGAGAATCCAAGTCAATAAAGTAGATTCTTGATAAAATGTCTAATAAACAGAGTACATATTCTTTTCAGGAATTATGTGATGATTGATTTACTTGCTTGGATCTGTTGATTGGCTTGATTGTATATACATGAAGTATATGTTGAATAGTCTGCATGACTCATCAAATCAGGTATGTGGTTACACTTATGAATAATCACTCTAGTTTCATAGCGATTCCCGAAGTTTTAATCAGTTGCTTGAAAATAACTGTTGGATGTTTATTTATTTCATGCAACTATAAAGTGACTATGATTATCACTATAAATGTGTGTATATAACTGACTAGATCTGGGTCCACCTCTATTGCTTTGAAAAGGCTAAGAAAAAAAGGGGTAATCCTAGAGCAAGGTCTAGGTTACCGAGAGTTAGAAACTGGGCTACCTACGTGTAGTGCCATGAGACTCATTAGCCTGCCATGAGTTAAGGAGTGGGCTACTTACGAGTAGTGCCATGTGACTCAACACTAGAAATTGGTTCACTTATAGGTGGATCATGAGGGGTTTAATGGGGACAACATAGAGGATAGGGTACTCTTGGATCGTAGAGTTATATCTAAAATGTAATCTTGGTTGTTAAATGATTAACTGAATGATTACATTGTTAACATATTTACATAATTATTGTTTCCCCCACATACCAGCTTCGGCTGACCGACGTTTTGTTTTTTGGCGTTTTAGGTACAAGCCAAAATGACAAACAGTAAATCGTCATATTGTGAAATACATGAAGTAAAATACAAGGAGGATTAGTTAGAGTAAAATCCATAAGTGGATAGAAGTTTAGAGATCCAAGATTTCAAAAAGGTATGTGAAAGTTTTATTTTCTTACAGCTTTTTAGTATAGTATGTTAAAATTTGATAATTATTCTTGGTTAATTGCCGAACCTTTGATCCATAAGTTATGGGTGCGGCTTCGACCTCTCGGTCTCCCTTAACTGGGGGTTATCAGGAGGTGGGGTCGTAACATTTGGTATTAGAGCATAGGTTCCTCACTTAACCATTAATAATTATTAAATTTTACAAACTCCATAGAACCCAAGGGAGTTATTAGAGGAATATCCGAAAGACGGAGGTGTCTAGAAAAGGATCACGACCGGGGGCTAGCAATATTTTCCTCCGCACCACTAGTCGGAATACGAGGACTCCCAGATCCTTGTGACTGCATGGACAAAGTCATAGGGTATGAATTGAAATAAGATACCTTTAAGACTTCTCATCTTATTCATCCCTTCTCATCATGAAAATTCTGATAAGGACCTAAAGGATTAGGGTTTTCTTTCTTCTCCTCACCCTCTTGAGGTATGGGTAAGGTTAATAAGGTTTAAGGGATCCTCCACCAAATTAAATGAAAAGAATGTAAATAAAATGTCATGGACATAAGCTTAATAGATTAAGTACAAATTAAAGAATAGATACATGCTTAGGTCATATGACATAAGTTGTCATGTCCTCAGAAGAGACCTGAGGCTAGAACTTCTTGTCAGGAGGATAAGTTTGTCTTGGAGATAGAGATCTCCATTGCAAGTAGAGACCTGACACATCCTCTGAGGATGATGCTAACCCTAACCCTAAGTGAAGGTTAGAGAGAGATGAGTTAGACCAGGTGTTTGAAAGGACATGCCTTTGGGATGCCATATAATCCATGGGTGACCTAGCACCTTTGGCAACCCAACCCTGGGAAGGGTCATGCATGTTAGGGAAAGGATAACTCCTGAGATGATGATGTTAGTGAAGGACCTTAGAAACCCTATGGGCTTGTGCAAGTAGGGTATAGCTGGCACCTAGGGCACGCCATAGTGCTGACAGTAGGATGAAACCCTGGATAAGGAATCATGATGGAGCACAAAGGGTTATGGATGATCTTGAGCAAACATAAGTTCGAACCTAGGCTTCACCCATGTAGGGCATGCTTTTGAGGTTGATCCTTCATGAAGAGAGAACCTCTAATGGTGAGGTTGGATGTAGGGTTAGCTCTAGAGAGAGCAGGAAACCCAGCAAGAAGGTTGGAAGCCTAAAACCCTGAGATATGAGGAACAATGGATGATAGTGGTTGCCTCATGATCGATCCCTGGAAGTTGATGATATCTTGGTTGCCTTTAGAGGGACCAAACCCTAGGGAGAGAAGATGAAGATTCTGGTACCTATGTGCCTACGGTATAGGTGTTTACCTTCTGAGGTAGGAAGAAGAGTTCCTTAGACCTAGAAAGGTTTAGTAACGGGTTATGAGGCCTTGTACCTTGTTGGTTATCCTTAAGAAGGACCCAACTCTAAGTGTTGCTCGAGTTGAAGGATGACAAGGAGTGCATGTCATGCCTTTTGCATGCTTGGTTCATAGTTAAGTGATAGAGCATGCAATTGGACACCTAAAAGTGAACCTAGGGTCCTTGACCTAAGAGGGGAAGTGGTATACCTAATGCTCATGATGAGAATTAAGTTTCCATAGTTTCGAGCATGGTACGCCTCATGTATAAAGGAAAGGGGAAGCCCCTCAAGTTTAAGGTATGTTTGATGAACCCCTCACAACTAGGTTGATGATAAAGGAAAGTATGATCGTGATCCAACATTGAGGAAAGAGGATAAGTATGACCTAGCATGGTATAGTAGGTGATCTTCTTGTGCCTTAATAGCTTACTAGGGTTAAGTAGGCTCATGTGGATGTAAACCCTAGACCTAAAAGCTTTTGCGACCTTGTTGTCAAGAGATAGTTTTCCTCCCATCCTGGGAGAGGGACCCCTATGGTAGGGTGTATATCAGTTTTGTTGGTTTAAGGTAACCTGAAGAGGTCTCATAGGATCTTGAGAAGCTAAGTGAAAAGTACATGGTATGAGAATGAAACTGTAGACCCATAGATATCCATCTCTAATTGCATATGAATGTGTTATCATGGTGGTAACCAGTATGGGGCTTGACCAAGGTAGGCGGGTTGTCATGATCCCTATGAAAGGATGAAAGCCAACCCATGAATGCAGAAAGAGAGATGATGAAGAGTTGGGTAAGGTTCTAAGTGAACATGTACTATAATGGAGAATCCTAAGTCTATCCTAGGGTCAGGTAGGGATAAGATCGATGAAAGTAGGAGTTGCCTAATTCCCCAGTTGCACATGACCATAGGGTCGGGAGGTAACAACTATCATTGTCTGAGGGCCATGGGTTAGGAGATTGATCACCTTCATGAACTCATGGGACCCAAAGGGCAGATGAGTAGGGCACTCCCTTGATGCATGAGGGAAGAGGGATGACTCCAAAAGAGCCGGTACCCGATAGACCTAGAGGAGATGACCAAGGATATAAACCTTAGTAGGTTCAAGACTACTTTGATATCGAAATGATTGTGATGAAGTGACATATGAGGCACGTTTCAATTGAGATTTAAAGGTGTACTGAGAAGGTGGGATGTACCATCTCTACTTTTGGAACAGGAAGAACTCTGTATTTGGACTACAGCCAAATGCTTATTTCCTCTTATTATGGGAGTGAGAGATAGGACAGTACGCATGCCATACACCGAGGATAAAAGATGATGTGGTTTGGAACGTCGCCACGAGATATGGGTACAGAGAATATAACATGCCCTGATAAAGTGAATGATACATGGATGGTTTGCAAACATTAAAGAGGAATAAGGTAGTCACCTTATGATGATGTTTTTATCATGAGCTATGTGGAACTCACAAGTTATACCAGGTTTAGTTTGATCACCATGATGATGAAATCAGAGAGTGTTCTTAACGAAGATAGACAGAGAGTGTAAGGTGAGACAATAAGTGAAATACATGGAAGTGTATGTCTTCAATGTTACCTAATACCTAAGGATGTGAAGTGGTAATGGATGCTCTGGTTGAGATACATATGACTTGTTTGACTAGAAGCTAGAAGAGGTTGTTTGGCTAACCCTAAGTTTGAAAAGGAGAGGTGTTTGGATAACACTCAAATGTAACAAGATACATTGAAAAGTTAAGGGTTGTTTGGTTAGCCAGTCTAGTCCTTGATGCAATGAAAGGATGGTGGTAGAACCTCAGATGCACTTCTCTAGAAAAGAAGGTGATGAAACCTCGACTGGAGTAGTTTAGGGTTTCATAGGAATCGATCTTGAAGAATCATGAAATACAGGAAATCATGATTGAAGATCACCATACACCGTGGTAGATGGCAATAGCACTTTGGATGCTTAAGATAAAGTTGCATGTCGTTTATGGCCATGCAAGCCAGGAGGTAAAGGATGAACCCCAGTAACCCAATGTATCGATATAGAGGACAAAAGAGTCCCTGAGAGGGAATGGGAGTTCATAACTATGGATGTTGTGATAGGTCTCTCCTAGACCAAGGAAGGTCGAGATGCAATATGGGTTATGGTAGATCGCCTTACCTAGATGACATAAGAAAGAAAGAGTACTGTCAAGGGACAGATCGGGTTGAACTACATATGAGAGAGATGGTTCAACTACACCATGATGCGAGTTCAAAAGTTCATGAGTTTGACCTAAAGGTTCCCTTCCATAAGGTGAGAGTAGGTACATGAAGAACTCGATGATAGTACAGTTTAGCACCCCTAACTAATGGTTAGCATAATCCAGACTAAAAAGGTCTGATGAGAGCATGTGTGCTCATTCAGGGTCATATCTAGAGACAATTCTTGTCCTATGAAAGATGTGACAATGACTACCATAGCCTGTATCGGGTTTTATAAGAACCTCTGTAAGGGAGGTTGTGTCGGTCACCACTTCAGTATGGTGATGTTGGTGAAAGGACCACATGATGGTTAGAAAAGGACCACAGTGTGTGTAGATGAAGTCGCTTTGATCATGTAATGGCTGAAAGGAGCCTAGAGATGACGAAAGTCATGAGCAGATGCAAAGTAGACTGACATGCAGTCCATTGTGGGAGAATATGAGACATGAAAATCTGACCCCTCTAAGTTATAACTAAGAGAGATGAATCCCCGATGCATGGGTTATTTTGACATGGTTTGGTGGAGAAGGTTAAGTTTGACCTTACCCCTCAGGATAAAGTAATGTTTGATGAGTTCCATGTGTCCAATTTAGAGCACTATGTGAGGTACCTGACCATGTGCTGAGCAATGAACCTAGTGAGCCCCAAGGGAGGCTCACATGGCCTGAGTCACCTATGCAGTTTATAGACGCTGAGATGAAAGAACTCAGAGAAAAGAATATGTGATGATAAAGGTTATGTGGAAGCGCCATGAGTACGGTAAAGCCACATAGGGGCCAATGATGGACATGGAAAAGTCTTATCCTGAATTGTTTGTTTGCTTGATAAAATTTTGAGGACAAAATTCCTATAAGAGGGGAAGGATGTTACAACCCCAAATTTTGGGTTCATTTGGTGAGAAATGTAATTTCTCATATTAAATATATTTAAACAAATAATGATATAAATTGCTTCAAATAAATGGATTTCATTTACAATAGCCTTGATGTTTGTGTTGTGGGCTTTATTGGCTATTGGGCCCAAATAATAAGGAAATTCAATTAGTAAATGGATAATTGAATATTTGAGAAAAGAATGAAATAGAAACCTCTAGAAGGCAAATCCAAAGAGGGATTTCGTGCCTCTTGGGTTCCTTGGGTTCCAAGGAGTCCAAAGTTGCATAAAGAGTGCAATAAGAAAAGAAAAGATTAATTAAGTATTTATTTATTAAGAAAGAAATTGAAAATAATGATAAAATGTGGAAAATGAATGGAAAGAGGCATAAATGAGATTTCTTAGTGAAGTTTTGTATCCATGAGGTTGCTAATTTTAAAAGGAACGATAATGAGGAAAATAAAAGAGAAATCCTCAAAAAGAATTATTTTAATAAGAAATAAACAAGATAATGAATATTGAGCAAAGTATTTATAAGAAATACCTGGAAATATCTAGAAAGTGGCATTAATGGCCACGATTGAGTGAAATTCATTACATATGATTTCTAATAAAAGAAATAATGAAAATAGAAACAAAGAAAGAAAGAGAGAGAGAAAATTCTAAGAAATTAGGGAATCTTTTAGATTCAAGGAATGCAAGATAATTAGACTTTCCTTAAACGCTTTTAGTTGCCAAATCTAATTCGGAAAGTGGTGACTTCTTGTGGTGATCGTCAAAGCAAGAGAATAATATTAAAAGAGTTTAATACATGGATGGAAGGGTGCATGTGCCTTGTGAGTAACAACGGATACTGATGGATAACTATGTATTAGCTGTTAGGGTTCCTCCTAGTTTATGGATATAAAAGGACCCAAGGATCCTCCTCTATCGGGAGACATGAGAGACAAGCACGACTGTCTATAGGAAGCCCATCCCTAGTCGTCGTCCTTGTAACTTTGCCTACCTGTAGATGTTCTACATGATGGTGCCATAGATACAGCGGGTAACAAGGCCCCACGACCACCCATGTGTTAAGGGTTGGTATAAGGGACTACCAGTTGCGATGTGAGGGGATTCGTCGGAGTCAACACAATGCCGCGTTGGCCTATCTGGGTAATGGCATGACCGTCGACGCTGCCGAGAAGAAGAAGGTGTTGCTGGATGCCGGGGTTGTGCCATGTATGAGTGGCGCTCTCCCACAGGATGACCATAGCCAACGAGAAGGTTGCGGGCAGTGCTGGTTCCGAGGAGGGATCACAGTCGTGAGTTGCAGCAGGGAGCGACTTGGAGGTGAGACTGAGAACCAGCAACAAAGCCTGGTCGCTCGATCTGTCATCTCCAACTAGCTTTGGCCATGACGACAGCCTGGTTGACTTCGTCGGAGCCCAAAGGGAGTCAACCCAACTTGCTCCACCCAGGGAGGGGTCAGCCGCACAGGGGGCGCTTGCCGCAGCAAACACTGATCGGTGTTGCGAGGTAGAAGAAAGAAAGGGAGACGGACAAACCTGCCCTCGCGTGCCTATAGATCAGGATCAATTAGGAAGGGCAAAAGGGTCTTTTGAATACTTATTTGAAGAGCCTTCGGCCCGTTGAGCAAGGAAAAGAATCCGATGACATGTCAGGTTAGGATTGGTCCTATTAGTTTTTATCTTGCAAAATTTTTAGAAAATAATTGGTAACTCTGTTCATAATAAGTTACATATGAATTTTGCTCAGAAAAATGAGAGGAATCCAATAAAAATATTATTATAAGCTAATTCCTCTTTCTATTCGAAAAGTAGTGTAAATTATCATCTTTAATGAATTAAAGATTAAGAAACCCTATTTTGAAATGAATAAAGTGTTTAATAGGGTTTAATGGATCATTATGGTTGATGTTAACCTGTTAAATGTAAAAAGGTACATTATGTTAAAAAAGGAAGAAATTTGCATGTGATTAGTCTAATTTAGAGTTTATGTGCTTAAATATGATTGAAATTTGAAAAGGGCATAAAGTTATCATCTTTAATGATTTAATTAAGGAAAAACCCTTAGTTTTAATGATAGATGGACTTAATGACGTTATTTGGATAATTCAAGCTGATATTAACCTATTGTTAATAAAAGTGAAAATAGGATCTAAAAAGATGATCTTTTTATATAATTGGCTTAATTTAGGGTTTAGTGCATGATTATGCTTTAATGTGTTTGAAAACCCTAATTTAGATGAATATGTCTTTGAATTGGTTTAATTGTTCAAGTCCATGAATAAATAGGGATGTGATGATCCTAAGTCAATTTGGGTATAAAAGACTATTAAAATGGATAGTTGAGCAATTAAGGTTCATATAAATGGAAAAGAGTATTTTAGGGTTTGTTAACCTAAAAGGGATAAAGTTTGAGAAATTGATCTAAGAAACCCTAATGAATGTTAATGAAACCTTAATGCAGATTAGAAACCCTAGAAAGAGAATCCAAGTCAATAAAGTAGATTCTTGATAAAGTGTCTAATAAATAGAGTACATATTCTTTTCAGGAGTTATGTGATGATTGATTTACTTGCTTGGATCTATTGATTGGCTTGATTGTATATACATGAAGTATATGTTGAATAGTCTGCATGACTCATCAAATCAGGTATGTGGTTACACTTATGAATAATCACTCTAGTTTCACGGCGATTCCCAAAGTTTTAATCAGTTGCTTGAAAATAACTGTTGGATTATTTATTTCATGCAACTATAAAGTGACTATGATTATCACTATAAATGTGTGTATATAACTGACTAGATCTGGGCCCGCCTCTATTTCTTTGAAAAGGCTAAGAAAAAAAGGGGTAATCCTAGAGTAAGGTCTAGGCATCGAGAGTTAGAAACTGGGCTACCTACGTGTAGTGCCATGAGACTCATTAGCCTGCCATGAGTTAAGGAGTGGGCTACTTACGAGTAGTGCCATGTGACTCAACCCTAGAAATGGGTTCACTTATAGGTGGATCATGAGGGGTTTAATGGGGACAACATAGAGGATAGGGTACTCTTGGATTGCAGAGTTATATCTAAAATGTAATCTTGGTTGTTAAATGATTAACTGAATGATTACATTGTTAACGTATTTACATAATTATTGTTTCCCCAACATACCAGCTTCGGCTGACCGACGTTTTATTTGTTGGCGTTTTAGGTACAAGCCAAAAGGACAAACAGTAAATCGTCATATTTTGAAATACTTGAAGTAAAATACAAGGAGGATTAGTTAGAGTAAAATTCATAAGTGGATAGAAGTTTAGAGATCCAAGATTTCAAAAAGGTATGCGAAAGTTTTATTTGCTTACAGCTTTTCAGTATAGTATGTTAAAATTTGATAATTATTCTTGGTTAATTGCCGAACCTTTGATCCAGAAGTTATGGGTGTGGCTTCGACCTCTCGGTCTCCCTTAACTGGGGGTTATCAGGAGGTGGGGTCATAACATGGCCTTAAGTCATTGGCAAAGGAAACCCTAAGGTGGGTATGCCAGGGTTAGGGCAAAAGCAGTGGAGAATGTCATACTGAAAAGTGTAATTTGGCTTGTTAATGAACTTGATTGTGATAATTAGATTGTTAGCCATATTTGCAAGATTTTGGTTGTTCCCACATACCAATATATTTCGATATATTGACCAACGTTTTGTTTGTCGGCGTTTTAGGAACAACAATTGAAAGAACAAACAGTAAAGTGACACTTTGTGGAAATAAGAACTAAAGTGCAAGGAGGATTAGATACAATAAATCAAGCTCTGGATAGATAGAATTCCAAAGTTTTCAAAGGTAAGCAAAGTTTTAATTTTATACCAAATTCCAGTTAGCTAGTAGAATTTCATAGTTATTATTGATTAATTGTCGAACCTTTGATCCTGTTAATTGAATAACGGCTCTGACCTTCAGGTCTCCCTTAATTGGGGGTTACCGGGATGCGGGGTCATTACAATTGGTATCAGAGCATAGGTTCCTCAATTAATATTTAATAATTATTAAATTTTACAAATTCTGTAGAACCCAAGGGAGTTATTAGAGGATTATCTGAAAGACATAGGTGTCTAGAAAAGGATCACGACCGGGGGCTGGCAATATTTTCCTCTGCACCGCTAGTCGGAATACGAGGACTCCCAGATCCGTGTGACTGCCTGGCCAAAGTCTTAGGGTATGATTCGAAATAAGATACCTTTAAGACTCTCTCATCTTGTTCATCCCTTCTCAACTCAAATTCTGTTAAGGACCTTAGGGATTAGGGTTTTCTCTCTTCTCCTCACCCTCTTGAGGTATGGGAAAAGTTAATAAGGTCTAAGGAATCCTCCACCAAATTAATAAAAAGCATGTAAATAAGATGTCATGGACATAAGCTTAATAGATTAAGCGCAAACTAAAGAATAGATACATGCTTAGGTTATATGACACGAGTTGTCTTTGCTCTCAGGAGAGACCTGAGGATAGACCTCCTTGTCTGGAGGATGAGTAGAGAGAATTAGTCTTGGAGGTAGAGACCTCCATTAAAAGTAGAGACCTAGCACATCCTTTGGGGATGATGTTAACCCTAACCCTAAGTGAAGTTTAGAGAGAGAGATGACATGGTAAGTTAGATGCCATGGTTGAGTGGGCGTTTGGATGGACACGCCTTGGGATGCCACACGAGCCATGAGAGGTTAGATGACCTAGTACCTTTGACGACCCAAATCTGGAAAGGGTCGAGCATGTTAGAGTGAAGGATAGCTCCTGCATTGACGAGGTTAGTGAAGGACTTATAGAAACCCTATGGCTTATGCAAGTGGGGGATAGCATGAACCCAGAGTACGTCAGTGGTACGGTAGTAGGTTGAAACCCTGGCCAGAAGGGCATGATGGATGGCTTATGGGATAAGCATAAAGAGATATGGATAATCTTGAGCCAACCATGAGTTGAGCATAGGCTTCACCCACATAGGGGTATGCTGGTGAGCTTGAGCCTTCATGGAGAAGGGACCTCTAGTAGGAAGGCTGGAGGTGGAGTTAGCTTTGGAGAGAGAAAGTGGGACCCCAACAAGAAGCTTGGAAGCTTAGCTTCTGAGACATGAGGATTAGTGGGGAGTTGAGGATGATGCGACCTAAGTGGATGATAGTGGTTTCCCTATGCTTGACCCCTAGAGGTTGGTGATATCTTGGGAACCAAACCCTAGAGAGGGGATGATGCTTTTGGTGACTATGTGTCTGTGGTACATGTGTTTACCTTCTGAGATAGGAAGAAGAGTTTCTTTAGACCTAGAAAGGTTTAGTAACCAGTTGTGAGGCTGTATACCTAGTTGGTTGTCCTTGAGAAGGACTCAACTCTGAGGTGTTGCTCATATAAAAGGGTCATGGGAGTACATGACATACCTTGGACATGCTTGATTCATGGTTAAGCGTTTGAGCATGCAGTTGGACACCCCAAAGGTGAACCTAGGGTTTCTAGACCTAAGGGGGGAAGTAGTGTACCTAGTGCTCCTGATGAGTTTTGGGAATTGATCATGGAACCTTTCATGATTAGGGGGAAAGGAAACCCCCTAAGTTAAGGGTATGTTCGATGAACACATCACAACTAAGTTGATCTATTGTTGAGGAAAGAGAATCAAGTATGACCTAGCATGGGTTGACAGGTGGTCTGCTTGTGCCTTAGTAGCTGTTGGGTTAGGCATGCTCATGTGGATGCAGATCCTAAATGTAAGGATGGTTGTGACCTTGTTGTCAAGAGTTGTAGTTTCCTCCCATCCTGGGAGAGGGACCCTTTGTAGGGTGTATACCAGTTTTGTTGAGGTTTCAGAGGAACTTGAGAAGCTAAGTGAAGAGTACATGACATGAGAATGAACCTATAGACCCATAGATAACCATCTCTATGTGCATGTGGAGGTGTTACCATGAGGTAACCGGTATGGGGCCTGACCAAGGTAGGCAGGTCGCCATGATCCCTGAGAAAGGATGAAAGACAACCCAAGAATGTAGAGAAAGAGGAGGAAGGATTGGGTAAGGTTCTAAGTTGAACATGTACTATGACATAATCCTAAGTCTATCCTAGGGCCAGGTAGGGATAAGACCAATGGAAGAAGGAGTTGTCTGATTCCCTAGTTGCACATGACCATAGGGTCGGGAGGTAACAACTATCATTGTCCGAGGGCCATGGGTTAGGAGATTGATCACCTTCATGAACTCATGGGACCCAAAGGGCAGATGAGTAGGGCACTCTCTGGATGCATAAGGAAAAAGGGATGACCCCAAAAGTGCCGGCACCCTATAGACTTAGAGGAGATGACCAAGGATTGTGTGGTGACCCAAGTAGGTTCGAGACCAGTTTTCCATGGAAGTAACTTTGATATCATGATGCTTGTGATGTAGAGACATAAGTTGCACGTTTCAACTTAGAATTGAAAGTGTACTGGCGATGTGGGATGTATCATCTCTACTCTTGGAACAGGAAGAACTTTGTGTTTGGACGGCCGCCAAATGCTTATTTCCTCTTGTTATGGGAGGGAGAGATGGGATAGTACGCGTGCCATACATCGAGGATAAAATATGATGTGAGTTGGAATGTTGCTACAAGGAATGAGGACAGAGATGATAACATACCCCTGTGGAGTGAAGGATACATGGATGGAAATCATCTTGTGAGGATGTTTTATCTTGAACTAGGTGGATTTTTGCAAGTGTTACAAGGAATCACAAGGTGGATCCTGATAACTAAGAGGATGAGCTCAGAGATAGACTTAGAGTTTGAGATGAGATGATAAGTAGAATACATGGAGGTGTATGTCTTCAACATTACCTAACACCTAAGGATAAGAAGTGGTAATGAATGCTCTGGTTGAGATATAGCTGCCTAGTTAGCTGGAAGCTAGAAGAAGTTGAGGTTGTTCGACTAACCCTATGTTTGGAAAGAGGATGTGTTTTGGCTAACACACAGATGTAACAAGATATGTTGAGCAAGTTAATGAATGTTTGGTTAGCCAGTTTAGTCCTTGATGTAGTAAAAGGATGGTGATAGAACCTCAAATACACTTCTTTGGATAGGAAGGTAATAAGACCCTTTTGAGAGTGGTTTAGGGTATCTGAGGTATCAAGCTTGAGGAATCATAACAATACAGGAGGTTATGATATACTGTGATACTACAAATATAGTCAGTGATAGTAGCACTTTGGATGCTTAAGATGAAGATGCATGTAGGTTGTGGCCATGCATGATAGAGGTGAAGGACGAACACCAGTAACCCAGTGCTTTGACATAGAGGATAAAGAGTCCCCGAGAGGGAATGGGAGTTCACTACTATGGGTGTTGTGGTAAGTCTCCCTTGAACAAGAAAGATCAAGATGTAATATGGGTTATGGTAGATCGCCTTACCTAGATAACATGAGAAAGAAAGGAGTACTGTCAGGGGACAAATTTGGTTGAACTCTTAAGAGAGAAAGATGGTTCGAATACACCATGATACGAGTTCAAAAGTTCTTGAGTATGACCTAAAGGTTCACTTCCATATGGTGGAAGTAGGTACATGAAGAACTCAGTGTCAGTACCGCCTATCACCCCTAACTAATGGTTAGTATGATCCAGACCAGAGGGTCTGATGAGAGAAAGTATGTTGGTTCAGGGTGATACAAAGAGACAGTTCTTAATATGTGATGTTAACCACCATAGCCTTTATCGGGATGCAAGAAGTTCTATAGGGAGGTTGTGTCGGTCACCACTTCATTAAGATGATGTTGGTGAAGGAGGCCTCACGAAGGTCAGAAAAGAACCACAATGTGTGCAGATGAAGTCGCTTTGATCGTGCAATGGCTGAGAGAGAGCCCAGTAATGACATGAGTCACGAGATGATGTAAAGCAGACCGACATGCAACTCACTGTGGGAGAATATGTGATGTGAAAATCTGACCCTTCTAAGCTACAGCTGAGAAAGCTGAGTCCTCGATATATGGGTCCATTTGAGATGGATTGGTGGAGATGGTTGTGTTTAACCTTACCCCTCAGGATAGAATGATGTGTTGCATGAGTCTGATCTAGAGCACTATGTGAGGTACCCAAGCCATGTGTTGAGCCCTGAACCTATTCAGCTTTTGAACGGCTGAAATGTCCTGAGTCACCTATGAGGGTACAATATACCAAGGTAAGAAAGAACTTAGATGGAAGAAAATGAGAAAATGAAGGTTCTTGGGAAACACCATGGAAAGGGTGAAGCCACATGGGAGCCCTGATGGACATAAGAAGACTTATCCTGTTTGTTTGCTTGCTTGATGGAATTTTGAGGGCAAAATTCTCATAAGAGGGGAAGGATGTTACAACCCCAAATTTTGGGTTCCTTTGGTGAGAAATGTAATTTCTCACATTAAAGATATTTGGACAAATAATGATATAATTTGTTGTGAATAAATGGATTTCATTTAAAATAGCCTTGTTGTTTGATTTGTGGGCTTTATTGGCTATTGGGCCCAATAACAAGGAAATTCAATTAATTAATGAATAATTGAGTTGTTGAGAAAAGAGAGATGAGATAGAAACCACTAGAAGGCAAAGGAATGTAATCCAAGAATGAATTTCGTGCCTCTTGGGTTCCTTGGGTTCCAAGGAGTCCAAAGTTGCAAAGATTAAGCAACAAGAAAAGAAAAGACCAATAAAGTATTTCCTTGTTAATAAAGAAATTAAAAACATTGATGAAATGTGGAAAATAAGTGATAAGAGGTATAATTGAGTTATCCTTGATGAAATTTCGTATCCCAAGGATTCCTAATGTTAAAAGGAATACCAATGAGGAAAATAAAAGAGAAATAAAGAGAAAACCTCAAAAGGAGCTATTTGAATGATAAATAAACAAGATAATGTGAAATAATGCATATTGATGCATTTAAGGATAATGAGTGTATTCCTTAAAAGGGAATTTCGAAATAATAGAGTGCCTTGGGATCCAAGGAGTCCCAATGAAGAAAGAGGGAAGAAAAAATACTTATAAAAGAAAATAAGAGAATAATGTAATACATTATTAATGAATTTTAGTGGCATTGTTAAAAAGAAAGTATTTCCTATTAAAGGAAAATAGAATTTCATGCCAATGGATTAAAAAGCAAGAACCAAGAGAATAAGAGGAATGATTCTCGAAATCCTAATATCAAAAGAAGAAGGATTAATAAGGAAGTATGAGAGAGTGAAATCTTGCTTCTTCATGAAGGGATTGGATTCCTAATAGGAAAGAAGTTTGTTTCTTCATGGACAAGTGTCTTAGGGCATGGATACTCACCCTATATAAAGGGGGTAAAGCCTTAGCTTGAGTCCAAGAGAGGGAAAGAGAATCCCACACATCCTTATCTCTTCTTCTTTTTCTTTTCATATAAACCCTAACCCCGAGAGAATAGGACTGTTTTCGGGGTAACAAGTAGTTGTAGCAGGATCTCGATGGAGGCACAATGCAACCCCAGCAATCTTGGGTGGTCAGCCACCTTTTCCTTGCCCCCAACTCCGCTCGAATCACCCAGCGGACCTGTAGGTCGTGCCGCGGTGGGTGCAGGCGTCGGCTCTATTTCTGACCACCTCGGTCACAGCTGAAGACCCCTGCAAGTTCGGCGGAGGGCGGCGGAGGCCAGGGGATCATCGCCGGCGTGCTAGGAGTGCAGGGGAGGAGAGGAAGAACCCTGACGAGCCGCTGCAGCATGCCGCAACTAGGGCTCGTGAGGTTGAAGACAACCAGATCGAGGCTGGACCAGATTACCCTTCCACGGGCTGTAGAAGAACCCACTTATGCGGGGGTAGGAGTGTCCTTTCATCATGTTTTCTAAAGTAATGGGCAACGTTGCATGGAGCGCACGCGTGGCACTCTCTGATTGGCCTGAGTAAGTGTTTTATTGCAAAAATCATAACTCCTAAACGGTAGCTCATTTGGTTATGCATAAAATATGAAATTTGCTTAGAAAAATGAGAGGAATGCAATAAAAATATATTTGAAACCTAGTTCTGATTGAAATTCGAAAAGTAATGGAAGTTATTAACTTTAATGTAATGATAATTAAGAAACCTTATTTTGATATGATTAATGTGTTTAGTAGGGTTTAAGTGATGATTAAAGTTGATATTAACCTGTTAATCATAAAGGGATACATTAAGATCAAAAAAGATGAATTTTGCACGTAAGTAGTTTAATGTGCATAAAAAAGCTTTAATGGGCCTTGAAACCCTAATGTTGGTACTTAGGATTACTAATGGCTTTAATTACTCGATTTCATGTATAGAACTGAGTTTTCATGACTATAAGATATTTCGAGCATTAAGTTCCTAATTTGTGGATAAAAAACCTTAATATTGAAATTAGGGTTTTCGATTTAATCAAGGTAGAATTAATAATAAATAGAGTTCATATGGGAATTAGACCATCATGAATTATGAGTTGTTAATCCGAAAGAAACTAAAGGTGAAAATTGAGTCTAATGACATTGAAATAACTTAAAAGGATAAATAAGGTAGTTTTGGTATAAAAGAGAAATAATCGACTTTAATTGGGCTTATGATGTTGAAATTAGGGTTTATGAACTAAGAGAGCATTTAATATGATAAAAGCGTTATGGAGGCAAAAACCCTAATAAAACCCTAATGTGGTCTAGAAAGCCTAAGGTGGAATCCAAGTCTAGCTTTAGAATGTTCTGGATAAACTATAACACTTGGATCGTATGCATTAATTTCAGGATTTTGTTGATTGCTTGTTGATTGATTCTTTATCCTTATTGCTTGTACAATCAACTTGCTCTGGATCAGGTATGTGGTTAATTATGAATAACCACCTTAGTTTCCTGAGTATTTTCCGGATGGTTAATCACATTGAATGCAAATTATCAGTTTGGATGTTCATACTTGCAAACTATAAAGTCACTATGATTATCACATTAATAATAGAAGTATGGATTCTCACACCCACACGCCACCCTGATGGATGATGCCAAAGGCCAGGCCCATATGGGTAGACCAATGGACACCTTGACTGGTAACCCAGACACCAAGCTCGGGAATGAGAAGGTGGCCTATGATATTGCATGACTAGTGGGCACCATGGGTGGTGACCCCCAGGCACCAAGCTCGGGATTGAGAAGGTGGCCTTAAGTCATTAGCAAAGGAAACCCTAAGGTGGGTATGTCAGGGTTAGGGCAAAAGTAGTGGAGAATGTCATACTGAAAAGTGTAATTTGGCTTGTTAATTAACTTGGTTGTGATAATTATATTGTTTGCCATATTTGCAAGATTTTGGTTGTTCCCACATACCAGTATATTTTGATATACTGACCGACGTTTTGTTTGTCAGTGTTTTAGGAACAACAATTGAAAGAACAAACAGTAAAGTGACACTTTGTGGAAATAAGAACTAAAGTGAAATGAGGATTAGATACAATAAATCAAGCTCTGGATAGATAGAATTCCAAAGTTTTCAAAGGTAAGCAAAGTTTTAATTTTATACCAAATTCCAGTTAGCTAGTAGAATTTCATAGTTATTATTGATTAATTGTCGAACCTTTGATCTTGTTAATTGAATAACGGCTCTGACCTTCGGGTCTCCCTTAATTGGGGGTTACCGGGAGGCGGGGTCGTTACAATGGGTCTCCAAGTGTTCCACCCCTGAGAGATATTGATTTTGAAATCAATCTATTTCCTGGTACATGACTCATAACTCATGCACCTTACATGATGGCTCCAGTTGAGAAGAAGGAGTTGAAGAGGCGATTATAGGGGTTGTTAGATAAGGGTTTCATACAGTCAAGCATGCCCCTTGGAGTGATCAAGTGTTTTTTCTGAAGAAGAAGGATGGTTCTATGAGGTTTTGCATACACTATTGTCAGTTGAACAAGATCAGAGTAAAGAATAAATACTTATTGCTAAGGATAGATGGTCCTCTTCACCTGAGGTGATTGGATAGGCCCGATCATACCTCCCACATATATTGTATACATCCATCAGAGTTAGTTGAGAAAGTTATATTATACCACATGTTCTTCTAAAGTTTCTTAAAAGGGTTTTCTTATTAATGTTTTGTTCCACATGTAGATGTGCATGGGAGACGAAGTCACTTAACTCATTCATATTCATATTCTTTCACATGCATCCTACATGCATAGGTTACTAAAAACATTTATATTCTCTATTTCCTCTTACCCTAATTGAGTTCATATGGGTAGGGTACTATATCACCACATTGTTCACCTTTCTCATGATTAGGGGTTTATGGTTAGGGTTAAGGATTACACCCTACCTCTTAGGGTTTCCATGTCCCTTGATCCACTAGGGTTCTTCTAAAACAACCCTCATCCCCTCTAGGGTTAGCCTCCTAGGGAAAACTCATATAACACTTTCTGTTTATTTTATCATTATTTCCAGTTATACATTATTATTTGCATAATTACATGAACATTATCATTTCTCATTACATATGCAATAATTAGTGGAGGATGCCTTAGTCCTACTTCTTATCAAAACCCTAACTTGAGATGAGGAGAGAAATTCCTTTGAGGTTTAATTAAGAAAAAGGATGAGAAGTTAATGAAAGAAATAAGATGAAACCCTAAAGGTATTTTACTTTAGGCAAAGACTTCCAACTTTGGCCAGGCAGGATGCATGAGTCTAGGAGTCCTCGTAAGAAAACTAGAAGTATGGAGGAAAAATTGCCAGCCCCCGGTCGTGGTCCCTTCTAGACACCTTCATCTTTAGAAAATGCCATAATAATTCCTCATATTTCTACAGATTACTTGAAATTATAAACTATTAAATACTATTTTAAAAATCTGGGGCTCTAATACCAAATGTAATGACCTCATTTTTGTGTCCCCCCAATCAAGGAAAGACCTTCAAGTTGAGAGCCATTACCTATATTCCCAAGGATCCAAATTTAGCAAATAATAAGTAATAGAAAACAATTTCATTAATTCACAAATAGTGTTTACAAAAAGCTTACATGAAATTCCATTACTAGAACTATACATAGAGAAGAAGCATCTATCCAAAACCTCCTTACCTAGATTAATGTATTCACATGGTTCCATCTTCATCTTCATGTCCCTTATCATGTATATCATCATATACCTAAAACTTTGTGAAACAAAACACGACCAGTATGGCAAGTCATACTGGTATGTAGGGGAAACAAAATCTCATAGATAATGTTAACAACATAATTCAAGAATTAATGTTTGACAAACCAAATTTAACATTTTCACCATGACTGCCCAATCGAGGTTGCTCCGCCCTCTGCCATCACTCCTTAGGGCCTCATACTATAGTATTCACTGTCTTACCCTATCCAGGAGGATGACTTCATCATGTCTCCCCCTATCCAGACAGGAGACTTCATCATGTACCCCCTGTTTAGTCTGGTACCAAAATAAGGCCTTTCCATATTTCCACAGGTAGCCTAGATTCGGGCTAGTCATGTTCATATATAATGTGATAATCATAGTCACTTTAAAGTTTTCATGGAATGAAACAGGCATGCATATATCTTCAAACTATGCGAATAAATCTCCAAGAAACTAAGTGAAACTACAACGAATATTCTTAAACATAACCACATACCTTTGCCATGCAGATCATTCAATTATACTTCAAGCATATTGTCTAATCAAGAAAGCAAATCAAGCAATCATCATATAATTTGCATTATGTAAATTCTAAAGTATCACCAATCAAATATTTACATTAAACCCTACTCGATCTTATCTAGGGTTTATGTTCCCTCACTTTTGAGTTATCAAGTTAAAAATAGAGCCATGTTTGATATTGCAATTCTCATGTTCATCATATGCATGACCACTCACATTAGAAACCCTAATTCTACATTATTATGACCATGAACTTATTAAATCATCATCATGTTCCACATTATCAGATAACCTCTCAAATTAGCAAGATTTACTAATTTAAGCATCGTAATCATCAAGACTATGGTTTTTATGCATTGATCATCACTTTAACTCCTATTTGCACTACTTTCATAACTTGAAATATAATTGGGGTCTACAAGTATTTTATTTGGACTATACGTATTTTTCTGATCAAATTTCATGCAAAACTTATCTTTATCCAAGTTACCAAGCATTTTCTATCAATTTCACAAGATATATCATTAATCAGCTAATAGGGGAGCGTTGAGTCAACGTTTATTACCTTTTATCAGTTGGCTGAGATAGAATGAAAAGACTGACATTCCCATGTGCATCACGCATACATGGAGTGGTGTTTTGGCCTTTTTGCATTAGACCTTCTCCTACCCCACGCCGGGTTGCCTCCGCATTACACCGCTGCGCATGAGAAGATAGTGACACCTCCCTCTTTGCTCTAGGGTGTCAGGAAGTTTGATCAGGGTGCAACTGTCTTTTCCAGACCCTTCTAGGGTACGTTGTTCTCTCGGCATAGCCGAAGTCTTCTTGAAGTCCTTCTCTTCTTGGAGGCAAGGGTATCGCAGCTGCTACACCATGACATTGTTCATGGGCTTTGAAAGCTCAGACAAGTCTGAGGCACTTCCACAACCTATCATCAGTTCAGATCAGGTACCAGGTGCATTCTAGCAACCCTTGCATGGTGGTTGTATATGCTGAACATCTGAGAAGTTTCTACAACTCTTCCCCACACCCAAAGGTTGACCTAGCATCGACGTCAACACTCTGCGTGGTTGAGAGGCCCGACTACGACGTCCACCCGACGACAGCCAAGGCACCACCACCATGGCTCTTCCTTCTCGCTGATGAAGTGCCCTAGGTCCACCTCAATGCATTTCTCTCTCTGTTATGCCTAGGAGCTTTTAACCTCATAGACCATGATAGAAAAAAGTAGGTATCTGAGCCATTGACGCTGCTACACCTTGCTAAGAACCTATATCCTCCTCCTCGGCCACACAACAAACCTCTGTGGGTTCTTTGGCAAGACAAAGGCAGGGAAAATCCCCTATGTGGTAGTAGTACCCTCAGGGAGTAGGGAACACCCCCTGCTGGTCATGGCAGAAGGGATGATTCCACCTTCTTGGATATGTCGGGTATAGTTTAAGGAGGATCCTATGAGAGGGAGGAGTCTAGGTGAGTTGCAATGGCAAAGAGATAACTTTGCATCCTCAACTACCCTCGATACCACCCTATATATCTTCTCCTCTCATATCCTTCCTCAAGGATACTTGTGTGGAAGTTTACCAAGGTCTTCCCTTATATAGGCACCTCAACCCTTAGGATTTAGACCACAAAGAGACTGGTGGATTTATCTTTCCAAAACCACATGGAAAGGATTGGATTTTGTAGAGGAAATATACAGTATGAAGTCTTCTCCCATCATTCCTTGCATGGATAGGTTTGAAGGGAAAGTACCCACTAACTTCCTTATTTGGGTATAACAAAGTTTGTTGTAATCAAGGAATTCAATTAATGCCTTTCCTTGTACCTAAAAACATCTTCTTTCCATTATTATTTTCTAGTATATCAAAAAATATTAGATGAAAATAGTATTAATGGATTTCCCAAAACATGTGTTGCCAAACTGGCTAGATAAAGCCTCTTTTAATTATCTAATACATCAGACATCTTATTTTCTATTGGAAATTTATCCAATATTTCATATTTCTATTTTTCAGCAACTTTCAAAATCATTGCTATTTATTTATGTGTAAAATATCTTATTTCTTTATCTTCTGTTCCAAGGACTTATTTGCAAAGTAAATAGTCTCATGGGCCTTTGTATACCATGGGTTGCACCCATTCCACAACGAATCACATTATTATTATAACATAAGTACCATTGGGTATTTACTTAGCAATTCAATCATTATATCTGTATAAATTACTTTTAAAAAAATTGAGGATATTACATTCACCCCTCCTTAAAAGGAATTTTGTCCCCAAAATTCAAACCTAGTAATCTTAAGGTGAATGATAACTTAACTTAGTTTCAATATCTTCAGATTAGCAACCCTAATTCACATATTTTATTGATATGAAAATTTCTCACATTATCACTATGATTTGTACCTAAATTCAATTCAAGGTATGTCTACATCTTTTAGTATCTACCTGCTACCATTTTTTGGTGATTATATCTTCATGTATGATTTCAATTTCACTTGGGGGTTACCCTTTCACCTAGGTTACCGACCTGTTATTCATTGTTTTCTCATAAGGGTGATGCAACACCTCTAACCCTATGTCATCTCATTCTCATATTAATTCTAAGCACAACATGTGTCTACCCAATCTCTCCCCCTCATAATAAGGTGAAATAAGTACTTGACTACAGCCCAAATACAAAGTTCATCTCATTCTAAGAGTAGAGACAGTGTACACACACATCATCTAAAAATTTCATTCTTAGGTTGAATCATTCTCAACATGACTCTAAACCATCCATACCTTTTAATTACACCACTTTCTCATATTTCATAAAGCCATAACTACTCAATCATGTCCTATCCAAGCCTCTATGTTGTCCTAGTAGTGGACATGGATACTACCTCTCGCATATGGTAGATCCTCAATAGCCTTAATGGTCCTACCCCAATGGTAGACCAAGACTTAGAGCCATATAGTCAGATGATCCTACCTGAAGGTAGATCAAACATTGACTCATGGTAACCTAATGATCCTACCATGAGGGTAGATCAATACCCAGGTCATCGCATATACTCCAAGCTACAGAGGAGGACTAGGTTTTGAGCTAGATAGACACATATTCTTGAGTTTGTAACAACTCCTTTTATTATTATATGACTTCTTTTTATCTTTTACATTTACACCTCAAGTATTATGAGCCTTAGCCACTTCCTTGAGATATCCAGGGGTATAAGTACTTTTGAAGTGATCTCATCCTTATGCATCGAGGGACTGCCCCTCACATTCACCCATTGGTTACATGAACATCATGAAGGGAGCTAATCTCATGAGACATGGGCCTTCGACAAACGTAGTTGTTACCTCCTGACCAAATAGTCTTGTGCATTCAAGGAACAATCAACTCCTAATCCCATCAGTCCATGTACCTTTAATAGTTTGTACTTGACCTTAGGATTGACTTCTGTCTCTATATTTCCCAAGGGTTCATCATTAGCACATTATTTTCGTATGCTATTCTTTAAACTGGATTTCTCCATCTCTTATAATTTTCATTATTCACTTTATGTCCCCTCATTGGACTCATGGCAACATTTCAAGGAAACAATTCTTTTCTGAGCTCGGTCTCATACGGTCTTCCACTTCCACAATGAATTTTCCTTATGTTCCTCAAAGATAGCATACTTGTGTTCAAAGAATCATACTCAATATATGTGCTTTCATCTTTTATATTAGGTGACATTCATGGCTACCTCGATCCTTAAATTGATTTGGTCAACTTACCTCTAGGGAAGGTCCTAGCCTAGGGTGTCTTCATGGCTCATAGGAGGAATTTAGGCTCTCTAGCCACAACCTGACCCCAAGGTCTAAGATTTTTCCTCCCCCATAGGTCCTTGTCCCACTCTTGGGTTGACCCACCTCGGGTTGGCACACTAGCCCTAAAGGTTTTATATTTTTATGCATGGATTTATTATTATAACTTCTCAACTCTTGTTTGCTCAATCTCTAGGATACCCTAACATGGGGTTGGTCCATGTAGTGTATTCCATACATAAGCCATGACCCAATCACCTCTCACTATAGTGGCAATCATCCATAGGCCTTTGCCCAAGGTGGTTATCTTTTCTGGACCAGATCACTGACCACCATTGTGACCATACATAGGCCCTCTTGAACCAAGGTGATTAGATAGGCCCGATCATACATCCCACATGTAGTGTATACATCCATCAGAGTTAGTTGAGTAAGTTATATTATATCACATGTTCTTCTGAAGTTTCTTAAAACTTTTCTTATTAATGTCTTGTTCCACATGCAGACGTGCAAGGGAGAGTGAGTCACTTAACTCATTTATATTCATATTCTTTCACATGCATCCTTCATGCATGGGTTACTGAAAACATTTATATTCTCTCTTTCCTCTTACCCAAATTGAGTTCATATGGGTAGGGTACTATATCACCACACTGTTCACCTTTCTCATGATTAGGGTTAGGGACTAGACCCTACCTCTTAGGATTTCCATGTCCCTTGACCCACTAGGATTATTCTAAACCAGCCCTAGTCCCCTCTAGGGTTAGCCTCCTTGGGAAAACTCATATAATACTTTCTCTTTATTTTATCATTATCTCCACTTGTACATTATTATTTCCATAATTACATAAACATTATCATTTCTCATAACATATGCAATAATTTGCGCATGATGCCTTAATCCTACCTATTCTTAAAACCCTAACTTGAGATGAGGAGAAAAATTCCTTTTAGGGTTTATTAAGCAAGAGGATGAGAAGTGAATGAAAGAGATGAGATGAAACCCTAAAGGTATGTTATTTTAGGAAAAGACTTCCAACTTTGGCCAGACAGGTTGCACATGTATGCAAGTCCTCATAAGCTGACTAGCGGTGTGGAGGAAAATATTACTAGCACCCAGCCGTGGTCCTTTCTAGACACCATCATCTTTAGAAAATGCCCTAATAATTCCCACATATTTCTACAAATTACTTGAAATTATAAACTATTAAATACGAGCTCTAATACTAAATGTAACAACCTCACTTTCTGCATCCCCCCAATTAAGGAAATACCTTCAAGTTGAGAGTCATTACCTATATTCCCAAGGATCCAGATTTAGCAAATAATATGTAAAACAATTTCATTAATTCACAAATATTGTTTACAAAATGCTTTCATGACATTCCATTACTAGAACTATACATAGAGAAGAAGTGTCTATCTAAATCCTCCTTACTTAGATTAATATCTTCACATGGTTCCACCTTCATCTTCATGTCCATGTATATCATCATATACCGAAAATGCCATGAAACAAAACTCGTTCAGTATGACAAGTCATACCAGTATGTGAGGGAAACAAAATCTCACAGATAATTTTAACAAAATAATTCAACAATTAATGTTTAACAAACCAAATTTTACATTTTCACCATGACTACCCAATCTAGGTTTCTCCACCCTTTGTCATAACCATTAGGGCCTCATACTGCAATATTCACTATCTTCCCATATCTAGGTGGATGACTTCATCATGTATCCCCCTATCTAGGTAGGTGACTTCATCATGTACCCTCTATTCGGGATAGTACCAAAATATGCCTTCCCCTATCTAGGGAGATGGCCTTTCAATAGATCCAAAGGTGGCCTAGATTTAGGCTAGTCATGTTCATATACAATGTGATAATCATAGTCACTTTATAGTTTACATGGAATGAAACAAGCATGCATATATCTTCAAACCATGTGAATAAATATTTGAGAAACCAAGTGAAACTAAAAAAATATTCTTAGGTGTAACCACATACCTTTGCCATGTCGATCATTCAGTTATACTTCAAGCATATTATCCGATCAAGAAAGCAAATCAAGCAATCATCATATAATTTGCATTACATAAATTCTAAAGTATCACCAATAAAATATTCACATTAAACCCTACTTGATCTTATTCTAGGGTTTATGTTTCTTTGGTTTCAAGTTATCAAGTTATAACTAGAGCCATGTTTGATATTCCAATTCTCATGTTCATCATATGCATGGCTACTCACATTAGAAACCCTAATTCTACATTATTATAATCATGAACTTGTTAAATCATCATCATGTTCCACATTATCAGATAACCTCTCAAATTAGCAAGATTTACTGATTTAAGCATCGTAATCATCAAAACTATGGTTTTTATACATTAATCATCACTTTAACTCCTATTTGCACTATTTTTATAACTAGAAATAGAATTAGGGTCTGTAAGTATTTTATTTGGATTACACATATTTTTCTAATCAAATTTCATGTATAACTTGTCTTTATCTGAGTTACCAAGCATTTTCTATCAATTTTACAAGATATATCATTAATCAGCTATTAGGGGAGCGCCAAGTCAGTGTTTATTACCTTTTATCAGTTGGTTGAGAGAAAGAATGAAAAGTCTAATGTGCCCCTGTGCATCACACATACACAAAGGGGCGCTTTGGTATTTTGGCATTAGGCCTTCTCCTACCCCGCGTCAGGTCACCTCCACATTATGTCATTACACATGAGAAGGCTGTGAAAACTCCCCCTTTGCTCCAGGGTGTCGGAAAGCTCGATTAGGGTGCGGTTGTCTTCATTAGACCCTTCTAGGCCTGGTTGTGCTCTCGGCATGGCCAGAGTCTTCCCAAAGTCCTCCTCTTCTCGGTAGAAAGGGTCTCACAGATGTTTCACCATGGCATAGGTCCTAGGCTTCGAAGGCCTAGAGAAGGCCGAGGCACTTCCACAACCTATCGTCAGTTTCAATCAGTACCATGTGTGGTCCAGAAACCATTATGAGGTGGTTGTAGATGTTGAATGTCTGAGAGGTTTGTGAAACTCTTCCCTGCACCCAAAGGTCGACCTAGCATCGGTGCCGATGCTCTGCCTGGGCTTGCTTACTGGCTTCACTGAGGATGGGATTCCCTACCCGATGAGTCAGTTTGGTTTGGAAATATCCCAACTTAGGGTCTAATGATGCACATACCTCTCTTGATGAGTTCAATTACCAACTTTCACCACTTTCAGATGATCCCAAGTTCAACTTTTCCTATTTCAATGTATTAACATGTATTAGAGCACATAATGCACCTTAATGTAGAAATGTTGGATAAATTGAACATTATTGAACCCTTTGTTTTGATGATGACAAACATTTCATTCTTGTGGATCAAACTTGTTATTTGAGTATTTCATAGAAAGGGAGTAACAAAGAAGGCAAAGACGTGGGAATGCAAATGACACAAGTCTATGAAATGGGGAGCGAAACGTGAGGCACCACCACCAAGGCTCTTCCTTCTCATTGACATAGTTCCCTAGGTCGAACTCCAGACCTTTCTCTCTTTGCCATGCTTGGGAGCTCCTAACCTCATTGACCATGACAAAACAGAGTAGGTATCTGAGTTGCTGATGCCGGTACATCATGCTAAGAAGTTTTAACCTCCTCCTCGACCACACATCAATCCACTACGGATTCATTAGTAAGACAAAGGTAGGGAAAATCCCCTTTGTGGTACTGGTACCCTCAGGGAGTAGGGCACACCCCCTGCTGGTCATGTCAGAAGGGATGATGCCACCTTTCTAGATCTATCAAGTATACTCCAAGGAGGAGCATGTGAGAGGAAGGAGTATGGGAGAGTTGCAATGGTGAAGAGATAACTTTGCATCCTCAACTACCCTTGAGACCACCCTATAGATCGTCTCCTCTCAGCTCCTTCCTCAAGGATATGTTTGTGGAAGTCGGCCAAGGACTTCCCTTATATAGGAATCTCAACCCTTAGGGTTTAGACCATGAAGAGACTTGTGGATCTATCTTTCCAAAACCACATGGAAAGGATTTGATTTTGTAGCGGAAAAATACAATACAAAGTCTTCTCCCATCTTTCCTTGCATGGATGGGTTTGAAGGGAAAGTACCCACTAACTTCCTTATTTGGATATAGAAAAGTTTGTTGCAATCAAGGAATTCAATTAATACCTTTCCTTGTACCTAAAAACATCTTCTTTCCATTATTATTTTCTAGTATGTCAAAAAATAGTAGATCAAAATAGTATTAATGGATGTCCCAAAACATGGGTTGCCAAACTGGCTAGATAAAGCCTCTTTTAATTATCTAATGCATCACACATCTTATTTTCTATTGGAAATTTATCCAATATGTCATATTTCTATTTTTCAATAATTTTCAAAATCATTTCTACTTATTTATGTGTAAAATCTCATTATTTCTTTATCTTATGTTCCAAGGACTTATTTCCAAAGTAAATAGTCTCATGGGCCTTTATATGGGCCATGGTGTGCACCGATTCCACAACGGATCACATTATTATTCTAATATATAGTACCATTGGATATTTACTTAGCAATTCAATCATTGTATTTGTAAGATTTACTTTTACTAAAGTTGAGGATATTACAATAAAGCTGTATCACAACCTCAAAAACTTATACTGGTGGCTAGGTCTAAAGTGTGATGTGTCAGAGATTGTGGCCAAGTGTTTGATATGTCAATATGTCAAAGTAAAACATCAGAAGCCTTCATGGACATTGTATCCTTTTCCAATCCCACAATGTAAATGGGATAACATAACCATGGACTTGCGGTTGGTCTTCCAAGAGAAAGCCAACGGTCATGATTCCATTTGGGTGATTGTTGATCAATTGACAAAGTTAACTCACTTTTTCCCAATAAAAACCACATACACTATAGAGAACTCAGCAAGTATATACATGGACGACATAGTTCATTTGCTCAACATGCATGCCACTATAATATCAGACAGATTTCCTCAGTTCACAAGTAGGTTTTGGGAGAGTCTACATATAGTGTAGGGGACACGGTTGAAGTTTAATACAATTTTTCATCCATAGATAGATGGTCAGTCAAAGAGTACTATTCATATGTTGTAGGATCTCCTGAGGGTATGTCTACTTTAGTTTCTTGAAATTTGGGATACTCACCTAATCTTGATTGAGTTTGCCTACAACAATAGTTGGCAAAGGAGTAAAAGCATGGCACTACATGAGGCTTTTTATGATCGACATTATAATTCGCCTCATTTCTGGTATGAGGAAGGTGCAAATCAATTGTTCGGTCTTGAGTTGGTGCATCAAACTACAAAGAAGATCTAGGTGATTCAATAATAGTTGAAGGAAGCACATGATAGGTAGAAGTTGTATGATGACAACTGCCATACACCGTTGGTACTAAATGTTGGAGATCATGTATATCTCATGGTTTTCCCCTGGAAGGGTGTGTTGAGGCTTGTAAAGAAGGGTAAGTTGGATCCTAGGATCATGTGACCATACCCTCCCTTATATCAAGTAGGAAAGGTGGCATACAAGTTCGAGCTACTGCCAGATTTTTTCCGATTACACAACGTGTTTCACATTTCTATGTGAGGAAGTGTCATCTAGATATAGAGTAGATGTTACAGTCAATGGAAGTGGATATGGATGAAGACATTACATATGTTGAGGGTCTAGTGTTGATCTTAGACAGACGTGTGTAGAAACTTAGGAAGAAGGATATAACCATAGTGAAGGTGTTTTGGCATCATTGTAGTGTAGAGGAAACCACATGGGAGTTAAAAGATGAGATGCATATGAATACCACTTCTTTTCTTACCTAGGATTTTTGGGGGGAAATCCTTGTTAGGGGTTTATGGTTGTAAGTCCCCTAACCTTGCTAATATTTAAGCATACATTTTGTCTTTATGGATGCTTTTGAACATTGATTTTGTGGGGTTTATATATAAGTTGGTTGGTAGTAGTGTTGTGTTTTTTTTGGTCGATGTATCCATGGTCGATGAGTTTTTCTATCTTTTTAGACAGATGGACTAGATTGCTTGACAAAAATTGGTTAGTGAGACCATTGATCTTTGTCAGATTGACTGATTTGTTGATCTAAGGGATAATATCTCCAAATTTATCACTCATACGGTGATCTTTCCTATTTGATGATGAAGGTGATTATGTTTTGACTATGATGCTCGAGTGCTCAATTTTGAAATAGTGATAAAGTTGAAGGAACACTGAGTGATTATGATATGCAACTCCACAAATCTCGACTGATGATCAGTTCAATTTTAGTGACACAATTTCCTTTCAAGGTAGGGAGGATGTGATCATATGGATTTTTCTCCCTCCTTATGTGTGTTCTATGCACTTCATATATGTTCCAATATCTCACTATACTCCTCAATTTCATGATTTGAGTTTCCTCAATGCTATTTGAATTTACCTGGTGTTCACATGGCAAGTGGTGCCACTCAATTTGCAAAGAGACCAAGGTTGCAACCACTTGATACATAATCCTCTCTCATCCCAATTTGAAACTTACTATGGATATTTTCTTTTCCCATTATCATGCTAGTCAAGTTTAGGATACTCTAATTTTTCTAATGCACCGAAGTTTTCTCAATTAAGAGCTAGTATGAGAAAGATACACCTATATGAAAATCATTTAGTCTTAACCTTGAATTTATCCCTTTTAATCATATTGAAACCTTAATGGACCCAAACTTTTGGTCCTGTGGTCCACTTCCCCTATTCCTTTTGTTGGAAATCTGACACTCCCCTTCTCATCCAATTAGGAGCCACAAGTTAGTGGGCCACAAATGTTATCCATTGGATCCCATTGCCAAAGATTTGCCCCTATCTGATGATTGTGTTTTGGTCTTCTTCATACATACCCTTGTTGGTGATTATGAAACCAAAGCCTACCAACTCCACCCTATATCACTATGGATGCATTCTTTTGCCTCATTTCTCCTGTCCATTTCTTTTTCAATTTCTAGTGAGCCCTAGATCATGCCACCAACCTCCTTTTTCTTGATCCTTTCCAATGGAAGTACCACAATGTTGTGGTGGTCGTCGATTGCATGTTGCCCCTTAGTCCAGTCACACCCAGATAAGACCCAAGTCCAATTGGCACAAAGTCTCCATTTTTTTCATATGGTTTGGGTGGATCTAAACCCCATTTGTCTTGCATAATCCTCCCCTTATTAGGTATGACAACTGATGCGAGTTGATGATGATGCTTTGTGGCAGTAGTCTACCCTTTGTGGCAGATGTAGAACACTGCCTAGCCCACATGGAGTGGCCAGTCATGGCTCACAACACTCAGTGGTCATGTGATTGTTGTTGAGTGCATAGTGTCATTGGCCTATCTCAAGTCAAGTGATCGCCCAAACTCAAGCACCTAATCTTTGGAATTCTTTAATACTGTGATCAACTTGATATGGCTTTAATGAACACCTAGACCTAAAAATGACCCCTTAATGTATATGGATGACATATCTTTATCAAGATGTGAAGTTTTTTTTTCAATCATATGAATGGCTATTTTCAGAAAATGTAATACTCCTAATGCTATGTGTCATGTTTGACAAAGGTCTTAAGCTATCTTTCTCCAATAGTAATTCAAATGACTTGAAGACCTAATTTTGTACTTTGATATATTCCCTAAAAGGGTGATGCTTAACTAGTTATATTATTGGATGTTTAAACCTTACGCAAAGTGGATACTAAAATGCTCAACATCTATGATGACCTTTAAATCATACCCTGTAAATGTTCTATGACTCGAATAGCCATGTAACACACTCATGTTCCCTTTTCACTAAATGTATTACCTAGTGTGATATAAATGCATATCTTGATTATTAGACTTTAATATTGCATGATTGATGTTCAAATGTTATCCATATCATCTTAATGATGTCAATTAATAGCCTTATCTTAATATAACTCTTAATTATAACTTGGTGTACTTCATGAACCTTAACTCTCTTATGACTTCGAAATATGACAATATTGTATGAATTGATCTTGTATGACTAATTACGATCTGGCATGAATAGACCTTGATGATAATCTAAGTCTCATGATTATCCTATAATAAAATTAGAGTTAATCTTTGTCTTATATTACTCATAATGTGGATGGTTCACCTAGACATATGATTGAGACATGTCTATATTGAATCAATGTATGTTTGTTTGGCAAGATCGAACTGTACTTGAGGTATTTGATACCCAGGTTTAGGAGAACATCCACATAACATGATGCAATTTATATTATAAAAACCCTACTGATCTAAAACCCTCTATTATGTCCTTTTCTATCTCAGATCCCCTTTGGGTTGGACCTTTTCTAGAATCTTATTTGTGGATTATGACTTGCTCATTACTCATAAGGTACGCTTAGTCTCTTGATCCTACAATGATATTGTTTTTTTTGTATGCATGCATATATGAATGATTCAGTAAATAATTAGTTGATAGAGCTATTGTTCCTTATGATTACTACTTTCATGTTTGACTATACTATATTGACAAACCTCAAACATAAAATAGAGAAATCCATTGTATATCCTTGTGTATCGACCTACAATTTTGGGGTAAGCGCACAAGGTATGTTGAAAAAGGGTTAGCTATTGGTGATGGCATGAGATAGGGAACATATTTTCTTTGGATTAAATGTACCTCATGGACTACGTTCCTTAGGAAGTGATCAAAAGGCCTATGGTTGATATAATGGATAAAGAAACCTAAAACATGTTTTGTATAAAAGAATGGCAGTAAGTGTTCTCACCTTGTTTCTATTTCTTATTTATTATGATGTTCCCAAACAAGGAACTTTTATATACACTTAAAATTTATTTACATGACTTTTTATAGCGTACTATATGAACTTGTGTTGATATTTTTTTATTGTATTTGTAGTTGCCAAATAAAGATAAGTTGCATTCAAGACTGTAAGCTCTAAAATGAATCACAAATGGGTATTCTTTATATATAAATGGGTACATATATCTCTAATCCACGTTTAATATCATGTTGTCTTTTTATTTTTGTTACTACCTATTGGATATATATTTCTTGTGTGAAACTATGTGCCATTCTAGGGACAGATGCCCTAGATCATTTGCCTTTGACTATGTATTCATTAGGAGTGTGGTCTTAGGGTAGTAAATGGTTCCATAGAAAATGTTATCAGATCCAAACACATAGGCCTCTATATATGTTAAGTATTAAAAAATCATAAGAACTTAGGGATAAGTATTGGTGATAAACATGGAGAGTTTTGCTAGTAATCACCTCCTTTTCGACTACTGTGGTGGCCGAGGTTCCTCTAGACACCTATCTACCCAAAGTTGATCCAAGATTGGATTAGATTTCTTCCCATAAAGCTTATATACTCTTCTAGAATATCATGTTTTCTTTCAAGACTACCCAAGCCACCCACATAGTGATGATTAGCTAGTTTTCCCATCTCCTCATGTGATTCCTTTCTAATGAATTTTTATCACATGATTTCTCAATTATGGGTAGATTATGCATGGCAAAACTAAGATTCACTTTAAATAAAGAAA
Organism: Alisma plantago-aquatica; assembly: GCA_963693085.1. Lineage (NCBI taxonomy): Eukaryota > Viridiplantae > Streptophyta > Magnoliopsida > Alismatales > Alismataceae > Alisma > Alisma plantago-aquatica. The sequence goes on along the minus strand of OY856414.1, from coordinate 86,949,263 downwards.
GTTGGATAAGATGATATTTCCATGATTTGATCTTAAATTTAAAAACTTATTTGAAGTATGAAAGTAATCTTGAATGTGATGCATTAATCTGAAAATTTTATATAAACTAAATGTCACTAAATCTAACATAAGTTATTTGTGTGTTTGAGGTTAATCCTTATTATAGAGAGATAAGGTGTAACTCATGATTCCTACCTCATGACAGATTAGGTTCCTATTCATCATTCCTATGTTGTCCCTATTTTGATCAAAGCTCAACATAACTAAGAAATCTAACCCTATTGATATTTATCATGCCCTATGTTTCAACATCATCATGTCTTTGAACCCCTAGATCATGATGTGAATACTTGTTACAAGAGGCAAATCCTCTATTGAGTTTTATGCCTCTTTTTAAGATTAAATTGTAACAATATGAATCCTACAATGTCTTGACCACACACTATTATGCTTAAAATATTGAGTTCCCAATTAGAATTCTCGATTTCCAAAATACACTTGAACATTGATCATGAACAGAAGGGAACAGATTATGACCTTGACCTTGCAAAGTCATGAAAACATGGTTGCACTATTATTGTCATGGACTGGGAAATCCGTGAACCATAGAAGATATCAGAATGTGAATACAGAAGCACAAGCATAAATGAACAATATACTTTATACTTACACCATAAACAATCTCAATAATCAAGATATATATATATATATATATATATATATATATATATATATATATATATATATATATATATATATATTACAACATGAACTATTACAATTTACATTTACATATTAAAAGGAAAATTTTACAAGTGTAGGATCATGTATGCTAACTAGGTTCTTCATAAAATAGGTACAACCATACAACTGCTCACAAGCAATATCTCCCATGCTAGCTCTGAACCTAAAATTACTAAAATAGGGAAACAAGTCAAGCACAACTTTTCTGAGTACATGGTGCCATAAAGGACATAGAATACTAGAAAGAAAGCATAATTGTATTGTATTACTAAAATATTTCTTGGTAGGATTTAATAGAAACAAAAACAACATTTGATCAACAACTTAGTTTATTTGATAATATTTTATTATGAGTTTTCCCATTATGTTGATATCAACAAGCATGCTTAAATATTTGTGGCTCCATCATCCCAAAGAGATGGGGGAGGTCACCTGGTTCCATCTCTCCATTCAAAGGAGGACGTCACCATTTTGTACAAGTTCCACCCTCCGAGATGAGGAGGATGCTTGTACCCAATATCAACATCATTTGCATCATCATCATAATTCGAATAGTCATAATGTGCATATTATTTATGTTCAAGATTATTTGCAAGAAATATATATAATATCAAAATATTATTCACTAGAAAATAAAGTAACACAAATAAGAACATAAGTCAAGCAACTTATAAAAATATCAAACTAGTCAAGAGGTAAGATATAGTACATTGCACCTAATATAAGGTTCTAGTCCAAATAGACTAGACATTCATCAAGAAGGATAGTCCCACATACCTGAATCAGAAGTTTCTGAGTTATTTTGGACCATCTAGATCATTGTTCATCACTTTATTAATAAAAAAATAATCATCATTAATAAAGTTACGTTAATTTTCCTTGATGTTTTAGGTCCAAATTAGGGTTTAGCCCAACTTTGTTATAATATGATCTTAGTATAGTCTCTAATAGTTTTATACTTATCTAAATGTCATAATAAGGCTATTTTTCAATATTTAGAATTTTCAAATGTTTGTGATAATTTCTAGAACTAAAATTAGGTTAAAAGAATTTATTCATGATTTAATGACGAAACGCCTTGTATTTAGGGATCAAAGTCTAGAAATAGGATTCAAAAATCATTATAGTTCTACAATATTTTCTAAGAATCAATATCATCTGGATACTATTTATTCCATTTAATGAACCCTAAATAGGATTATTAACATCTAAACTAGGAACGACCATTTAACTTATGTGAAAGACTACTCTAAGGGTCCAATAACAAAGTGTGTACTTTTCTGAGTTCATGGGTATTTTGTGGTGATTTTTAGGTCAAGGGAATTATTTTCTAGAGAAAAAGGATGATTACTTGCTTGGAATATCATGGGTCATTGGATCTAGTGCTAGAGAGCGTGGATGTGAGCCACATAGCCCACACACAATACTGTAAGGTAGGGGTTAGAGTCTGGTCTAGCCCCTGGTCAACACGATGGGCTTATGACTCAGTCGTATGTCATCCCCCTTTCCTCTATCTCATATTCCTTCACTGCTAAGGTGTGAGGTCGGTGGAGAGAGGTTCCCTAAATCTACTCCCTCATTCCTCCATTACTTCTTTTTGCGGCTTTTGTAAGTCAGGGAGGCTAGCTATAGTGGTGAAGCTCCTCAAGAGCTCCAATCCATCATAGGGGATGAGAAAGCTAACATCAATGGATTAGATCTCTCACTAGCAAGGCCTTCCACACTTGTCTGAGGACACATAAACCTCTACAAATAAGCAACAAACTTGTTACGATGATCAAAATGAGGCATCCAGGGTTAAGGATCTCCGCCCTAGCAAGACTTGTTCTTCAGATAGAATGGAGTCTGATGGCCATGTCCATAGATTGTTGTCAGTAATTGACCTCTCTAACAACTTCATACAAGTTGATGAAAGGTTTTAAAAAAAACATGACCCACTACCAATGTTTTTCCCCCTATTCCCTCTTCTTCTTCCTCCTCTCATTCCCTACAACTTATAGGAAGAGAACCTGGTAGACGGCAATCCATTCTCCCTTTCTATGGTGTCACCAATCTCCCTGAATGAGGTGTCAATCTATTTTCGTTGATGCATAGGTCACGGTTTTGCAAACCAAATCCCCTTTAGTTTCCCACCTTCATCGGATCTGAGTGATAGCTTAACCACATTTTGTTCCTCCATTATCAGATGTTACAAGTGGCCTGGGAATTGTTCAACATCCTTGGATCACCCAATGACTTGCAAGGTACCACACAACATAGCAAATTAAGTGGGTGTTTGACACTACATATAGTAGATAATTTAGGTGTAAAATTCAATGAGTCATTATTCATTTAATAAATCCTCAAACCTCAATATAACTCACATTCAAGGTCATAATAAATGGAATTCTGACCTAATATCTAGAAAGACCAATATCATATGGCGACCAAGATTGGATCAAAAAATACCATCAATAGACCCATTAAAAATATTGGAATCTAATTTATTCCAAAGAATATTATTCTTAGTATAACCCCTAAAATCTCACTTAAAGAATCTCAAACAATCACAAAGGCTCTATATAATCATATATGCCTCTCAAATTTGTTTGGTATCATTTTAATGCACTGATAAATCATTTGGTCATCATTTCGTCACCCATTTATATCAAAATCATTATGGGTATCAAAACTCTAAAATTGAGGTCATCAAATTCTTGCCACATTATAAGGACTTTTGTCATCAAAATTCGACTAGTCTCATACTTAAGGTGACTTGAAAGAGTCTCTACATTCTCTAGTGACCAATTTTAGGTGTCATTTTTATCTTAGTTTTGCATGCATCTTAAGTTGTCATCTTAGGATTTAGAGCATCTGGGGTTTATAATTCCCACGTCATATATATTCAGGAGTGTTTGTTTAGAAATATCAAGACATTATTTTATCTTTGTATTCAAATCCCTTATTACCATGTAGTTAGGGTTTTGTTCATTCACATGGTTTGAGAAGATAACTCAAGTATTAATCTTTCACCCCGCTAACTTGTGGAAAGTCGTATTAAAATTTCATGTCATTGTACAAAAGAATTATCACACTTTGCATCATTTTTTTTTGCAACAATACGTAGAGATTAACTATTATTCACCCCGCTCTCTACTACGGGCTGGCAATTGCGGAAAGGAAACATTAATTATTGTAGTTTATGATCAACAATACTTGAATTTCATTAATTGAGAAGGGCTTACTTATCATGCTTGAATATTAGGGTTTCACCCTATTGTGTGGGTTATCCTCAAACTAGAAGTATAGATTAGCAAGATTAATGTTTGACACTATATTTCATGATCATGTAATTATGCTTCAAAGACATATTTACTTCAAAATCATGATTTAAAACTTACATATTTCATGTATGATATGGAGGAAGGATAACATACTAGGTCAAGCTTTTTAGGGTGGGATATGCCACATATATCAAATTTCTAGCACAAGTCATACACATTCTTTAATTTTTTGTTATCCAAAGAGGAATTCCATTATCCACATCATGGTTTCATAATCATCTCACTTATATCTAAGGACATGCTTTAAGGATCAAGCCACTCAAGCTAGGACCTACTTAGGCCAAATCATGACATCTAACCACATAGAAAAATTCTACCCATATCAAAAAAATCTACCCAAGACTCAACAGTAGGCTCATCGACTAGCTTTGTGCCCATGGAATCACCAACCTGATTATGAGGACCATTATAGAGATCACATATCATCAACTTCCTCTAGAGGGGCATCTCCCTCACCTAGATAGATTTTTCAATGCATATTTGATGACCTCTTTCCTCAATGGTTGGGCTCTTTCACAAGAAATGTAGGGTTCAAAATTTTTCATAGGAATAACACATTGGGTGACTCAGCATATACTTAGAAGTTTTCCAACTAGGGGCTCATTATCAAATTATCAAAAATTCATATATCACATATATTGGGGTTTAGGTCATCTAACCTTCTTCCATGGTGGGTGACCCTCTCTAGAGTTCACCCTATTAAATGTCCCATGCTAGAAGGTCTCCTTTGTAAAGAGATTGAGTCCCATGTTGTTCTAAAAAATCTCCCACATGTTATATCTAAACATATACAAATTTACATATATGCATGCGATCCTACTAGCTACTTATATCACAAATGAATTGGCACAATAATAGTTAGTGTCATATATGGTGCAAGAGTGGCTAGGGTTACCTATTCAAATCGCATCTCAAATCATCAAAATCATATTTATCCTCAAATTTTAAACCTAGATCATCATTTATCAGGCTCATACTATCATCAATCGAGTTTATTTCTTCTAGGCTACACTATTGCCCTAACCTTTATTATGGCTCTAGATGATATAAATACTACATCTGTCCTCCAAGTACTCTCATCTAGACTGAAGTCTCTCTCTTTTACTTAGGTTGCATGAACGCCCCTACTCTCCTATGTGAGGGACACATTTTCATATTTACATATACATAATAAAATTTATATAGTTTTTCTCTGAGATCTCAAGCGCCAGAGAAATTTTTTGAGGCTCGAGCTGATTCAAAACAAAACCAAATCAGAAAAAATTGAGTGTCCCACACACAATAGAAAATCTAGTACCATGCCAGCTAGTGGAATGAGAACAAGGTGTAGGCTAGTGGAGATACCCAAAAAACATGTTCACATGTGTCTAGGGTTTCTCTTTCCATGATGTCATCATCTCCAAATAATGTAACGTTTTCATACTACAACATTGTAAGGAATGGTTTACACCATAGGACAAATCATAAAACATCATTAGTCTATACCTAGTTCTCAAACATCTAGGTTCTAACCTAGAGGATACGTAATATCCAACATACTAACTTTTTAAGATTTCAAGTGAAAGGTGAAAGATAGTTTTATGTTTTGGGGTAAGTAATTTTTAGGTATAGCTATTGTTCATGCTCTAATACAAACTATCACATAATGGAAAATCCATGAACCAAAGAAGATGCCAGAGTGTGAATGCAGAAGCACAAGCACAAATGAACTATAAGATTAATCCATACACCATAAACTATCTCAAAAATCAACATATACATATTACAACATGAATTATTACAATGTACATTTACATATTAAAAAGAGAATTTTACAAGTATATGATCTATGCTAACTAGGATCTTTATACAATAGGTACAACCATAAAGCTTCTAACAAGTCATCTTTTCTCCCATGCTAGCTCTGAACCTAAAATTATTAAAATAGGGAAATAAGTCAGTACAAATGTGTTGAGTATGTGGTGCCCATAAAGGACATAAAATACTAGAAAGAAAGCATAATTGCATAGTATTACAAAAATATTGTTGGGCGGGATTTAAAAGAAAAAAGAATAACATTTGATCAATAGCTTAGTTTATTCAATAAAATAATAAGAAAAACATTTATACATATACATACATACATACATACATATATAGAGTCAGGCTAGAATACACTCGAGTGTATCCGGAGTGGAATACACTCAAGTAGTTTTTCATGATGCAATATTTTTTTTGAAAATCTAATCTGTTGATCTTCTTAAACATCTCGTGAACAACTCATATGCAAAATTTGAGCAAATTTGGATATGTATAGCTCATGTTATGAAGACCGCAAAAATTATGCATTTCAAATTAGTTTCGCACGTCGATTTTGTTTCCCTTGGATGAGTGACTTACACTCATCCAAATGCGCTCAAAATTTTTATGTAGCCTAGTCATAGTATGATGTTGAAGATCAATGGTTCACATTTTGCAAAAAATAGTCTTAATATGCAAACACACTTGAGTGTATTTGTGTGATCTGTACACTCGAGTGTATTCTAGCCTGACTCTACACATATATATATATATATATATATATATATATATATATATATATATATATATATATATATATATATATATATATATATATATATAAAGATTGTGTTATAACCTCAATTTTTCCAAAATATGTAATCTTCTTTTTAAAGATAAATGAAATCCATGGTTGATGTGTTGAATTAGTTTGAATGGATTTTGTGTTTGATAGCTTGTATGTTTTCTTATTGGGCCTTTGTGGCCATTGAGCCCAATTGAAGGATTAAAAGAAAAACAAAAAGAAATGAAAAAGGAATTCCATTCAATAAAAAAATATATGAGGAAAATAAATAGAAATGATTTTTTTGGCTGAAGGATATTTTCCCAAAATAGAATTCCGAGTTCTAAAGGTTCCTTGGGGTTCAAGGAACTCAGGATAATTAGATAATGGCAAAGGAAATAAGGAATATGTGGAAAATACAATTAAATAAAGGATAACTTGAAACTGAAGTAAAGGGCTCGTTTCCTTTGAATAATAACTTCAATTTTTGCACAATGAAAGATGAAGGCATGAATGAACTTTCCTCAAAATTTGAAGTAAAAAGGAGCTATCGTTTGGGAGTTATGGAATTTCCAAGTTTCCTTTGAATTAGGAATATAATTCAATTAATTGGGAATTTATTTCCTTTTGGTTTGAACGCGAATAATGGTGACCGTTGGATTCTAATCCAACCGATCGGGTTCATCGTCCAGAGTGCTAAAGGGACTCGGACAGTAGCGCTGATACATGGGATTTTCCCCTCATTTTTCTGATCGTTACAGTGCATGTGCACTCAAGATCTGTGTCCCATTGAGTTCAGGAGACCCTGGCGAAGAATCTAGACCTAGGTTTTGACAGCTTTCGTGGTGTGTACCCAGAATGCCCAATCGGGCTGTGAACCCAGGCGGCGGCAGGGTTGGGGAACCCTAGTGGGGCCTTCACACCCTATAAATAGGGGTCCTCATAGTTCAGTGCACCCTCGCGAACCCATACGGCAACTCCATTAGTTTATGAACTCCCCCTCGTGCTCGATTGACCTAGCTCCGGCGAGCCCCAGCCACGGCGTCGCCACATGTCCTTATTAGAAAGAAGAGGAAGGGGATGACGAGCAAGAGGCGTCGGATCGCGGAGCACGATGGGATGACTCGAGATCCAACGATCTCAGGAAGCGCGTGCCTCGCTGGGTGGAGCGCTTCAACGCCAGCGGTTGGATTAGGGTCTACCATGGACCCGAGCGACATTGACGATCGATAGAAGAAGCACGCTTCTAGTTTGATGCGGAACGTCAGATCCGGACGAGGTCCATAGGCACACCGATCGGACGACCCAGGATTTTCGATAAATACCCTCTCTGATCAATTAAATTCAGGAAAAAGGGTTTTTCTTGCGAAATTGATAGAAATTACCAGGATTGTCTAATGAGAAAACTTTATATATGAAAGTTGTATAGAAAAATACGAGGAATCCGATAAAAATGATTTCAGAACCTAGTTCTGATTTGTTTTGCAAAAGTACCCTAATTTGCTAATAAAGTGTATTAAAACTTGATGAGAAACCCTAATTAAATGTTAAAAGTGTAATTTGATAAATCAATAGGTCAAATTGATAAGTTTAACTCTGTTAATGATAAAGGTAGTATGATTATCTTTTTGAATGCAAAAGTGCTTAATTTAGAGTTATAATACCTAAAAGAATGTTAATTTACATAGAAACCCTAATTTGGGATAAAAGGAAATAAAAAGCATATCTTGGTGGAATAAGATAATCAGATGCTTAATAAAGGAAATTTAATGAGAAATTAGGGGTTTTATGTAGTTTTGATAAATTAAGGATGATAATAAGGAAAGAAGAAGTAAAAACCCTAATTTCCAAAGGAACCCTAAAATAGGAATTGAAATCCTAAGTAATGTGATGAAAATTGGATAAATATTAATAAAAGGAAAATTGTACTTTTATTTCAGGATTTCTCTTCCTCATTGCTTGTTGATTGGGTTCCTCTACATATTAGATTCTATCTTGAAATCTGCAACCAAAGGTATTTGGTTACTTATGAATAACCGCTTAGGTTTTCCGATGGATTCTCAGATGTTTAATCGCATTGAATGCAACTAAACTGTTTGGATGTTCATATTGCAATTATAAAGTGACTATGACTATCGCATAACGTATATGCCTGCTAGCTCAATCACTAATCCCCTCTGTGTCATAATGGCTGACCTGGTATAAGGCTACCTAGAGGGTAGGTCCATCATGTCATGAATGACTTTGGCTACCTAGAGGGTAGGTCCATCAAGTCACCTTTATAGAGGTACCATATAAGTCCTTACAGGGACAACACAGAGTAGTGGATAAGTATGGATTGAGTAGTTTGTCTTAAACCGTAATCTTGATTGTTAAATGATTAATTGAGTGCTTATGTGGTTAACATAGTTGAACATTATCTGTTTCCCCCCATACCAGCTTCGGCTGACCGTCGTTTTGTTTGTCGGCGATTTAGGTACAAATCACAAAAGAACAAACAGTAAAGCGACACATTGTGAATTCAAGAATTAAAGAACAAGGAGGAATTAGTTAGAATAGTCAGCTGAGATTAGAAGTTTAGTTTGTTCCAAACTTTTCAAAGGTATGCAAAGAAAAATTTTATTACCATTTTTCAGTATAGTCTGTTAGAATTTAATAATTGTTTTTGGTTATATGTCAAACCTTTGATCCGGAATTAATGGGTGCGGCTTCAACCTCTTGGTCTCCCTAAATTGGGGGTTACTGAAAGGTGAGGTCGTAACATTTGGTATCAGAGCCTAGGTTCTTCATGTAACCATTAGTAATTATTAAATTTTACAAACTCCATAGAACCCAAGGGAGTTATTGGAGGAGTATCCGAAAGACGGAGGTGTTACAACCCCAATTTTGGGTTCATTTGCTGAGAAATATAATTTCTCATATTAAAGATTTTTGAACGAATAGATGATATAATCTGTTTTGAATAAATGGATTTCTTTTACAATAGCCTTGTTGTTTGATTTGCGGGATTTATTGGCTAGTAGGCCCAATAACAAGGATATTCAATTAGTTAATGTATAACTGAGAATTGGAGATAAGAAAGGTGTGGAAACCTCTAGAAGGCAAATCCAAAGAGGATTTCGTGCCTCTTAGATTCCTTGGGTTCCAAGGAGTCCAAAGTTGCCAAGAAAAGGTGATAAGAAAAGAAAATATCAATTATGTATTTCCTTGTTAATAAAGAAATTGAAAACATTGATGAAATAGGGAAAATATGTGATAAGAGGTATAATTGAGTGGGATTTCGTGTCCCAATGATTCCTAATAATAAAAGGAATACTAATGAGGAAAAATAAAAGAGAAATAAAGAGGAATCCCCAAAAAGAAATATTTTAATAAGAAATGCACATGATAATGTGAGATAATGCATATTAATGCATTTAGAAGATAATGAGTATTCCTTAAAAAGGAATTTCGAATTAGTTTAGTTTCTTGGGATCCAAGGAATCCCAATGAAGAAAGAGGAAAGATAAAATACTAATAAAGCAAAATGAGAGAGTAATATAATACATTATTAATGAATGATGTAATATTGATAACAAGGAAGTAATTATTATTAAGAGAGAAAAGAAATTCGTGGCCAATAAATAAAAAGGGCAAGCACAAAGAAATAAAAGGGAGAATTGCGAATTCCTTAATGACCAAGCTTAAGCAAGGAGTTGTTAAGGAGAGAGAGAGAGTACTTCTTTATTAAAGAAAAATTCCTTTTCCTATTAGGAATAGACTTGTTTCTTTGAGGGCATGTATGCTGGGGCATGGAAAACTCTCCCCTATATAAGGGAGGAGCCCAGAGTCAAGCCCAAAGGATATCCCACGCGTTTCTCTCTCTTCCTCACCTTCTTCTTGTTTATTTGAGTTTGAAACCCTAACAAGGAGTCTAGTTCGAACCTTGAAGAAAAACATGGCCGTGGAGGAGTGCGGCAGGAGCATGCTTCTATCACGGAGTTGGAGTGAATCTCAACGAAGTTTCCTCTACCCTAGCCTGAACACAACAACAGTAGCAGGGCTGCTTTGATGGCCGCAAAGTGCAGACCTGCCCAGCTTGAACCCGACGTCGTGGCCGTAGGCTGAGGGCATCGTCCAGTGTGGTTGAAGATGATGGAGGCAGGGAAACCGATCGCCAACATCCTCAGACCTCGGAGGGTAGGCGGCAGGCCCCCGCAAGGCAGCTACACCCGCTGCAGCGCTAGGGCGCGCAAGGTGGAAGACGGGTTGGCCGTTGGACCGATATGCCCTCGTCGCTGTGTTGAGCCAGTGGAATAAGTCAAGGGCAATGGTGTCTTTTCATCATATTTCCAAGTGATCCGAGCAACGCTGCATGGAGATGAGTGACATGGCACGCTCTAATTGGCCGAAATAAGTTTTTATTTCAAAAAAATCATAGTTATATATTCGTAGCTCGTATGAAGAAAGTTTATACATGAAATTTGATAAGGAGAACGAGAGCAACTCAATAAAAATATGATTAGAACCTAATTTTACTTCTAATTTCAAAAGTGTCAAAAGTGATCATATAATGCATTAGACTTTGATTAAAACCCCTAATTGTGATTGGAGATCAAATCAAAGGTGCTTAATGGGTTAACTCGAGTATTAGTAACCTGTTGAGAAATTAAGTGAGGTTTGAATATAATTTTGATAATGTTGGGCTTGTATTAGGGTTTTAATCAATGCATCCATGATAATGCATGTAGAAACCCTAATCTAGGGTCAAGAATGTGATTAACTTGGTAAATTTGGAAATAGGTCTGTTAATCATAAAAAGATACATTAAGATTGAAAAAGGATGAATTTGCATATAATTAGTTTAATTTCGAGTTTAATGAGAATGAATAATACTTTAATGGGCCTTGAAACCCTAATGTTGGTAAATTCGACTCTTAATGGCTTTAATTGACTAATTTCGTGAGTAAAGTTGGAATATGCTTAATATAAGCTATTTTGAGCATTAAAGTCACTAATTTGTGGAAAGATAACCTTAATATAGAAATTAGGGTTTTCGATTGAATCAAGGTAGTAATTAGGGTTTGATGGATATTTGATAAAAGTAAGATAAAAGTAATAAAAAGGAAGTGAAACCCTAATTATAGTCAAAACCCTAAAAAGGCTAGTAACCCTAAGGCACGAGTAGGTCTATTATTTTTGTGTGCCATGATCAATGATAGAAAATATTGAATGAATATTTCAGGATTGAATTGTGTATTTGCTTGATTCTGGATTACTTGCTTGTTTGGAATATTCCTGCATCTGAGTCTGCCTGACAAGTATGTGGTTACGCTTATGAATAATCGCATTAGTTTCCCGCATGGTTGCCGGATGATTGATCGCATTGACTGCAAATTATCAGTTTGGATGTTCATATTTGCAAATTATAAAGTCACTATGATTATCACATTAATAATAGAAGTATGGATTCTCGCACCTACATGCCACCCTGATGGATGATGCCAAAGGTCAGGCCCAGATGGGTAGACCAATGGACACCTTGAGTGGTGACCCCAGTCACCAAGAAGGTGGCCTATAATATTGCATGACTAGTGGGCACCATGAGTGGTGACCCCCAGGCACCAAGCTCGGGATTGAGAAGGTGGCCTTAAGTCATTGGCAAAGGGCACCGAAAGGTGGGTATGCCAGGGTTAGGGCAAAAGCGGTGGAGAATGTCATACTGAAAGTGTAAATTGGCTTGTTAAATAATTTGATTGTGATATTTAAATTGTTATCCATATGTGCAAACTTTTGGTTGTCCCCACATACCAGTATATTTTGATATACTGACCGATGTTTTGTTTGTCAGTGTTTTAGGTACAAATGAAAAGAACAAACAGTAAAGTGGCATATGTGGAATTAAATGAGAATTAACGTGCACAAGAGGATTAGTTAGTTTAGCATCTTCATAGATAGAAGTTTAGAAATACCAGTTTTTCCAAGGTAAAGTAAAGTTTTATTTTATACAAGTTTTCAGTTTAGTTGGTAAAGTTTATTAATTGTTATTGATTATTTGTCGAACCTTTGATCCTGTTAATTGAATAACAGCTCTGACCTTCGAGTCTCCCTTAATTGGGGGTTACCAGGAGACGTGGTCGTTAAAATTGGTATCAGAGCATAGGTTCCTCATCTAATCTTTAATAATTATTAAATTTTACAAATTCCGTAGAACCCAAGGGAGTTATTAGAGGATTACCCGAAAGACAGAGGTGTCTAGAAAAGGATCATGACCGGGGGCTGGCAAGATTTTCCTCCGCACTGCTAGTCGAAATACGAGGACTCCCAGATCCGTGTGACTGCCTGGCCAAAGTCTTAGGGTATGAATCGAAATAAGATACCTTTAGGACTCTCTCATCTTGTTCATCCCTTCTCGACTCAAATTCTATTAAGGACCTTAAGGATTAGGATTCTCTCTCTCTTTCCCTCACCCTATTGAGGTATGGGTAAGGTTGATAAGGACTAAGGAATCCTCCATCAAATTAATAAAAAGCATGTAAATAAGATGTCATGGACATAAGCTTAATAGAGTAAGCGTAAAGGAATAGATACATGCTTAGGTCGTATGACACGAGTTGTCATTACCCTCAGGAGAGACCTGAGGATAGACCTCCTTGGTAGGAGGATAAGTAGAGAGAGTTAGGTCTGGAGGTAGAGACCTCCATTAAAAGTAGAAACCTAGCACGTCCTTTGAGGATGATGTTAACCCTAACCCTAAGTGAAGGTTAGAGAGAAAGATGACATGATGAGCTAGATGTCATGGTTGACCGAGTGTTTGGCTGGACATGCCTTTGGGATGCCATAAGAGGGTAGATGACCTAGTACCTTTTCCGACCCAACCCTGGAGAAGGTCGTGCATGCTAGAGAGAAGGATAGCTCCTTCATGGATGAGGTTAGAGAAGTACCTGTAGTTACCCTATGGGCTTAGGCAAGTAAGGTATAGCTTAGTGAGATCCTGGTTAAGAGATCATGAGGAGTGGCTTATGAGATAAGCATAAGTTATAATGGGTAACCGTGAGTAAGCATGAGTGTGAACAGAGGCTTCACCAAGTAGGGATATGCTTACGAGCTTGATCCTTCATGAAGAAAGGACCTCTTATAGAGAGGTTGGTTGTAGGATTAGCTCTAGAGAGGAAACAGAACCCCAACAAGGAGGTTGGAAGCCTAAAACCTTGAAACTTGAGGAATAGTAGGGAGTCGGGAATGATGCGACCTAAATGGTTGCCTCATGCATGATCCCTGGAGGTTGATGATGTCTGGGTTATCTTGAGAGTAACCAAACCTTAGAGAGGGGATGATGCTTCCAGTACCTTTGGTATAAGTGATTACCTACTAGATGAGATAGAGAGTGCTTTAGACCCTGAGGAGGTTAAGGCACCAGTTGTGAGGTTTTATACCTAGTAGTTTTCCGGGAAGAGGAATCAACTCTGAAGTGTTGCTTGAGTAGAAAGATCATGGGAATACATGACAAATCTTGGACATGCTGGATTCCTGGTTAAGAGAATCAGCATGCAGTTGGACACCCGGAGGCGAACCTAGGGTTCCTAGGCCTAAGAGGGGAACCAGTGTATCCAATGCTCATGGTGAGATTTGAGTCTATAGTTTTGAGCATGTTACTCTTAAGGAGTAGAGGTAAAGGAAACCCCTTAAGGTAAGGGTATGTTTGATAAACCCATCATGAATAAGTTGGTCTAATGTTGAGGATGAGGACAAGTACGATCTAGCATGGCTTAATAGGTGACCAGCTTGTGCTTTAGTAGTTGTTGGGTTAGACATGCTCATGCGAAGGTAAACCCTAAGGGCAGTTGTGACCTTTTTGTCAAGAGTTGTAGTTTCCTCCCATCCTGGGAGAGGGACCCTTTGGTAGGGTGTATACCAGTTTTGTTGGTTTTGAGGTGACCTAAAGAGGTCTCATAGGATCTTGAGAAGCTAAGTGAAGAGTACATGGTATGAAAATAAACCTATAGACCCATAGATAACCATCTCTAAGTGCATGGACGTGTTACCATGGGAGTAACCGGTATGGGGCCTAACCAAGGTAGGCAGGTTGCCATGACCCCTGTGAAGGGATGAAAGTCAGTCATGAATGCAGAAAGAGATGATGAAGGCTTGGGTAAGGTTCTAAGTCAGACATGTACTATAAGAGAATCCCAAGTCTATCCTAGGGTCAGGTAGGGATAAGACCGATGAAAGACGAAGTTGTCTAATTCCCTAGTTGCACATGACCATAGGGTCGGGAGGTAACAACTATCATTGCCTGAGGGCCATGGGTTAGGAGATTGATCACCTTCATTAACTCATGGGACCTAAAGGGCAGATGAGTAGGGCACTCTCTGGATGCATAAGGGAAGAGGAATGACCCCAAAAGTGCCGGCACCCTATAGATCTAGAGGAGATGACCAAGGATTGTGTGGTGACCCAAGTAGGTTTTGGATCAGTTTTCCATGGATGTAATTCTGATATCAGGAGGATATGTGGCACGTTTCAACTTAGATTTGAAGGTGTACTGGCCAGGTGGGATGTACCATCTCTACGCTTGGAACAGGAAGAACTCTGTATTTGGACTGCAGCCAAATGCTTATTTCCTTTTGTTATGGGAGTGAGAGATAGGACAATACGCATGCCTTACACCAAGGATAAAAGATGTTGCGAGTTGGAATGTTGCTACGAGGAATGATGAAAGAGATGATAACATAACCATGTGAAGTGGATTATACATGGATGGTTCACGAGCACTAAGAGAGGTAGTGTAGTCAGCTTATGAGAATGTTTTATCAGGAATTATGTGGAATTTGCAGATTAATCAAGGTCGAGTTCGATCACAGTGAGTATGAGCTCAGAGCTTCTTAATAAAAATAGACGTAGAGTTTAAGATGAGATGAAAAGTATAATGCATGAAGGTGTATGTTACCTAACACCTAAGAAGGTGAAGTGGTAATAAATACTCTGGTTGAGGTATAGCTTCCTAGTTTAGATGGAAACTAGAAGAAGTGGAGGTTGTTTGGCTAACCCTAAGTTTGGAAAGAAGATGTGTTTTGATATGATTGAGCAAGTTAATGGTCGTTTGGTTAGCCAGATTAGTCCTTGATATAGTAAAATGATGGTAATAAGACCTCAGATACACTTCTTTGGATAGGGAGGTGATAAAACCCTGATGAAAATAGTTTAGGGTTTCTGAGGTATCGATCTCGAGGAATCATGACTTACAGAAGATCATTGTTTTAAGATCATGATACACCTTGATACTATAAAGATAGTAAGTGATGGTAGCATTCTGGATGCTTAAAACAAAGTTGCATGTAGCATGTGGCCATGCAAGCCAGGAGGTGAAGGATGAACACCATTAACCCAGTGCAAGGATGTAAAGTATAAAGAGTTCCCGAGAAGGAATGAGAGTTCATCATTATGGATGTTGTGAGTCTCTCCTAGACCAAGAAGGTCAAGATACACTATGGGTTATGGTAGATCGCCTTACCTAGATGACATGAGAAAGGAAGAGTTCTGTCAAGGGACAGATCTGGTTGAACTACATATGAAAAGAGATGGTTCGACTACACCATGATTTGAATTCAAAAGTTTTTGATGTGATCCCAGAGTTCACTTTCATGAGGTGGAAGTAGATACATGAAGAGCTCAGTGTTTGTACAGTTTATCACCCCATACTAATGGAAAGTATGATCCGGACTAGAGGGTCTGATGAGAGCATGTGTGCTCATTTAGAGTGATACATAGAGACAGTTCTTAAGATGTGATGTTAACCACCATAGCCTTTATCGGGATATAAGAAGTTCTATAAGGAGGTTGTGTCGGTCACCACTTCATTATGATGATATTGGTGAAGGAGGCCTCGCGAAGGTCAGAAAAGAACCCCAGGTGTGTGCAGATGAAGTCGCTTTGATCGTGCAATGGCTGAGAGAGAGACCATTGGTGACATGAGTCATGAGATGATGCAAAGCAGACTGACATGCAGTTCACTGTGGAGGAATATAATGTGAAAAACCGACCCCTCTAAACTACAACTGAGAGAGCTGAGTCCCCGATAGATGGGTCCATTTGGGATGGATTGGAGGGAATGGTTGTTTTTAGCCTTACCCCTCAGGATAACATGATGTGTAATGTCTTACATGAGTCCGATCTAGAGCACTATGTGAGATACCCAAGCCATGTGTTAAGCCCTGAACCAATTCAGCTTTTGAGAGGTTGAAATGTCCTGAGTCACCTATGAGGGTACGATATACCAAGGTAAGAAAGCACTCAGATGGAAGAATATGAGATAATGAAGGTTCTTGGGAAACACCATGGAAAGGGTAAAGCCACATGGGATCCCTGATGGACATAAGAAGGCTTATCACGTTTGTTTGCTTGCTTGACGGAATTTTGAGGGCAAAATTCTCATAAGAGGGGAAGGATGTTACAACCCCAATTTTGGGTTCATTTGCTGAGAAATATAATTTCACATATTAAATATTTTTGAACGAATAGATGATATAATCTGTTTTGAATAAATGGATTTCTTTTACAATAGCCTTGTTGTTTGATTTGCGGGCTTTATTGGCTAGTAGGCCCAATAACAAGGATATTCAATTAGTTAATGTATAACTGAGAATTTGAGATAAGAAAGGTGTGGAAACCTCTAGAAGGCAAATCCAAAGAGGATTTCGTGCCTCTTAGATTCCTTGGGTTCCAAGGAGTCCAAAGTTGCTAAGAAAAGGCGATAAGAAAAGAAAATATCAATTATGTATTTCCTTGTTAATAAAGAAATTGAAAACATTGATGAAATAGGGAAAATATGTGATAAGAGGTATAATTGAGTGGGATTTCGTGTCCCAATGATTCCTAATAATAAAAGGAATACTAATGAGGAAAAATAAAAGAGAAATAAAGAGAAATCCCCAAAAAGAAATATTTTAATAAGAAATGCACATGATAATGTGAGATAATGCATATTAATGCATTTAGAAGATTAATGATTATTCCTTAAAAAGGAATTTCGAATTAGTTTAGTTTCTTGGGATCCAAGGAATCCCAATGAAGAAAGAGGAAAGATAAAATACTAATAAAGAAAAATGAGAGAGTAATACAATACATTATTAATGAATGATGTAATATTGATAACAAGGAAGTAATTATTATTAAGAGAGAAAAGAAATTCGTGGCCAATAAATAAAAAGGGCAAGCACAAAAAAATAAAAGGGAGAATTTCGAATTCCTTAATGACCAAGGTTAAGCAAGGAGTTGTTAAGGAGAGAGAGATAGTACTTCTTTATTAAGGAAAAATTCCTTTTCCTATTAGGAATAGACTTGTTTCTTTGAGGGCAGGTATGCTGGGGCATGGAAAACTCTCCCCTATATAAGGGAGGAGCCCAGAGTCGAGCCCAAAGGATATCCCACGCGTTTCTCTCTCTTCCTCACCTTCTTCTTGTTTATTTGAGTTTGAAACCCTAACAAGGAGTCTAGTTCGAACCTTGAAGAAAAACATGGCCGTGGAGGAGTGCGGCAGGAGCATGCTTCTATCACGGAGTTGGAGGGAATCTCAACGGAGTTTCCTCTACCCTAGCCTGAACACAACAACACCAGCAGGGCTGCTTTGACGGCCGCAAAGCGCAGACCTACCCAGCTTGAACCCGACGTCGCGGCCATAGGCTGAGGGCATCGTCCAGTGCAGTTGAAGGTGATGGAGGCAGGGAAACCGATCACCAACATCCTTAGACCTCGGAGGGTAGGCGGCAGGCCCCCGCAAGGCATCTACACCCGCTGCAACGCTAGGGCGCGCAAGGTGGAAGACGGGTTGGCCGTTGGACCGATATGCCCTCGTCGCTGTGTTGAGCCGGTGGAATAAGTCAAGGGCAATGGTGTCTTTTTGTCATATTTCCAAGTGATCCGAGCAACGCTGCATGGAGATGAGTGATGTGGCACACTCTAATTGGCCGAAGTAAGTTTTTATTTCAAAAAAATCATAGTTATATATTCGTAGCTCGTATGAAGAAAGTTTATACATGAAATTGGATCAGGAGAACGAGAGGAACTCAATAAAAATATTATTAGAACCTAATTTTGCTTCTAATTTCAAAAGTGTCAAAAGTGATCATATAATGCATTAGACTTTGATTAAAACCCCTAATTGTGATTGGAGATCAAATCAAAGGTGCTTAATGGGTTAACTCGAGTATTAGTAACCTGTTGAGAAATAAAGTGAGGTTTGAATATAATTTTGATAATGTTGGGTTTGTATTAGGGTTTTAATCCATGCATCCATGATAATGCATGTAGAAACCCTAATCTAGGGTCAAGAATGTGATTAACTTGGAAAATTTGGAAATAGGTCTGTTAATCATAAAAAGATACATTAAGATTGAAAAAGGATGAATTTGCATATAATTAGTTTAATTTTGAGTTTAATGAGCATGAATAATACTTTAATGGGCCTTGAAACCCTAATGTTGGTAAATTCGACTCTTAATGGCTTTAATTGACTAATTTTGAGAGTAAAGTTGGAATATGCTGAATCTAAGCTATTTTGAGCATTAAAGTCACTAATTTGTGGAAAGATAACCTTAATATAGAAATTAGGGTTTTCGATTGAATCAAGGTAGTAATTAGGGTTTGATGGATATTTGATAAAAGTAAGATAAAAGTAATAAAAAGGAAGTGAAACACTAATTATAGTCAAAACCCTAAAAAGGCTAGTAACCCTAAGGCACGAGTAGGTCTATTAGTTTTGTGTGCCATGATCAATGATAGAAAATATTGAATGAATATTTCAGGATTGAATTGTGTATTTGCTTGATTCTGGATTACTTGCTTGTTTGGAATATTCCTGCATCTGAGTCTGCTTGACAGGTATGTGGTTACGCTTATGAATAATCGCATTAGTTTCCCGCATGGTTGCCGGATGATTGATCGCATTGACTGCAAATTATCAGTTTGGATGTTCATATTTGCAAATTATAAAGTCACTATGATTATCACATTAATAATAGAAGTATGGATTCTCGCACCTACATGCCACCCTGATGGATGATGCCAAAGGTCAGGCCCAGATGGGTAGACCAATGGACACCTTGAGTGGTGACCCCAGGCACAAAGAAGGTGGCCTATGATATTGCATGACTAGTGGGCACCATGAGTGGTGACCCCCAGGCACCAAGCTCGGGATTGAGAAGGTGGCCTTAAGTCATTGGCAAAGGGCACCCTAAGGTGGGTATGCAAGGGTTAGGGCAAAAGCGGTGGAGAATGTCATACTAAAAAGTGTAAATTGGCTTGTTAAATAATTTGATTGTGATATTTAAATTGTTATCCATATGTGCAAACTTTTGGTTGTCCCCGCATACCAGTATATTTTGATATACTGACCGACGTTTTGTTTGTCGGTGTTTTAGGTACAAATGAAAAGAACAAACAGTAAAGTGGCATATGTGGAATTAAATGAGAATTAACGTGCACAGGAGGATTAGTTAGTTTAGCATCTTCATGGATAGAAGTTTAGAAATCCCAGTTTTTCCAAGGTATAGTAAAGTTTTATTTTATACCAGTTTTCAGTTTAGTTGGTAAAGTTTATTAATTGTTATTGATTATTTATCGAAACTTTGATCCTGTTAATTGAATAACGACTCTGACCTTCGGGTCTCCCTTAATTGGGGGTTACCAGGAGACTGGGTCATTACAAGGAGGAATTAGTTAGAATAGTCAGCTGAGATTAGAAGTTTAGTTTGTTCCAAAATTTTCAAAGGTATGCAAAGAAAAATTTTATTACCATTTTTCAGTATAGTCTGTTAGAATTTAATAATTGTTTTTGGTTATATGTCGAACCTTTGATCCGAAATTAATGGGTGCGGCTTCAACCTCTTGGTCTCCCTTAATTGGGGGTTACTGAAAGGTGAGGTCGTAACATTTGGTATCAGAGCCTAGGTTCTTCATGTAACCATTAGTAATTATTAAATTTTACAAACTCCATAGAACCCAAGGGAGTTATTAGAGGAGTATCCGAAAGACAGAGGTGTCTAGAAAGGGATCACGACCGGGGGCTGGCAAGATTTTCCTCCGCACTTCTAGTCAGAATATGAGGACTCCCGGACACGTGTGACCACCTGGTCGAAGTCTTAGGGTATGATTCGAAATAAGATACCTTTACGACCCTCTCATCTTATCCATCCCTTCTCATCACATATCCTATTAAGGCTTTAAGAGTAGGATTCTCTCTCTCCTCCACACTCATGTGGTATGGGTAGTAAGTTAAGGGTTCAAGAATCCTCCATCAAATTAATAAAAGATATGTAATGAGATATCACTGAACATAAGTATAACTAGTTTGAATGATAAACTAAAGGTTTGTTTGTTATGCTTATGTAGATGGCACGAACAAAGACAGTTGCTATTCCCGAGGGCTCTAGGAATCTGGCTAGGAGTGTTTGTCCTCCCTATAAAGTAAAGGAGTCTTCTGTAAAGAGGAATAGGAACCATGAGGGTGGATCCTCTAAGAAGAGGAAGAGGCCTGAAGAAGTCACTCAAGAAGTCCCTAACCCTAACCCGATACCATTTAGTAACCTGAACCAAGAAGAAGATCAAGGATATGAAGAGCAACATGTGTATGAGGAAGAAGTCAAGATGGAGGAGGACCCAGCCGATGATTCAGAACCCACCATGATGATCCATACCCCTGATACCTTGTGGTTAGAGCAACAGAGGAAGTTGACAGAGGCCATTAATGCTTTGGCCCTTCGAGACATAGCTAGAGCTGAGAATGGTGAACCATACCCTGTTCGTCCATGTGTGGGAGCCACCATCCTAGACTTTGTCAAGCTGAACATAGAAAAGTTCTGGGGAGAAGATAAGACTGAGGTGGTTGATAAAGAAGAAGCCTGGATACTTGCAATAGAGAATGGTTTCTGCATGCTTGAAGTAGTTGTTGCTCACCTCCTGGAAGGAGCAGCTACGATATGGTGGGAGACTCACATCACAGGCTGAGATCTGACTGAGGAACCAATGGCATGGGCTGATTTCAAGACCATTTTCACTTCCAGATTCATCCCGGTTGCAGCTAAGAAAGAAAAGGAAAGGGAATTCACTAACATGACTCAAGGAAATTCCTCGGTGGCAGACTTTGGGTGCAAGTTTCGGATCCTGGAACGTTTTGGGTACAAGATGGATGAGGAAAGGAGGGTGGATCACTTCATAGAGCGTCTTCACCCTACCATCAAGCCTCATGTGATGGCAAGCAAACCTAAAACCTTCGCAGAAGCTTACAACACTACCTTAGACATGGAAAGAACTATGATGCCTGCTCAGCTTCCACCCAAGGGGTATTTGGGTTTCACTGAGGGAACTCGAGGTCAGAAAAATCATCATAAGAAGGGTCCAGGATGTCATCAAGCCAAGGGAAGACAGGGAGGAAAAGTGAGACCCCATCAAGAGAATAATCGACCTCGATGCCGCTCATGTGGGAAAGGGCATTTCGGTGAGTGCCACCACAAGAAGAGAGTCTGTTTCCGTTGTAACCAAGAGGGGCATATCCAAGCTGCTTGTCCTCTACCAAAGCCAAAAGGACCAGGTCCAGTGGCAGCCCCACCAGTAGCAGCCCCACCTACTGGAGAAAGAAGACAAGCTCGAGTGTTCGCTATTGACAATGAAGAAGCTCAAGCTAATGCTAATCGGTTGATTGAGGGTAATAACCCTTAGAGTTTTTCTTTATGTTTTGAAAGTTAAGCATGTAATGGTCTAATGTATGGTGAACAATAATGTAGACATGCTTGAAGTCATGGGACATAATGTAAAAGCATTATTTGACTCTGAATCTACTAATACTTTCATTTTGAGGAATCTTGCAACTATGCTTTGTTTGGATATCTAGGATTTAGGATATGTCTTAGATGTTACAACCCTGAGTGGTCGAATCTTTACCTCTCTTTTGAAAACTCCGGTGATACCTGTGAAATATCGAGATCATGAGTTTCCTACAAACTTTTTTGGATCTGCATGGGCCGAAGCCCACCCCCTCTCCAAACAGGTGCCAGAGCTCGGATGAGTTTCCTACAAACTTTATCCTTCTTGACATGAATGATTTTGATGTGATCATTGGAATGGATTGGCTTTATACTTATAGGGCCCAAATCGACTATAGGGAAAAGAAAGTGATCATTAGGGAACCAGGTCACCCACCTTTTGTCATTAGAGGTAGGAAAGATGCCACCACCAGCTTGTATGTGTCATCCTTGAAGGCAGAAAGGATGATGAGTAAAGGTTGTCAAGCTTTCCTAGCAGTTGTTACCGAGCCCGAACCCAAGGTGCAACCCTTAGAGGAAATAGAGGTAGTCAAGAGCTATGCAGATGTTTTTCTAGATGATCTACCTAGGATTCCTCCCTAGAGAGAGGTGGATTTTTCCATAGAGATAGCTCCAGGAACAAGCCCTATTTCACGTGCACCTTATAGAATGGCCCCTGCAGAGTTGCTCGAGTTGAAGAAACAATTGCATGAATTGCTAGACAAGGGTTTTATCCTTCCTAGAACATCACCATGGGGAGCTCCAGTCCTTTTTGTAAAGAAAAAGGATGGCTCGCTCCGTATGTGTATAGACTATCAGATGATCAACCAAGCTACCATTAAGAACAAATACCCTTTACCCAGAATAGATGACCTGTTTGACCAGTTGAAGTCTGCTTGAGTCTTTTCCAAAATCGACTTAAGATCAGGTTACCACCAGTTGAGAGTCAAGAGTGAGGATATTCCAAAAATAGCTTTTTGAACACGATATGGACATTACGAGTTTGTGTTTATGCCTTTTGGGTTGTTCAATGCACCCAGTGTGTTCATGAACCTTATGAATAGTGTGTTCCAACCCTTCCTTGACTCGTTTGTCATAGTGTTCATAGATGACATATTAGTTTATTCCAATGACTTAGAGCAACACCGAGACCACCTAAGTAAAGTCCTTGATATCCTAAGAAAGTATAAGTTCTATGGGAAATTCTCAAAATGCGAGTTTTGGATAGACCGAGTCATGTTCCTTGGACATATCATCTTAGGAGGAACGATCGCCATGGAGCCAAGGTGTCAGCAGTTCGAGACTGGCCTACACCGAAGAACCCCTCTGAGATCCGAAGCTTCTTGGGGTGAGCAGGATACTATCGGCATTTCATTTCAGATTTCTCCAAGACTGCCTTGCCTTTGAACATGTTGAATCGGAAGGATGTGAAGTTTGTGTGGTCCGATGTTTGTGAGACTCACTTTTGGGAACTGAAGGAAAAGTTGACCACTGCACCAGTTTTGACTCTACCATCAGGCAATGAGGGTTTCATGATCTTCACCTATGCATCCAAAATGGGTCTTGGCTGTGTGTTGGAGCAGAATCGACATGTGGTTGCATATGCTTCCCAACAACTCAAGCCTAATGAGGTGAATTACCCGACACATGACTTAGAGTTGGCTTCTATCATTCATGCCTTGAAGATTTGGCGGCATTACCTGTATGGTGCTACTTTTGAGATTTTCACTGACCATAAGTGCTTAAAGTATCTTCTGACACAGAAAGACTTAAACCTACGACAACGAAGATGGATGGAATACATGAAGGATTACGACTTTACCATTGCCTATCATCCAGGGAAGGCAAATGTTGTGGCAGATGCGTTGAGTCAGAAATAGCTCAGGTGTGCAGCTGTTCTGTCCAGTCAGTGGAAGAACTTGGAAGAGCTGGTGAAATGGTCTCCTCAACCGTTAGGTGATCGAGTTCGATTGGCCAACAATCAGTTACAGTCTGATTTGTTGAGTGAAATTCTGGCAGCACAGTTGGTCAGTAGGGAACTTGACAAGATGAGGGGTTTAATGAAGAAGCCTCAGGCCCGCCTTTCTTTGGGTGTAGATGGAGGAATCAGATTCGAGAATCGTATATGGATTCCTGAAGACTCACCACTGAAAGAATGTATCTTACAAGAAGCTCATGGTTCTAAGTACACAGTACACCCAGGGACTACTAAGATGTTTAAGGACATCCAGAGGTTTTTCTGGTGTCCAGGAATGAGGAGAGACATTGCATCTTATGTGGCCAGTTGTCTTACATGCCAGATGGTGAAGGCTGAACATCAACGACCCGATGGACTTTTACAGTGTATAGAGATTCCAGAATGGAAATGGGATCAGATCACCATGGATTTTGTGGTGGGTTTACCTCAGACCAAGAGAGGTCATGATGCGGTATGGGTTGTGGTGGACTGCCTTACCAAGTCAGCACACTTCCTTGCACTGAAAATCACTGCCAAAGTGTCAGACTTAGCTGAGTTGTACGTTCGAGAGATAGTGCGTTTACATGGCATACCCAGTTCCATCATATCTGATAGAGATCCGAAGTTTACTTCCAAACTGTGGAAGCAGGTTTAAGAGGAACTTGGTACAAGGTTAAAGTTCAGTACCACTTATCACCCCCTGACAGATGGACAGTCAGAAAGGACAATCCAGACTTTAGAGGATCTTTTGAGAGTTTGTGTGCTCGATTGGGGTGGATCATGGGAGCAATACTTACCTCTAGCCGAGTTTGCATACAACAATAGTTACCAAGCCAGTATCAGGATTCCTCCATATGAAGTTCTATATGGGAGACCGTGTTGATCACCACTTCACTGAATGATGTTGGTGAGAGGACCTTGTTGAGGTCAGATGAACTCCAAGTGTATGCTGATAAAGTCACTTTGATCAGGCAAAGGCTAAAGAGAGCCCAGGATCGACAGAAGTCGTATGCTGAAGCGAAGAGGACTGATGTGCATTTCACTGTGGGAGAGCATGTTTTTCTAAAAATCCAACCGCTCCGAGCTATAGCTAAAAATAGAGGAAAGTTGAGTCCCGGATATGTGGGTCCGTTTGAGGTATTAGAACGGATTGGTGAGGTGGCTTATCATTTGGCGTTACCCCCTCAATATAGTATGATGCATGATGTGTTTCACGTGTCCAATCTAAAGCGATATGTGCAAGACCCGAGCCATGTGTTGAGCATTGAACCTATTGAGCTTCAAGGAAAGCTGTCTTATCCTGAGTTACCTTTGCGTATTATAGATACTAAGGTAAAAGAGTTCAGAAATAAGAATATAGAGATGGTAAAGGTTCTTTGGAAACACCATGGAGAGGATGAGGCCACATGGGAGCTGAAGACAGACATGGAAAAAGCATATCCTGATTTGTTTGCTTGATTGATGAATTTTGAGGGAAAAATTCCTATAAGGAGGGGAGGATGTTATAACCTCAATTTTTCCAAAATATGTAATCTTCTTATTAAAGATAAATGAAATCCATGGTTGATGTGTTGTTTTAGTTTGAATGGATTTTGTGTTTGATAGCTTGTATGTTTTCTTATTGGGCCTTTGTGACCATTGAGCCCAATTGAAGGATTAAAAGAAAAACAAAAAGAAATGAAAAAGGAATTCCATTCAATAAAGGAATATATGAGGAAAATAAATAGAAATGATTTTTTTGGCTGAAGGATATTTTCCCAAAATAGAATTCCGAGTTATAAAGGTTCCTTGGGGTTCAAGGAACTCAGGATAATTAGATAATGGCAAAGGAAATAAGGAATATGTGGAAAATATAATTAAATAAAGGATAACTTGAAACTGAAGTAAAGGGCTCGTTTCCTTTGAATAATAACTTCAATTTTTTCATAATGAAAGATAAAGGCATGAATGAACTTTCCTCAAAATTTGAAGTACAAAGGAGCTACCGTTTGGGAGTTATGGATTTTCCAAGTTTCCTTTGAATTAGGAATATAATTCAATTAATTGGGAATTTATTTCCTTTTGGTTTGAACGTGAATAATGGTGACCGTTGGATTCTAATCCAACCGATCGGGTTCATCGTCCAGAGTCCCAAAGGGACTCAGACAGTAGCGCTGATATAGGGGATTTTCCCCTCGTTTTTCTGATCGTTACAATGCATGTGCACTCAAGATCTGTGTCCCATTGAGTTCGGGAGACCCTGGCGAAGAATCTAGACCTAGGTTTTGACAGCTTTCGTGGTGTGTACCCAAAACGCCCAATCGGACTATGAACCGAGGCAGCGGCAGGGTTGGGGAACCCTAGAGGGGCCTTCACACCCTATAAATAGGGGTCCTCATAGTTCAGTGCACCCTCGCGAACCCATACGACAACTCCATTAGTTTCTAAACTCCCCCTCGTGCTCGATTGACCTAGCTCCGACGAGCCCCAGTCGCGGCGCCGCCCCGTGTCCTTGTTAGAAAGAAGAGGAAGGCGATGACGAGCAGGAGGCGTCAGATCGGGGAGCACGGTGGGCCGACTCGAGATCCAACGATCTCAGGAAGCGCGCGCCTCGCTGAGTGGAGCGCTTCAACGCCAGCGGTTGGATTAGGGTCTACCGTGGACCCGAGCGACATCGAAGATCGATAGAAGAAGCACGCTACTAGTTTGATGCAGAACGTCAGATCCGGACGAGGTCCATCGGCACACCGATCGGATGACCCAGGATTTTCGGTAAATATCCTCTCTGATCAATTAAATTCAGGAAAAAGGGTTTTTCTTGCAAAATTGATAGAAATTACTAGGATTGTCTAATGAGAAAACTTTATATATGAAAGTTGTATAGAAAAATACGAGGAATCCGATAAAAATGATTTGAGAACCTAGTTCTGATCTGTTTTGCAAAAGTACCCTAATTTTCTAATAAAGTGTATTAAAATTGATGAGAAACCCTAATTGAATGTTAAAAGTGTAATTTGGTAAATCAATAGGTCAAATTGATAAGTTTAACTCTGTTAATGATAAAGGTAGTATGATTATCTGTTTGAATGCAAAAGTGCTTAAATTAGAGTTATAATACCTAAAAGAAGGTTAATTTACATAGAAACCCTAATTTGGGATAAAAGGAGATAAAAAGCATATCTTGGTGGAATAAGATAATCATATGCTTAATAAAGGAAATTTAATGAGAAATTAGGGGTTTTATGTAGTTTTGATAAATTAAGGATGATAATAAAGAAAGAAGAAGTAAAAACCCTAATTTCCAAAGGAACCCTAAAATAGGAATTGAAATCCTAAGTAATTTGATGAAAATTGGATAAATATTAATAAAAGGAAAATTGTACTTTTATTTCAGGATTTCTCTTCCTCATTGCTTGTTGATTGGGTTCCTCTACATATTAGATTCTATCTTGAAATCTGCAACCAAAGGTATGTGGTTACTTATGAATAACCGCTTAGGTTTTCCGATGGATTCTCGGATGTTTAATCGCATTGAATGCAACTAAACTGTTTGGATGTTCATATTGCAATTATAAAGTGACTATGACTATCGCATAACGTATATGCCTACTAGCTCAATCACTAATCCCCTCTGTGTGGTAATGGCTGACCTGGTATAAGGCTACCTAGAGGGTAGGTCCATCAGGTCATGAATGACTTTGGCTGCCTAGAGGGTAGGTCCATCAAGTCACCTTTATAGAGGTACCATATAAGTCCTTACAGGGACAACACAGAGTAGTGGATAAGTATGGATTGAGTAGTTTGGCTTAAACCGTAATCTTGATTGTTAAATGATTAATTGAGTGATTATGTGGTTAACATAGTTGAACATTATCTATTTCCCCCACATACCAGCTTCGGCTGACCGTCGTTTTGTTTGTCGGTGATTTAGGTACAAATCACAAAAGAACAAACAGTAAAGCGACACATTGTGAATTCAAGAATTAAAGAACAAGGAGGAATTAGTTAGAATAGTCAGCTGAGATTAGAAGTTTAGTTTGTTCCAAACTTTTCAAAGGTATGCAAATAAAAGTTTTATTACCATTTTTCAGTATAGTCTGTTATAATTTAATAATTGTTTTTGGTTATATGTCGAACCTTTGATCCGGAATTAATGGGTGCGGATTCAACCTCTTGGTCTTCCTTAATTGGGGGTTACTGAAAGGTGAGGTCGTAACAGATTGGTATCAGAGCCTAGGTTCTTCATGTAACCATTAGTAATTATTAAATTTTACAAACTCCATAGAACCCAAGGGAGTTATTAGAGGAGTATCCGAAAGACGGAGGTGTCTAGAAAGGGATCACGACTGGGGGCTGGCAAGATTTTCCTCCGCACCGCTAGTCGGAATATGAGGACTCCCGGACCCGTGTGACCTCCTGGCCAAAGTCTTAGGGTATGATTCAAAATAAGATACCTTTATGACCCTCTCATCTTATTCATCCTTTCTCATCACATATCCTATTAAGGCTTTAAGAGTAGGATTCTCTCTCTCCTCCACACTCATGTGGTATGGGTAGTAAGTTAAGGGTTCAAGAATCCTCCATCAAATTAATTGAAGATATGTAATGAGATATCACTGAACATAAGTATAACTAGTT
Organism: Alisma plantago-aquatica; assembly: GCA_963693085.1. Lineage (NCBI taxonomy): Eukaryota > Viridiplantae > Streptophyta > Magnoliopsida > Alismatales > Alismataceae > Alisma > Alisma plantago-aquatica. Next base: position 86,920,283 of record OY856414.1, on the reverse strand, counting down.
TGAATGATAAACTAAAGGTTTGTTTGTTATGCTTATGTAGATGGCACGAACAAAGACAGTTGCTATTCCCGAGGGCTCTGGGAATCTGGTTAGGAGTGTTTGGCCTCCCCGTAAAGTAAAGGAGTCTTCTGAAAAGAGTAATACGAACAATGAGGGTGGATCCTCTAAGAAGCGGAAGAGGCCTAAAGAAGTCACTCAAGAAGTCCCTAATCCTAACCCGGTACCATTTAGTAACCTGAACCAAGAAGAAGATCAAGGATATGAAGAGCAATATGTGTATGAGGAAGAAGCCAAGATGGAGGAGGACCCAGCCGATGATTTAGAACCCACCATGATGATCCATACCCCTGATACCTTGTGGTTAGAGCAACAGAGGAAGTTGACAGAGGCCATTAATGCTTTGGCCCTTCGAGACATAGCTAGAGCTGAGAATGGTGAACCATACCCTGTTCGTCCACGTGTGGGAGCCACCATCCTAGACTCTGGGGAGAAGATAAGACCGAGGTGGTTGATAAAGAAGAAGCCTGGATACTTACAATAGAGAATGGTTTCCGCATGCTTGAAGTACAGCCGAGCAAGAAGGTCCTGTTTGCTGCTCACCTCTTGGAAGGAGCAGCTAAGATATGGTGGGAGACTCACATCACAGGCCGAGATCTGACTGAGGAACCAATGGCATGGGCTAATTTCAAGACCATGTTCACTTCTAGATTCATCTCGGTTGCATCTAAGAAAGAAAAGGAAAGGGAATTCATTAAAATGACTCAAGGAAATTCCTCGGTGGCAGACTTTGGGCGCAAGTTTCAGATCCTGGAACGTTTTGGGTACAAGATGGATGAGGAAAGGAGGTTGGATCACTTCATAGAGCGTCTTCACCCTACCATCAAGCCTCATGTGATGGCAAGCAAACATAAAACCTTTGTAGAAGCTTACAACACTGCCTTAGACATGGAAAGAACTGTGATGCCTGCTCAGCTTCCACCCAAGGGGTATTTGGGTTTCACTGAGGGAACCCGAGGTCAGAAGAATCATCATAAGAAGGGTCCAGGACGTCATCAAGCCAAGGGGAGATAGGGAGGAAAAAGGAGACCCCATAAAGAGAATAATTGACCTCGATGCCGCTCATGTGGGAAAGGGCATTTCGCTGAGTGCCACCACAAGAAGAGAGTCTGTTTCCGTTGTAACCAAGAGGGGCATATCCAAGCTGCTTGTCCTCTACCAGAGCCAAAAGGACCAGGTCCAGTGGTAGCCCCACCAGTAGCTATGGCCCCACCTACTGGAGAAAGAAGACAAGCTCGAGTGTTCACTATTAACAATGAAGAAGCTCAAGCTAATGCTAATCGGTTGATTGAGGGTAATAACCCTTAGAGTTTTTCTTTATGTTTTGAAAGTTAAGCATGTAATGGTATGATGTATGGTGAACAATAATGTAGGCATGCTTGAAGTCATGGGACATAATGTAAAAGCATTATTTGACTCTGGATCTACTAATACTTTCATTTCGAGGAATCTTGTAACTATTCTTTGTTTGGATATCAAGGATTTAGGATATGTCTTAGATGTTACAACCCCGAGTGGTCGAATCTTTACCTCTCTTTTGAAAACTCCGATGATACCTGTGAAATATCGAGATCATGAGTTTCCGACAGACTTTATCCTTCTTGACATGAATGATTTTGATGTGATCATTGGAATGGATTGGCTTTATACTTATAGGGCCCAAATCGACTATAGGGAAAAGAAAGTGATCATTAGGGAACCAGGTCACCCACCTTTTGTTATTAGAGGTAGGAAACATGCCACCACCGGCTTGTATGTGTCATCCTTGAAGGCAGAAAGGATGATGAGTAAAGGTTGTCAAGCTTTCCTAGCAGTTGTTACCGAGCCCGAACCCAAGGTGCAACCCTTAGAGGAAATCGAGGTAGTCAAGAGCTATGCAGATGTTTTTCTGGATGATCTACGTGGGATTCCTCCCGAGAGAGAGGTGGATTTTTCCATAGAGCTAGCTCCAAGAACAAGCCCTATTTCATGTGCACCTTATAGAATGGCCCATGCAGAGTTGCTCGAGTTGAAGAAACAATTGCAGGAATTGCTAGACAAGGGTTTTATCAGTCCTAGCACATCACCATGGGGAGCTCCAGTCCTTTTTGTGAAGAAAAAGGATGGCTCGCTCCGTATGTGTATAGACTATCAGATGATCAACCAAGCTACCATTAAGAACAAATACCCTTTACCCAGAATAGATTAACTGTTTGACTAGTTGAAGTCTGCTCGAGTCTTTTCCAAAATCGACTTAAGATCGGGTTACCACCAGTTGAGAGTCAAGAGTGAGGACATTCCAAAAATAGCTTTTCGAACACGATATGGCCATTACGAGTTTGTGGTTATGCCTTTTGGGTTGGCCAATGCACGTAGTGTGTTCATGAACCTTAGGAATAGTGTGTTCCAACCCTTCCTTGACTCGTTTGTCATAGTGTTCATAGATGACATATTAGTTTATTCCAATGACTTAGAGCAACACCGAGACCACCTAAGTAAAGTCCTTGATATCCTGAGAAAGCAGAAGTTCTATGGGAAATTATCAAAATGCGAGTTTTGGATAGACCGAGTCATGTTCCTTAGACATATCATCTCAGGAGGAACGATCGTCGTGGATCCAGCCAAGGTGTCAGCAGTTCGAGACTGGCCTACACCGAAGAACCCCTCCGAGATCCGAAGCTTCTTGGGGTTAGCAGGATACTATCAGCATTTCATTTCAGATTTCTCCAAGACTGCCTTGCCTTTGACCATGTTGACTCGGAAGGATGTGAAGTTTGTGTGGTCCGATGTTTGTGAGACTCACTTTCGGGAACTGAAGGAAAAGTTGACCACTGCACCAGTTTTGACTCTACCATTAGGCAATGAGGGTTTCATGATCTTCACTGATGCATCCAAAATGGGTCTTGGCTGTGTGTTGGAGCATAATCGACATGTGGTTGCATATGCTTCCCGACAACTCAAGCCTAATGAGGTGAATTACCTGACACATGACTTAGAGTTGGCTCCTATCATTCATGCCTTGAAGATTTGGTGGCATTACCTGTATGGTGCTACTTTTGAGATTTTCACTGACCATAAGAGCTTAAAGTACCTTCTGACACAGAAAGACTTAAACCTACGAAAACGAAGATGGATGGAATACATGAAGGATTATGACTTTACCATTGCCTATCATCCAGGGAAGGCAAATGTTGTGGCAGATGCGTTGAGTCGGAAACAGCTCAGGTGTGCAGCTGTTCTGTCCAGTCAGTGGAAGAGCTTGGAAGAGCTGGTGAAATGGTCTCCTCAACAGTTAGGTGATCGAGTTCGATTGGCCAACATTCAGATACAGTCTGATTGGTTGAGTGAAATTGTGGCAGCACAGTTGGTTAGTAGGGAACTTGACAAGATGAGGGGTTTAATGAAGAAGCCTCAGACCCGCCTTTCTTTGGGTGTAGATGGAGGAATCAGATTCGAGAATCGTATATGGATTCCTGAAGACTCACCAATGAAAGAACGTATCTTACAAGAAGCTCATGGTTCTAAGTACACAGTACACCCAGGGACTACTAAGATGTTTAAGGACATGCAGAGGTTTTTTTGGTGGCCAGGAATGAGGAGAGACATTACAGCTTATGTGGCCAGTTGTCTTACGTGCCAGATGGTGAAAGCTGAACATCAATGACCTGGTGGACTTTTACAGTCTATAGACATTTCGGAATGGAAATGGGATCAGATCACCATGGATTTTGTGGTGGGTTTACCTCGGACCAAGAGAGGTCATGATGCGATATGGGTTGTGGTGGACCGCCTTACCAAGTCAGCACACTTGCTTGCACTGAAAACCACTGCCAAAGTGTCAAACTTAGCTGAGTTGTACGTTCTAGAGATAGTGCGTTTACATGGCATACCCAGTTCCATCATATCTGATAGAGATCCGAAGTTTACTTCCAAACTGTGGAAGCAGGTTCAAGAGGAACTTGGTACAAGGTTAAAGTTCAGTACCGCTTATCACCCCCAGACAGATGGACAGTCAGAAAGGACAATCTAGACTTTAGAGGATCTTTTGAGAGATTGTGTGCTCGATTGGGGTGGATCATGGGAGCAGTACTTACCTCTAGCCGAGTTTGCATACAACAGTAGTTACCAAGCCAGTATCGGGATGCCTCCATATGAAGCTCTATACGAGAGACCGTGTCGGTCACCACTTCACTGGGATGATGTTGGTGAGAGGACCTTGTTGAGGTCAGATGAACTCCAAGTGTATGTTGATGAAGTCACTTTGATCAGGCAAAGGCTAAAGAGAGCCCAGGATCGACAGAAGTCGTATGCTGATGCGAAGAGGAGTGATGTGCATTTCACTGTGGGAGAGCATGTTTATCTGAAAATACGACCGCTCCGAGCTATAGCTAAAAACAGAGGAAAGTTGAGTCCCCGATATGTGGGTCCGTTTGAGGTATTAGAACGGATTGGTGAGGTGGCTTATCGTTTGGCGTTACCCCGTCAATATAGTATGATGCATGATGTGTTTCATGTGTCCAATCTGAAGCGATATGTGCAAGACCCGAGCCATGTGTTGAGCATTGAACCTATTGAGCTTGAAGGAAAGCTGTCTTATCCTGAGTTACCTTTGCGTATTATAGATACTAAGGTAAAAGAGCTCAGAAATAAGAATATAGAGATGGTGAAGGTTCTTTGGAAACACCATGGAGAGGATGAGGCCACATGGGAGCTGAAGACAGACATGGAAAAAGCATATCCTAATTTATTTGCTTGATTGATGAATTTTGAGGGAAAAATTCCTATAAGGAGGGGAGGATGTTATAACCTCAATTTTTCCAAAATATGTAATCTTCTTTTTAAAGATAAATGAAATCCATGGTTGATGTGATGAATTAGTTTGAATGGATTTTGTGTTTGATAGCTTGTATGTTTTCTTATTGGGCCTTTGTGGCCATTGAGCCCAATTGAAGGATTAAAAGAAAAACAAAAAGAAATGAAAAAGGAATTCCATTTAATAAAGGAATATATGAGGAAAATAAATAGAAATGATTTTTTTGGCTGAAGGATATTTTCCCAAAATAGAATTCCGAGTTATAAAGGTTCCTTGGGGTTCAAAGAACTCAGGATAATTAGATAATGGCAAAGGAAATAAGGAATATGTGGAAAATACAATTAAATAAAGGATAGCTTGAAACTGAAGTAAAGGGCTCGTTTCCTTTGAATAATAACTTCAATTTTTGCATAATGAAGGATAAAGGCATGAATTAACTTTCCTCAAAATTTGAAGTAAAAAGGAGCTACCGTTTGGGAGTTATGGATTTTCCAAGTTTCCTTTGAATAAGGAATATAATTCAATTAATTGGGAATTTATTTCCTTTTGGTTTGAACGCGAATAATGGTGACTGTTGGATTCTAATCCAACCAATCGGGTTTATCATCGAGAGTCCCAAAGGGACTTGGACAGTAGCTGTTACAACCCCATCTGAGCTTAATTGGTAAACTAGGGTTTACCTAGACACTTGCAAAGATTAATTGGAATAAGCATTATTGAAATATAATTAATGACGATAACACAATTAGGATGTTTTAACTATGATAAGAAGTCTATATATCCTTTTGTCTTGAGAATTAGGGTTTGAGAAACATAAACCCTAATCGGCCCAAAATAGGGTTTTAATGATGTATGAATACAGAATTTGATAAGTAGAATGTCTCACTAAATGATTTTTAGTATTTTATGTGTAACTCTGATTTACTTAAAATTTGGATATGATTTAGATATATAAAATGTGAACAACATTGAAAAATATCAGAATTTTTGAAGAATGCTCTGACCTGTTGATCGGCCGAGTTTCAAACTCGACCGATCACAATTTCAGAATTTTACAGCAGTGTGGTAATTCAATTTTATCTTTTTATTGGTATATCCAATTGATCTCAAATTTTAACTGTGCTTGAAAAGCACAGTTTTAGATACTCTGTTAAATTGGCATAATTTTTGGATGACTTTTGAATCCCTACAGTAAGGGTGTCGGTCGAGTTTGTGCAGGACAAACTCGGCCGAATATATTCTGCAGACTGCAATATAGCAGTGCATTGTTATATTTTTAATTATTTATTGGTAACTCCAAATGATATAAAATTTTAACTGAAGCTTTATAGAACAATTATACACAACTTGCTAAATTACCATAATTGTTGGATAATGTTTGATCTCTGAAATAAACGAATTACAGTAACTTTTGTATAACTGAATATTCATCCTATATAATTAAAGTTAAGTGTTGGGTCAATATGCAATTGACCCAAGCAGCTCAATTGACTTATATGAACAACCACACACACAAGAAGCTCTCATTCTTCGTCATTCATTCCAGAGAAACGAAAATTTAGAGAGAGAGGGAGAGTTAGGGCTTGAGTGAAGAAAGTGGGGGAATTGCTGAATTAGGGTTCTGCGGTCCCAAGAGTGGTGAAATCAAGTAAGTTCGGATCCTTTGCATAGACTTTTATGGTGGATCTTCTCTCTTATGTCTAGATTCCTTCCATGCTCTGATTTGATCCAAGATGATGTCGAAATTCCCTCTTTCCTCACCCTTTCTTCATAATCCCTCTTTTTCAAGGTTCCCGAGTTGAATGGAAGAAGAATTGGGAGATTTGCTAGGGATTTGATAGGAATTCGAGATTTCCCTGAGTTGAGATGCAGTTTTAAGGTGTTTTCACACCTTAGGGTGAGTGGGTTCTTCCTTCAAACATTCTAATGCACGAATTTGATTATAGCATCCAAATCCCTAATTGCTTAGTATGTGATTCTAAAACCTAAAATGTCCGTTTGATTTAAGATTGTTGCAAATTGATATGATATGGATTCCTTCTCTGTTTTAAATGATTTCTAAATGGTAGATTCATATCAGAAACGTATGCAACACTTCCTAGTGAGAATGCTTTACATATTTATATCAAATGATGTAATTAGGGTTTAGCCTAATTGAGACATCACTAGTGTTTCAACCTTATTGAAAAAGACTAGTAACTCTATAAGTGGTTAGGATGTACCTCGTGGGTTATCTTAATTGAATCTTATTCTGGATACATGATATCGCAGTGATGATATGGAAAACCTAAATTTAGTTAAATTTCCATGGTTTCATGTTTATATTGATTGCATACGATTTGTTGGAAACAATCTTTATTTAGTGAATGCTTATATCCTATGAAATCCTTATGAGAGCCATGTGACAAGTGAATGAGGTAAATGAAAAGGTGAATGAGGCAAATGCAACCCTAAGAGTAGGGTGTTGGCATGTGATGAATGGATAAGGCAAATGAAACCCTAAGGATAGGGTGTTCAATGAATCATGCTATGGTAATATGAAAGGTCTCGATATGAGATGTGGTGATGCTTAATTGTTAAATTGTATGTTTCTAGTGCATTTAACTTTATATGCTTGTTCTCCTTGAAATGATATTTACCTACTGCAGGGCTTCTTATATTTCAATACATATCTTGTAAATTGCAGGTGAAGAGATATGACATGCCCTAGAAAGGGATGTTACTGAGACATGGTATATGTTGAATACATGAGCTAAGATATTTACATGTTAATCAAGTATAGACCTAAGTGCCCTAACACCGTAGAACCCCTTAGACGGGTCTGCAACTTTGGGGTGAAACTCGTGTTGCAACATCATCCGTGCTTGTGTCGCGGACAAACGAGGAAAGAGAAAAAGGGCAGTGTCTAACAACAATTGTGCTTGTGTCACAATGGCATTGCGATATCACGAGAAAACTTGGTTATCTAACACCATTCGTGCTTGTGTCGCGAAGGTAACCCTGTGACTCTCCGCCCGTGTACTCAGGTTTAAGGAGGAGTCGAGAGCACACGTGGTTGTGCAGCACACGTGGTTGTGCGAGGAGGCCGAGGAGCCTGTGTCCTGTGCAGACCAGGACGAGTAGTCAGACTTAGCACTCCCCGGGTGTGTCGCTAAGTCTTGTACGGTGGGGCCGTAGCATGAACTTGCTGCGGATCTTTATATGCAGAGTACACTGCATATATTTAGGGCATAATATAAAATACGATCATATAGGTTCACAGAGTTCCTTATAAATGAAAGAGTTAAGAAAGACTAGAGCATAATTTTCTAGTAGTTATTCTTTGGATGCAATATTTATATTCTTTGCTATTTCAATTATATTGTTTTAGAACTGTTCAGTGTAGTATTTGTTGTTGTTAAATTTCATATCGTTTACTCAAATTATATCTTTGATCACATTAGTGCATTAGTATGTTTCCATGAAGTACTCATTCACTGAGCGAGTAGGCTCACCCCTCTACTCAAACATTTTAGGGTTAATCGCGTGGACTTGAAGATGATCAGAGCGTCGGAGTAGATCTGCCACAGGAGTCAAGTATGAGATTAGTTGAGTCAGTCGGTCCTTGTCACTCTAGGTCCTCAGTAAGAGATAAGAGAGAGAGTTGTACATACAATGTGTAATGTTGTTCCTCTTTGATATGTATGCTAATTAGCAAGTTTTATGTGCATAAGATGTGAGAGACATCATGAATGTTTATACATGTATCTTTACTATTGAAGTCTGATTAGTAAAGGAAATGTTCAGATTTCCTTGCTAAGATGTTTTATGTGGTTCAATGCGAAGAAACAAGAGTTTTTAAGGAAAGAAAAAGTTAATGGTGTTCTTTGTGTTTCATATAAATCCCATCTTACGCCCTAATCTCATGATTTGAGGAAATTGTGAGATCGGGGTTTAACAGCTTGGTATCAGAGCTTAGGGTGAGTTGTCAAGGACCATTAAGTTAGTAAGTTAGAGTCCTAAGTGTGGCAGATAGGAGATGTTTGATGTTAGCTTTAGGGATTTGAGTATTTGGATATCCTGGCCCGATATCTGAGTACTTGGATCAACCAGTACAAGCTACTCTGTCTATTCTCTCACGTATACCCTGGCCAGGTATACAGTGGAAGAATGGGCTAGAGATGAACCCTAGAAATGTTAGGGTTAGAAAACGAGAAAAGAAACAAGAATTAAGAGCATAAATGTAAAAGGAGATAGAACTTACATTTCATAATGTTGTTTTTGTTGGAAATGTACAGAAATGCTCTTATATGTTTGAATTGAAATATTCAATACTTTGAAATATGGGTCTTTAATATTTGTTGCACACTATGCAGTTGTTGCATTTATTGATTTCATTCTTTGTAACATGTAGATTAGAAATCATCTTGAAATGAGCTTTTGTTTCTATGGTTTTGCCCGCTGATTTGAGTGAAATTGACATCAGCAGGTCTGTTTAGGTTTTCAGTCTGTGCGCGGTTTGGCCGAGTTCGTGTTTTGGTCAGCCGAGTTCCTTGTCTAGGATTTCAAACAGCGTTTTGGTCGGCCGAGTTTGATCTTGAATCGGCCGAGTTTCTTTGTAGGTAAACAAGTAGTGTTTCGATCGGCCGAGTTTCCTGCTGATCGGCCGAAGTTGGTCGGCCGAGTTTCAAAATCTGGAAGGTGATCGGCCGAGTTCCAGAGTGATCGGCCGAGTTTCTGAGCTGTGAGTGGAAGTTCAGGAAGAATGTAATCCTTGGTAGTTCTTGGCTTCAGGACTTCAGGTTTGGCCTGGTCCGGTTGGCAGGATGCGTTATTAGGATCTAATGAATCTTATCAATAGCATAATAAGAATAGAATTGGAATAATTAGACCCACATCAGAGTAAGAATGTACATACAGTAAGATGTTGAAACATATGGGCAAGATCAGAACAACTAAGAATTAGTTGAAACTGATGTCTGAGGTTTAACTTTGGGGTCTCAAATGTGAAACCCTTAATTGGGAATAATAGAACATGATAAGAAGTTCATAATCAGTTTATTGATTAATATTACATGAACTATACATATGAAATATAGAAAAGATATGTGAAATGTATGTATGGTTCAAGATAGCAAGAATCAATCATGAAGAATGAATCATAGAATAGAGTATAATGCTTTTATGAACTCTAAAGCAAAGGCTAAGTAGAAGAATAGAGTGAGCTTTCAATAGGTCCATAAAAGTAAAGAGGATAGTATGAACATGTAATTCATAAGACTAGGACAACAAACTAGTTTCTAAGCAAAGAACATAGGTGTAGTTTAATGAATGAATAAGTCATATAAAGGTAGACTGTATTCAGGAAGGAAAAACTTGATTGAAAGAGAAACTATGTTTGACCCATGCATGATCACCTTGATTTAAAAATGAAGAATATATAATGTATTCAACATGAGGAAAAACTAATAGAAGGACTATTAATTTAGAACGTTAACTTCACAATAGTATAAAGATAAAGGAGGAAATAGGTGCAACATGGTATACATGACCATACATATGAATAAGCAACATGGTCATAAGAAGAAAAATTTAGAATTAAAGATGACGGGTTAAAGAGTAGTATATGGTAAGAGGACTATGAAACGTAAAATAGGGTTTGAAATATGATGGAGAAGTTATAAAGTAAAGAGGTTGTGAGATTCAAGCAAGTGCTAATTAATCAAATATCTCTGTTGATAACTAAGTAAATCTACATACGAGAATGTATTAAGGGAATGTTTGAATACAAGTATTCCAAGTCTTAAAATCATCTTCTCTTTCATATATTCCTTAATGAGAGCAAGGTGGGAATGAAATGATAAGAGAAAATGAATCATATAGGGTGCATAACTACCTTGGTAGGGTCATCTAGTGAATGTAATAGTGACATACAGTATGATGAAGAGCGATAAGAAATAAATTCTTATGTGATAGCAAGAATGATGAATAATCTATTCCTATCTTAAATGCTTCAATGCTAATGATGTTTATTGTATATAATCATATGAAAAGGATAGGTAGCAAAAAGTAAAGAAGTAATGAATGAGCAGAGAGATATGGGAAAACACTAGCTTTGTGTAATATGTGAATTTGTTTTTACATGTATGATTTGTTGAAGGCATATTAAGGTATGAAGTTGGTTCTACATATGATTTCAGTGTATTTGTGCAAGCTATATGTTAAATTAAAGGTGTATGATAGTTGTAGTAATTCATACCTGATATGCATCTTACTATTGTGTATTTGTGACATGGTGATACGGTTTGGATGATGTCAGAACATATGGAGGGATATCCTGAATAAGGTAGTTATACCTATTCACTCATATTAATAGAAAAGGATGATAATCAGATTGTTTGGACAAGTAACCCTAATGAGGTGTAGCTTGTTATACCTAGCTCTGATATAACTGAGTGATGGTAATTGAGTATAATTAATGCTTGAATGACTGATACAATTGTGGATTACCTTATTACTGTTGTTGAAATCCTAAAATGATATAATGCGATGGTTACACTTTGAATGGTGTGTGGGCCCAAAACCCACAGGTCCCAGGATCGAAACAGGATAGTATGGAATGAGGTGGTAATGCTTCACCTCATGCATCCATGACCCAATGGGGATGCCAAGAGTAGTATTGTGCAATTGATTGTTGAATCTAGTCTTTTAATTCAAGACTGTTTTGCTATTTGAGTAGCATGTTATTAAAGTTTAAAACAGTATGGTGAACGTGCTTTTATCACTTAAAGGTGATATAGAACAATAGAACTCTCTGAGCAACATAAGTTGAGATAGTTGTATCAGAGTATCAGAGTTGCACAGCGAAAGCGTGGTGGTTTATCTTTGCATTCTATGTTTGACTGTGGCATAAAGAATTTGCTTGATATCATTGAGAACTATTTGAAATATGTTGTGATTTAGTAAAGAATTACAAGATCTAATGTTGAAAACTACATTCAGGCATGAAATACAAGAGTATAATGACATGGAAGGCTTTAGAAGCTTAGAATAACCTTGAATGTATCTTTCTTGTAGGTTTATGTTTCGAGGACGAAACATTCTAAGGGGGGAGAGTTGTTACAACCCCATCTGAGCTTAATTGGTAAACTAGGGTTTACCTAGACACTTGCAAAGATTAATTGGAATAAGCATTATTGAAATCTAATTAATGACGATAACACAATTAGGATGTTTTAACTATGATAAGAAGTCTATATATCCTTTTGTCTTGAGAATTAGGGTTTGAGAAACATAAACCCTAATCGGCCCAAAATAGGGTTTTAATGATGCATGAATACAGAATTTGATAAGTAGAATGTCTCACTAAATGATTTTTAGTATTTTATGTGTAACTCTTATTTACTTCAAATTTCGATATGATTTAGATGTATAAAATGTGAACAACATTGAAAAATATCAAAATTTTTGAAGAATGCTCTGACCTGTTGATCGGCCGAGTTTCAAACTCGACCGATCACAATTTCAGAATTTTACAGCAGTGTGGTAATTGAATTTTATCTTTTTATTGGTATATCCAATTGATCTCAAATTTTAACTGTGCTTGAAAAACACAGTTTTAGATACTTTGTTAAATTGGCATAATTTTTGGATGACTTTTGAATCCCTACAGTAAGGGTGTCGGTCGAGTTTGTGCAGGACAAACTCGGCCGAATATATTCTGCAGACTGCAATATAGCAGTGCATTGTTCTATTTTTAATTATTTATTGGTAACTCCAAATGATATAAAATTTTAACTGAAGCTTTATAGAACAATTATACACAACGTTCTAAATTCCCATAATTTTTGGAGAATGTTTGATCTCTGAAATAAACGAATTACAGTAACTTTTGTATAACTGAATATTCAGCCTATATAATTAAAGTTAAGTGTTGGGTCAATATGCAATTGACCCAAGCAGCTCGATTGACTTATATGAACGACCACACACACAAGCAGCTCTCATTCTTTGTCATTCATTCCAGAGAAACGAAAATTTAGAGAGAGAGGGAGAGTTAGGGCTTGAGTGAAGAAAGTGGGGGAATTACTGAATTAGGGTTCTGCGGTCCCAAGAGTGGTGAAATCAAGTAAGTTCGGATCCTTTGCATAGACTTTTATGGTGGATCTTCTCTCTTATGTCTAGATTCCGTCCATGCTCTGATTTGATCCAAGATGATGTCGAAATTCCCTCTTTCCTCACCCTTTCTTCATAATCCCTCTTTTTCAAGGTTCCCGAGTTGAATGGAAGAAGAATTGGGAGATTTGCTAGGGATTTGATAGGAATTCGAGATTTCCCTGAGTTGAGCTGCAGTTTTAAGGTGTTTTCACACCTTAGGGTGAGTGGGTTCTTCCTTCAAACATTCTAATTTACGAATTTGATTATAGCATCCAAATCCCTAATTGCTTAGTATGTGATTCTAAAACCTAAAATGTCCGTTTGATTTAAGATTGTTGCAAATTGATATGATATGGATTCCTTCTCTGTTTTAAATGATTTCTAAATGGTAGATTCATATAAGAAACGTATGCAACACTTCCTAGTGAGAATGCTTTACATATTTATATCAAATGATGTAATTAGGGTTTAGCCTAATTGAGACATCACTAGTGTTTCAACCTTATTGAAAAAGATTAGTAACTCTATAAGTGGTTAGGATGTACCTCGTGGGTTATCTTAATTGAATCTTATTCTGGATACATGATATCACAGTGATGATATGGAAAACCTAAATTTAGTTAAATTTCCATGGTTTCATGTTTATATTGATTGCATACGATTTGTTGGAAACAATCTTTATTTAGTGAATGCTTATATCCTATGAAATCCTTATGAGAGCCATGTGACAAGTGAATGAGGTAAATTAAAAGGTGAATGAGGCAAATGCAACCCTAAGAGTAGGGTGTTGGCATGTGATGATTGAATAAGGCAAATGAAACCCTAAGGATAGGGTGTTCAATGAATCATGCTATGGTAATATGAAAGGTCTCGATATGAGATGTGGTGATGCTTAATTGTTAAATTGTATGTTTCTAGTGCATTTAACTTTATATGCTTGTTCTCCTTGAAATGATATTTACCTACTGCAGGGCTTCTTATATTTCAATACATATCTCGTAAATTGCAGGTGAAGAGATATGACATGCCCTAGAAAGGGATGTTACTGAGACATGGTATATGTTGAATACATGAGCTAAGATATTTACATGTTAATCAAGTATAGACCTAAGTGCCCTAACACCGTAGAACCCCTTAGACGGGTCTACAACTTTGGGGAGAAACTCATGTTGCAACATCATCCGTGCTTGTGTCGCGGACAAACGAGGAAAGAGAAAAAGGGCAGTGTCTAACAACAATTGTGCTTGTGTCACAATGGCATTGCGATATCACGAGAAAACTTGGTTATCTAACACCATTCGTGCTTGTGTCGCAAAGGTAACCCTGTGACTCTCCGCCGGTGTACTCAGGTTTAAGGAGGATTCGAGAGAACACGTGGTTGTGCAGCACACGTGGTTGTGCGAGGAGGCCGAGGAGCCTGTGTCCTGTGCAGACCAGGACGAGTAGTCAGACTTAGCACTCCCCGGGTGTTTCGCTAAGTCTTGTACGGTGGGGCCGTAGCATGAACATGTTGCGGATCTTTATATGCAGAGTACACTGCATATATTTAGGGTATAATCTAAAATATGATCATATAGGTTCACAGAGTTCCTTATAAATGAAAGAGTTAAGAAAGACTAGAGCATAATTTTCTAGTAGTTATTCTTTGGATGCAATATTTATATTCTTTGCTATTTCAATTATATTGTTTTAGAACTGTTCAGTGTAGTATTTGTTGTTGTTAAATTTCATATCGTTTACTCAAATTATATCTTTGATCACATTAGTGCATTAGTCTGTTTCCATGAAGTACTCATTCATTGAGCGAGTAGGCTCACCCCTCTACTCAAACATTTTAGGGTTAATCGCGTGGACTTGAAGATGATCAGAGCGTCGGAGTAGATCTGCCACAGGAGTCAAGTATGAGATTAGTTGAGTCAGTCGGTCCTTGTCACTCTAGGTCCTCAGTAAGAGATAAGAGAGAGAGTTGTACATACAATGTGTAATGTTGTTCCTCTTTGATATGTATGCTAATTAGCAAGTTTTATGTGCATAAGATGTGAGAGACGTCATGAATGTTTATACATGTATCTTTACTATTGAAGTCTGATTAGTAAAGGAAATGTTCAGATTCCCTTGCTAAGATGTTTTATGTGGTTCAATGCGAAGAAACAAGAGTTTTTAAGGAAAGAAAAAGTTAATGGTGTTCTTTGTGTTTCATATAAATCCCATCTTACGCCCTAATCTCATGATTTGAGGAAATTGTGAGATCGGGGTTTAACAGTAGCGCTGATACAAGGGATTTTCCCCTCATTTTTCTGAACGTTACAGTGCATGTGCACTCAAGATCTGTGTCCCATTGAGTTCGGGAGACCCTGGCGAAGAATCTAGACCTAGGTTTTGATAGCTTTCGTGGTGTGTACCCAAAACGCCCAATCAGACTATGAACCGAGGCAGCGGCAGGGTTGGGGAACCCTAGAGGGGCCTTCACACCCTATAAATAGGGGTCCTCATAGTTCAGTGCACCCTCGCGAACCCATACGACAACTCCATTAGTTTCTAAACTCCCCCTCATGCTCGATTGACCTAGCTCCCATGAGCCCCAGTCGCGTCGCCGCCCCGTGTCCTTGTTAGAAAGAAGAGGAAGGCGACGACAAGCAGGAGGCGTCAGATCGGGGAGCACGGTGGGCCGACTCGAGATCCAACGATCTCAGGAAGCGCGCGCCTTGCTGAGTGGAGCGCTTCAACGCCAACGGTTGGATTAGGGTCTACCGTGGACCCGAGCGACATCGACGATCGATAGAAGAAGCACGCTACTAGTTTGATGCAGAACATCAGATCCAGACGAGGTCCATTGGCACACCGATCGGATGACCCAGGATTTTTGGTAAATATCCTCTCTGATCAATTAAATTCAGGAAAAAGGGTTTTTCTTGAAAAATTGATAGAAATTACTAGGATTGTCTAATGAGAAAACTTTATATATGAAAGTTGTATAGAAAAATACGAGGAATCCGATAAAAATGATTTGAGAACCTAGTTCTTATCTGTTTTGCAAATGAACCCTAATTTGCTAATAAAGTGTATTAAAATTGATGAGAAACCCTAATTGAATGTTAAAAGTGTAATTTGGTAAATCAATAGGTCAAATTGATAAGTTTAACTATGTTAATGATAAAGGTAGTATGATTATCTATTTGAATGCAAAAGTGCTTAATTTAGAGTTATAATACCTAAAAGAAGGTTAATTTACATAGAAACCCTAATTTGGGATAAAAGGAGATAAAAAGCATATCTTGGTGGAATAAGATAATCAGATGCTTAATAAAGGAAATTTAATGAGAAATTAGGGGTCTTGAGAAAGGATGATAATAAAGAAAGAAGAAGTAAAAACCCTAATTTCCAAAGGAACCCTAAAATAAGAATTGAAATCCTAAGTAATGTGATGAAAATTGGATAAATATTAATAAAAGGAAAATTGTACTTTTATTTCAGGATTTCTCTTCCTCATTGCTTGTTGATTGGGTTCCTCTACATATTAGATTCTATCTTGAAATCTGCAACCAAAGGTATGTGGTTACTTATGAATAACCGCTTAGGTTTTCCGATGGATTCTCGGATGTTTAATCGCATTGAATGCAACTAAACTGTTTGGATGTTCATATTGCAATTATAAAGTGACTATGACTATCGCATAACGTATATGCCTGCTAGCTCAATCACTAATCCCCTCTGTGTGGTAATGGCTGACCTGGTATAAGGCTACCTAGAGGGTAGGTCCATCAGGTCATGAATGACTTTGGCTGCCTAGAGGGTAGGTCCATCAAGTCACCTTTATAGAGGTACCATATAAGTCCTTACAGGGTCAACACAGAGTAGTGGATACGTATGGATTGAGTAGTTTGGCTTAAACCGTAATCTTGATTGTTAAATGATTAATTGAGTGATTATGTGGTTAACATAGTTGAACATTATCTGTTTCCCCCACATACCAGCTTCGGCTGACCGTCGTTTTGTTTGTCGGCGATTTAGGTACAAATCACAAAAGAACAAACAGTAAAGCGACACATTGTGAATTCAAGAATTAAAGAACAAGGAGGAATTAGTTAGAATAGTCAGCTGAGATTAGAAGTTTAGTTTGTTCCAAACTTTTCAAAGGTATGCAAATAAAAGTTTTATTACCATTTTTCAGTATAGTCTGTTAGAATTTAATAATTGTTTTTGGTTATATGTCGAACCTTTGATCCGGAATTAATGGGTGCGTATTCAACCTCTTGGTCTTCCTTAATTGGGGGTTACTGAAAGGTGAGGTCGTAACAGATTGGCTTCGGGCGATTCCGATCTTCGGCGGTCTAGGGCATGGTGTCCACGCCCCCGACCACCCAGGTTGTCGATGTCCACCAATCAAACCAATCCCGACACCCATCCAACCACCCCACACCACCTATGAACGGATCATCAGCAACCGGGAACCCAACACACACTGCAGGCCCTAACGCCGCTGCGATGGGGGAAACGCTGACTGCTTCGGAGCCGGAACCCGGTGGAACAGAGAAGGAGCCTGGATGATGAACATTAGCCTGGAATGAAGTCGTCAAACAACTGGAGAGCAAGTCGACAAAGGAGTTGGAATTCCCACCTCCCAGGGTTGACGGCGACAAGATCTTTGTGGAACTGGAGGTCGATGAGTTTCAGAGGATGAGAAATGTGTGGGAGTTTACCGTGATGGTCTACACTTTGGGAAAATGTTTTTACTTCCCTTATCTTCAAGCTTGGGTGTGAAGGACATGGAGGCGGAAAGGATCCTTTGAACTACTGTCAAGGGAAAACAACATCTTCTTGGTGAGGTTTTCCACGGTGGCAGATAAGCAGGCGGCCCTGGCCATGGGACCGAGATGGTTTGACCAACAACTCGTCATCGCCAAGCACTACAATCACAGCGATGAGATGCGCAAAGAGGCCTTCACAACCATCCCTACATGGACGACGCTTAAATCCTTTTGGAGGACGTGGACGAGAAGAGTGACAGGCATCATTGCGGGTGGTGTTGGTCGAGTTCTTCATGTAGATGATAGGCCTTTGGAAGGTGAGGAAGCTAGGGTGTTGGTCGAGATGAAGGTTGGCGATCCACAACCGAAGACTGTTTGTCTCAATGTGAAAGGCCGATATCCTATTCCAATGTCTATTGAATATGATCACATTCCAGTAAGCTGTAGCAGTTGTCGTGCCTTTGGCCATGCTACCGGGCACTGCGAGAAGAAGGAGGCACCGAGGGACAAAGCAGTGTGGAAGGCAAAGGATGTGGACAATGCTGCAGTTAGGGCAGATGCATCGAGGATTGTCATTCAACAAGAGAAGAAGCAGACATCAGAGGGAGAAGGATAGCAGACGACAAGCAAGTCCAAAGAGGCTGTTTTGAGCAGCAGCAATGATAAGAGTGGACAACAGATTGATTCCTCAACTCAAGGTGACCGAGAGGAGGGGGAGTTTGTGTCCAATGTAAGGAGGAAAGGGACAAAGAAGACAGGAATCCCTAGTACCCAAGGGGTGAGTGTCATCCTTGACACAAAAAATAGTTTTGAGGCGTTATCCGAGTCAGATACTGAGGAGGAGAATGCAATCAAGCAAAAAGAACAGATAGGAAGAGGCAAGTACGATGGGAAGGGACCTTCTAGGCGTACCAGGTCAAAAAAAAAACATTGAGATGTCCATGCTCCTATGGAATATAAAGGGAGGGTGCGATAGAAATAAGAAGAAAGAAATCAGAGAATGGATCGCTACTAGTGGTCATTCGATGGTTGCTTTGGTAGAGACAAAGATAAAGATATACAATAAAAATAGCATCAAATATCTTTTTCCTCAAGGTTGGGAGCACATATCCAATATTGAATGTGCTGAGGTTGCTAGAGTGTGTGTGGCTTGGAAGCCCAATGCATGGCAGGTTTTTGTGGTACAAATGTCGGACCAGCAGGTGACAGTGGACTGCGTGAATGGTGGAGGTCTGCACATATGGTTGACAGCTGTTTATGGCCATAATGATGGTAAAGCAAGACTGAATTTATGGGATGATATGGTCTCTTTATCAAAGCAGGTTCAATACCCATGGATGATGATTGGTGACTTTAATACAGTACGTTTGCAGGCTGAGAAAAGAGGCAGAAGACTGGCTATTAGTGCTGAGGTGGATGCTTTCAATCGGGCCATCGACAAAGTATGCCTGTTTGAACTACCAATGGTAGGGGGAGATATCTTCACCTAGAATAATGAAAGAGGTCCAAAAGACAGGATAGCAAGCAAACTTGACCAGACACTAGTGAAAATTCTTCCAAATGTACAGGTTAAGGCCGAAGGATCCGATATTAGCAATCATGCACCTATCTCAGTCCAGTTAGCGGAGAAGAAGCAAAAAAGAAGACCTTTCAGATTTTTAAACTATTGGGAAGACTGGAAAGGTTTTGCGGACGTTGTCAAGAAAAGTTGGAATATTAAGGTGGTAGGCAATCCCATGTATGTGTTTTCTATGAAGCTGAAGACACCAAGATGGCTCTTAAGAAATGGGCGAAAGAAGAAGTAAACATTCCAAATCTGCTGAAGGACACCAAGAGGGAGTGTAAGGACACCCGAGACAAATTGTTGGTTGATCCATTAAACCCAAATCTGATTGAGAAAGAAAGGGAGGTAAAAATGATGCTTGAAGATTTAAAAAAGGCAGAGGAGAAATTCTACTGGCAAAGAAGCAAAGAAAATGTATGGAAGATGGAGACATGAATACAAGGCTCTACCATGCTGTAGTTAGAAGAAGAGAGGCAGGTAATATCAATTCTGAACTTATAAATTCGGAAGGGATGGTGGTTAACAAGCAGTAGGACCTTGAGGAACAGGCTATAGATTTCTACTCGTCTCTGTATAATAAAAATTTCTTTGATGATATTGATGACAATGAAGAGGTTGATTGGAAGTTCAGACTCACAAGTACCGACAACAATATCCTCACCAGAAAAGCCAATGAGCAGGAGGTTAAGGATGCGGTGTGGAGTATCAGAAGTAACAAATCGCCTGGGTCAGATGGCTTCAATGCATTCTTCTACAAGAAAAATTGGGATATCATTAAAGATGACTTGCTTGCTTATGTAGATTGGTTTCTGGAAGGAGGGAACATGGTAAGACAGGTCAATTATTCCTTTCTACTTCTTATTCTGAAAAAGAAAGTCACTTCTTCTCTTTCTGATTTTCACCCTATTGCATGCTGCTCGGTTCAATACAAAATTATTGCTAAAATTTTGGCCATCCGGTTAAAGATGGTCCTCCCCTACCTTATTTCTGCAAATCAAGGTGCCTTTGTCAGAGGTAGGAGCATCAGTGATTGTGCTTTGTTGGCTGGGGAATTTCTTCTAGATTTTAACGGTATGAGAGGCAGTAGGAAAGCCTGCCTAAAGCTCGATATTTCCAAAGCTTATGATAGCGTGAGATGGGAGAAATTATGGTGGATCATGCAACAAATGGGATTTAATGAACAATGTATTGGTCGGATGAAGCAGTGTGTTGGTACTACTAGCTTTTCTGTACTGGTTAATAGCACATCCGCTAGTCTTTTTAGGGGCGGTAACGGGTTACGCCAAGGTGACCCTTTATCCCCCCTTCTATTTGTGGTCGTCATGGAGTATTTTTCAAGGAAAATGCAGCAAGCTGAAGAGAGGAACGAAATAAAACCTTACACAGTTCATGGTACTAAGGTAATGACTCATCTAATCTTTACGGATGACATTCTGGTTTTTGTAGAAGCCAAGCAGCAATGTATGGAGAACCTTAAAAGTTTTTTGGAGAGATTTGGGGAGCATACAGGGTTGTGTGTTAATGCAAATAAAACACATATCTTCTTGTCTAAAAATTGCTACCAGTTGGAGGATAGACTCATTCAGGCTATGGGCGTTGAGAGAGGTGAATTCCCAACAAAATATTTTGGATTTCCCCTCGTAGGAGGCAATCTTCAGGTCAAGATTTCACTAAATGCATCGAAAAAGTTGAAGAGATGATTAATAGATGGCCTACTAAAAAAACTTCAATGGCGGGACACAAAAATTTGGTAAAACTTGCCATAGAGGGACTTCTCATTTTCTGGGTGCAACAAGGCGAAATGCCCATTTCTGTCTTGGATAGAATTGAAATAAAGATGGCTAATTTTCTGTGGGGTAGTGAATATCACCCTATAAAATACTACAAACTGGCTTTTCCTACAGACGAAGGTGGACTTGATTTGAA
This sequence comes from Alisma plantago-aquatica, assembly GCA_963693085.1. Classification (NCBI taxonomy): domain Eukaryota; kingdom Viridiplantae; phylum Streptophyta; class Magnoliopsida; order Alismatales; family Alismataceae; genus Alisma; species Alisma plantago-aquatica. Next base: position 86,899,060 of record OY856414.1, on the reverse strand, counting down.
GACTCCTAGAGACATTGCTAGATGGGGAACTGTGAGGAGGATTGTTGCTTTCCAAGAAGGAACATCGACTTGGGGGAAGTGGATGAGAGACCGATATCCTAGAGGGTTGGATTTTATCCCAAAGACAAGAGAAGGCTATTCAAGATCCATTAATGTTATGAGAGAAGTATGGCCACAAATCAAACACTTGTTTGTTGTTAATGATTCGGGTGGTTGGCAGCTCAAAGACAAGAAGATAAGCATGTGAGAGATATCCCGATATAGAGGCATAAAGGACCAAGTGGGTGGACAGATTTGGACCGGTAAGCATGTACCGAAATGGAGCATATGTGTTTATAAATTTCTACACAATATCCTTGCCACCTTTGATAGAGTAAAGAGCTAGAATTATGACATTTCTACTGTATGTTTGCTTTGTGGGGAAAAGGAAGAAAGTCGCAGCTATCTTGCAGGGGAGTGCATGTTCACAAAGGAGATCTGGGAGTACTTATGTAGTGATTTCAGCTTACAAATCCAACTCACTGATGATCCGAGATGGATGCTGGCTAGATGTGGAGTTAATGTGAAGAAAAATCTGCTATTTGTGGGTCTCTGCTATCATATTTGGGAGGAAAGGAATGCTAGGAAACACCATGGAAAGTCTACAAATGCTATAAACATTTCTGTAAAAATTTGTAAAAGTATTAGACGTAGACTACGTATTAATTAGATGTGTGAGTTGTACCGGTATTTTGGGTGTATGGCGTTGGGCCTACATGTACTTTTGACCCTCTAAAATTTTTTAGGGGGATCGTCGGAATATATTTACCTGATTCCGATATATATATATATATATATATATATATATATATATATATATTGATCCATCGCCCCAACAATATGGGAAAGGTTACATTGTTCCATCTCTCCATTCAAAGTAGGAGGTCTCCATTTTGTACAAGTTCCACCCTCCGAGATGAGGAGGTCTCTTATACCCAATGTCAACATCATCATCGTAATTCAGACAGTCATAATGTGCATATCATTTATGTTCAAGATTATTTGTAACACATATATATAATATCACAAGATTCTTCACTAGAATATAAAGTAACACAAACAAGTACATAAGTCAAGAAACTTATAAAAATAGCAAACTGGTCAAGAGGTATGATAGAGTACATTGCACCTAATATATGCTTCTAGTCCAAATGGAGTAGACAGTCATTAAGGAGGATAGTCCCATGAACCTAAATCAAAAGTTTTCTAGTTATTCTGAACCATCTAAATAACTGGTCATCGCCTGATTAATAACTAATTAATCATCATTAATAAAGGTGCATAAAGTTTTCTTGATATTTTAGGTATAAATTAGGGTTTATCCCAACTTAGGTATAATATAATCTTAGTATAGTCTCAAATATTTCTGTATAGATTGAAACATCAAGATAAGGTTCTAGTTCAGTATTCATGATTTTCTAATGTTTGTGCTAATTTCTAGAACTAATACCTAGTTAAAAGAATTGATTCATGATTTAATGAGGAAATACCTTGAATTTAGGGATCAAAGTCCAGAAATAGGTTTCAAACATCATTATAGTTCTACAATATTTGTCTAAGAATCAATATCAGCTGAATACTATTTATTCCATTTAATGAACCCTAAATAGGAGTATTAACATCTAAATTAGAAACACCAATTTAAAGTTATTCAAAAGACTGATCTAAGAGTCCAGTAACAAATTGGATACTTTTCTAAGTCCATGGGTATTGTGTAGGGATTTTTAGGTCTAGGGAACTATTTTCTAGAGAACCAAGGATGATTACCTGCTTGGAATATCATGGGTCATTGAATCCAGGGCTAGAGAGTGTGGATGTGAGCCACATAGCCCACACCCAACACTATGAGATAGCAGTCAGAGTCTGGTCTAGCCCATGGTCAACTCAATGAGCTTACAACTCAGCCATCTATCCTCCCTTGTTCCTCGCTCTCGTATTCCTTCCCTACTCCATGTGAGGTCCTCTTCTCTGCTTCATGTAGGCACTGCCATAGAAGGGTCTCAAGCGTGAGGTCAGTGGAGGGAGTTTCCCAAATCTACTCTCTCATTCATCTATTACTTCTTTTTGTAGCTTCTAGGAGATAGGATGGCTAGCTACAATAGTGAAGTGCCTCAATATACTCTAGTCTCTTGTAGGGGATGAGCAAGCTAACATCAGTGGATTGGATATCCCTCCATTAGGGCTTTCCATGTTTGATTAATGACCCAGAAAGCTCCACAAACAAGCAACAAACTTGTTATAATTATCAAAACAAGACACCCAGGGTCGAGGATCTCCACCCTAGAAGGACTTCTTCGTTGATTGGAATGGAGTCTGATGGCCCCATCCATAGATTGCAGCCAACAATTGATCTCTCTAACAAGTTCATATGAGTTGATGGAAGGTTTTCCAATAAATAAGATCCACTCCCAGAGTTTGTTTCCCCCATTCCCTCTTATTCTTCATCCTCTCTTTCCCTACATCTTGCGTGAAGAGAACATGGGAGAAGGCAACCCGTTCTCCCTAGCTATGGCACAACCACTCTCCCTTAATGAGGGGTCATTATGTTTCAGTTGATGCATAGGTCACAATTTTGTAAACAAAATCCCCTTTGTTTTTCCACCTTCATCGGATCTAAGTGACAACTTAACTGTGTTCTATTCCTCCATTATCAGATGTTACATTGACCTGGGAATCGCTGAGCCTCCCTATATCATCTAGTGACTTGCAAGGTGCCACATAGCGTTGCAAATCAAGTGGTTGTGTGATACTACATATATCAGATAACTTAGCTCTAAAATAATATGAGTCACTATTTATTTAATAAATCTTCAAACCACAATATAACTCAAATACAAGGTCCTAATCGAATGAAATTTTAACCCAAGATCTATCATGACCAATATCAGATGGTGAACAAGATTGGATCCAAAAATATTGTCGATAGACCCATTAAAATCAATATTGGAATGTTATTTATTCCAAGGAATATTATTCTCATTATAGCTCTCAGAATCTCAAAAAATCACATAGGCTCTATACAATCATATATTCATCTCAAATTGGTTTGATATCATTTCAATGCACTGATAAATCATTTGGTCATCATTTGGTCACCCATTTACATAAAAATCATAATGGGTATCAAAACTTTAAAATTGAGGTCATAACCATTATGATCTTGATCTTTGATCTCATGACCTTGGGAAAACCATTTGATTGTTGATACTCTCCCTTTTTGGATATGGTTGATGGATCATGACTAGTGTGGACCAATGTGTCAGATTAACATATTACTTGATTTATGACTCCAATAACCTTGGTCATATCCCCATTACAACTGCCACTAAATTTGCATCTTGATGAATATTTAGAGTCTTGGAAAGGTAATCCCTCCACCCAATTTCTTTTTATTGAACTAATCAGGTCTATGATTATATGATACTCGATCTAGAATATAATTTAATAATTATTTTTAAATATGGTGATGTTGACATTAGCTTTCATTAAGTTCCTAGAATTACCTAAGTCTAGATCATTCGTAAACCTCAAAACCATGATAATGAAATTGATATTGATGTCACCAAATGTTGCTCGAAAGTTACTTGATTGATGTATACATATGAATGATGAAACCTATGATCTAGGTAGAAATCTACAACCTGGATAAAAAATGATTGTACCTATGACTTTTATTTCCTAACTTTGACTATCAATATTGATGTACGAAATCTTAACTCATGATTACTAATTTGTATTACCAATTTGACTTCTATTGTCACCCTATTTGGATTTGGATATCACCCTTAATATATTATTAGTGACTTTCATTGTTCTCAAAAGTCAAAAAATCTAAAATGATGAATATGTTGGTTCTCTCAATTTATGATTTAGGCTTCAACTCTCACATGGACTAGGGTGGGACCTTCTAGTGATTTTGAACATGTAATCATGATATGGAATTATGATGTCGATCTTGAAATGTGGCAATATGAATTCTCAATCACAAATGCATAACCCCACCTAGGCAAACATAGATGCTAGAGTCCAAATGTTTGGAATGAAAGTCATGCCTTACCCTTGGATCAAGGATCTCTATTCATTTGACCTAAATTGTGATCCCTCCAAATTTTTTGTCTATGGCATAATCTCTCCTAATCCATGACTCATATGATGTTCTTTCCTATTTGATGATCAATGTGACTATGCTTTGACTATGATGCTCGAGTACTCAATTTTGAAATAGTGATAATGTTGAAGGTATACCAAGTGAATATGATATAGAATATGAAATACAAAAATCTTGATTGATGGGCATGGTTAATTTTGGGGACAAAATTTCCCTTTAAGGTGGGGAGGATGTGATAATATGAACTTTTATCCCTCCTCATGTGTGTTCTATGCACTTCAAATTTGCATAATATCTCACTATAGTCCGTAATTTCATTATTTGAGTTGCCTCAATGCTTTTTATATTTAACAGTATTTACATGACAAGTGGTGAAACTCAGTTTGATACAAAGCAAAGGTTTCACCCATTTGATGTATCATCCTCTCTCATCCCATATTACAACTATATATGGATATTTTCTTATCCTATTCTTATTCTACTCATGTAGAGGGTACTTTCATGTTTCCAATGCACAAAATTTTGCTCAATTCTAAGTGTTATGAGAAAGATATGCCAATTTGAAAATCACTCAGTCTTAAGCTTGAATTTAGCCCTTTTAATCGGATTGAAATCTTAATGGGCCCAAATTTCTAGACACATGGCCCACTTCCCCTCTCCCTTTCCTTGGCAATCCGACACTCCCCTTCTTGGCAAATTAGGAGCCACACGTTAGTGGGCCACAAATTTAAGCCACTAGATCCCAGCATAGCAGATTTGCCCCCATCTGATGGCCATGCTTTTCTCTTGTTCATATGTACCCTTGTCAGGGGGTTGGCATCGAACCATGCAAACTCCATTGTACCTCACTATGAATGCATTCTTTTTCCTTATTTCTCCTCCCCCTTTCTTTCCCCCTCTTTTTCCATTACTCCTGATCCCTAGCTCATGCCCCCAGTCTCCTTCTTTGCCCACCAAAAAGCCACTGTGGCTGTAGGATTGGCATTTTCCCCTTGGCCCAGATTCCATCCAGATGAGACTCAATTCTTGTCTGTAGGAAGCCTTCATTTGGATGGCCTGTTTTTTTTAATTTGACCTCTTGGCTTGTAGAACCCTTGCCTCACCAGAGATGACCATTGTTGTGGGTGGATGGAGTTTTGTGGCGATAGAAGACCCTTTGCGACGGCTGTAGAATACTTCCCAGTGCACATGGAGTAGCCAACTGCAGCATATAGTTCTTGGAAATTGTGTCATTTTAGAGACTATGCGGTGTCACGGGACCTGTGGGCCTAGCTCGAGAAAGTGGTATCCAAACTTGACCATCTGATCTTGACCTAACGTTCCAAAAGAACCTATTTTAGATAATTCTTTGAAAAATCACTGCAAATCCATTCTTCACCCTTTTTTGGCATACAACATATGATTTTTGACCTAGAGAATGAGCTATACCCATAAAAATGTTTCAAAACATAAATCTATTCCTAGTTCTATTTTTTGTTGAAAGTGACTTTTATGCTTATTGAGTGATCCTTATGCCATTTTATGGTTTCCTTGTGTCAATAATGATTCCATGTTGTCTTGAACCTATAATCAATAATGTCATATTGCTTTAGACTTGTCTTGAACCTATAATCACTTGAATGACTACCTAGTCCTAAAAGTGACCCCTTTGTGTATATGGATGATGTCGCTTAATCATGATGTGAAGTTTAGCTTTTTTTTTCTTTGATATGATCACCTATCTTAAAAATCAGTAGCATTCCTATTTCTATGTTCCTTGTTTGACTAATGACTTATTCTATTTTTGTCATAAGTAACTAATATGACTTATAGACCTACATTTGTACTTTGAGAAGCCTTAAAAGGGTTGATGCTTAACTACTCATGTGATTGGATCTTTGAACCTTATGTAAAGTGGATCTTAAAATTGTCAACCTCTATGGTGACCTTAAAATCAAACCCTATAATGTTATGTGGCTCAAACTCCCATGTAACACACTCATGTTCCCTATTGAGTACATGTAGTACTAACTACAATCTAAATGCATATCTTGATTGTTAGACTCTAATCTTGCAAGGATGATGCTTGAAATTTATCCATACTATCTTAATGATTTCAAATTAATATCTTTATCATACTATGACTCTAAAAAATAACTTGACCTACTCCATGTACCTTGATTCTCTTTTGAATTGGAAATGTGACAATATTGTGTAAATTGATCTAGTATGACTATTTATGATCTTGCATTAATAGATTTTATGATTATCTAACTCTCATACTTCCTCTATCATCAAATTATTGGTTATATTTATCTTACACTACTCATAATATGGATGGTTCAGTGAGATGTAAGGTTGACAATTGTTCTATATTGAATCAATGCATGCATGTTTTACAAGATAGAACTATACTTGAACTATTTGATACCTAGGTTTAGGAGAACATCCACATGACATGATGCAAGTTATATTATCAAACCCTACTAATCTTAGACCCTCTATTATGTCTTTTTATATCTTAGGTCCCCATTGGGTTGCACCTTCTCTAGAATCTTATTCATGAATTATGACTTGCTCATTACTCCTAAGGTATGCTTAGTCTCTTCACCCTACAATGATATTGGTTGGTTTGTATGTATGCCAGTATGAATGCTTGGGTAGAAAATTAGTCTATTGAGATTTTGTTCCTATGATTACTACCTTCATGTTTGATTAAACTATATTGACAAACCTTGAACATAAATTAGAGAAATCCATTATATAACTTTATGTATCAGCCTGAAGTTTTGGGGTAAGCACATAAGGTATGTTGAAAAAGGGTTATCTCTTGGCGATGGCCTTGAGGTCTGGTGTGATTATTGCACACACGTGATATCTTTCGATATTTATAGGTTCCCCAAACTAGGTTTACTCACAATACTAAAATATGCTCTCGCACGGGCACGGGTCATGTTAAAGAATAGATGAGAGGCAGGAAAAGGGGGTAAAACCATAGGGATAGAGGGAGCACTAGAGCTTAGTTAGTGTTGGTTATGCTCCTAAAGTGGAGATTAGGGTTGAAGAGTTTAAAAGGGGTTTTGCTTTGATTACACTAAGCAAACAGGCAAGTAAAGGCAATATGAAAACTAGATTACCAAAAACTAGGTTACTCTAAGCAAATTAGGTCTAAGCAACTAGATTAAGAAATCAACTAAATAATATCAAGATGTTCTACACAATTCTAGCAAGGCAATTAGCAACTAAGAACTAAGCTAAACACTAAAGCAAGAATATAAGTTAAATTCTAATTACCAATACTAAGAAATTGACTAGAATGAACAAAGACAATTAATCTAAACTAGCATTAATAAGAAATAAGACCAAGGTAGGTTTCAAGTAATGGATTGGGTAGGTGGTTGTTTGGGAATGTGATTTGATATTAGTTGGGGGGTGTCACATGGCATGCAAATCTCACAAATCAATCTAGATTACCAAACCAAACAACAACGTAAGTGCTATTAGAATGTACCCTATACTACTAGTTGGAGAACTAGGGTTAGGTGTAATTCTAGTAGGACTTGTCAAGTCTAGGTTTCTAGGGTAAGTGGTATTAGGGAAATTGAGAGACAAGGGTAGGAATGGGAGTAGAGATGAGGGTTTTTCACCTCATGTTACTTGCCATACGACCTTTAGGAATCTCTAGGCAATTTCACTAATCACACTTACACTAGCTACTTAAATCTCACACTCACTTGTAAAAGAAGGGAGAAGTATGTAGGAAAAAAGGGGGCTAGCTAGGGATCCACTAATTGGACCTAGGAGCCATTCCTAAGATTTCTACATACATTCCAATTCCTCCTAGAAGCTAAGTGCCATCAAGCATCACCGAGCAAGCAATTTACATTTAAAATAAAAAACCACATGCAAGATAATGGGAAATGAGATAGAAGCAAATGCAATAATCATAGAATGAAATTATTCTCATTACAAGTTATTTTCCCCCAACTTGGTATCAAAGTCACATTTTCCCCCAACATGGTATCAAAGTAGATCCTTCTCCTTCACCTCCTAGTTGATGTATGGCGTCCTCCCTCCTCCAAGGTGGATGATGGGCATGAGAATGAAGGGTATTATGGTAGAAAACCTAGAAAACTAGGTTTCTATGGTGGAAATGGTGGGTGGAGAGCATAAAGGCAAGGGGATTGTAATGAATGCTCAAGAGTGAGTGGAGAGGAGTAATGGCAGCTAATCTAGTGTTGTGGCTGACATCCATGTATATATAGGTGGTGGTGAAAGCACTAGGGTAAGTAGGAGCATTTTTGGAAAAACAGTGTAGAAAATGGTAGGTTTTAGGTGGTAACACAGCCATCCTGGGTAGAGGTGGGAACGGTCATGGTGGTATGGAATGGTCATTCCAAGAAAGTGGAATATTCACAGGTTGAAGTGGTGAAAAGGAGGTTGGTATCATGGACGTGCTGAGCATCACGGCCGTGGTGGAGGCTAGGAAGAACGATAGTGCTGGATAGAATGGTCGTGGTGGTAGAGTTGGAGGTGAGGTCGTTCCCTTCAGCACACCCATTTTGTCTTCAGCTAGCATGGCCGTGCTGGGCAGCACGACCATTTTGGGGGCTTCATGTTACAACTGTGTTGGGTAGCACGGTCTTGGTGGTTGAGTTGTTGTAGCTTGCAAATTTTGGGATTTTGCCTGTTACTTGTGCATTGGCCAACATAGTTGTTTCTTGGCACCACGACCGTGCTGGGATCTTTAGTAGCAAAAACACCTTAAATCTTCATGATGAATGGACTTCTTTGCTTTATGTTGAACCTTGGCCATTAGGGGTAGGTTGAGGGAGCTTTGGGGTCTTCTTTGGACCCCTCCATGAGTGGAGGAACTGTCAAACTCCTTCCTTCTCTCTCATCCACCCAAAGAGTGGTCAAAGTACCTAAAAAGTATGTAATGAACGTCCATATTTGACAATAATACACATATTGGGGAATTTAACTTGCATTCTACTATTTTTATATGTGAATAAGGTACAAAATGGCACAAGATGAAGCCCTAAAATAGGACTGCATCAAGGTCCCTTATGAATTGAGTTACTCATGACATGTTATTCTTCACAAGATAGGTAACAAATTGTTATTTGTATTATATGTATGTCTCCGACCACCTTTAGTAGGAAGTGGTCAAAAGGCCTACAGTTGATAATGGATAAAGAAACCAAAAACATACTTTGTACAAAAGAACGTCAGTAACTGTTCTCACCTTAACTCTACTTCTTGTTTATTATGATGTTTCTAGTCAAGGAACTTTTATATACTCTTAAACTATTTTTACATTCCTTTATAAAGTGTACTAAATCAATATATTGTGTTTATCAAATTTGTAGTTGCCAAACTAAGATCCACTACGCTAAAGATTGTAAGCTATAAAATAAATCACAAATGGGTATTCTTGATATAGAAATGGGTACATATCTATCTAATCCATGTTTAATATCATGTTATCTCTTTAGTTTTGTTATTTCCTTTTTCATATATATTGATTTTGTGAATCTATGTGCCATTCTAGGGACAAATTCCCTAGTCCATTCACATTTAGCTATGTGGTCATTAGGAGTGTGGTCTTAGGGTAATAAACAATTCCATGACAAATGGTATCAGAACAAAAAACATAGTCCTCTATATATGTTAAGTCTTAAAAAAATCATAATAACTTAGGGATAACCAAAATCCATAATGGTTAAACTAAGGCAATAGTAATGGTTCAAAATATGGAGAGTCTATCTAGTAATCACCTTATTTTCGACTGGTGTGGTGGTTGAGGTTCCTCCGCACACCTTCCTACCCAAAGTGGATCCAAAATTGGATTAGGTTTCTTCCCATAAATCTTAGAGAGTCTTCTAGAATCTCATATCTTGTCTAAGGATTACCCAAGCCACCCAAATAGTAAGGATTAGCTAGTTTTCTCATATCCTCATGTGATTCTTTTCTAATGCATGGAAAAACTAAAATTCATTTTAAATCAAGAATGGTGTATAAGATGATAATTCCATGATTTGATATTAAATTGAAAACCCTATTTGAAGTATGAAAGTAATCTTGAAAGTGATGCATTAATTTGTAAAGTTTATACAAACTCAATGTCACCAAATCTCACATAAGTGATTTGTGTGTTTGAGGTTAATACTTATTATGAAGATATAAGGTGGAACTCATGTTTCCTCCCTCATAGTTTATGAGTTTCCTATTGATCACATGTATGTTGTTAACTTAGAAATATCCCCCACGTGATATGTATCATGCCCTATATTTCAATATCACCATGTCTTAGGACCACTAGATCATGATGGGAAGATTTGTTACAAGAGGAAAATACTCAAATTTAATGCCTCTTTGTAAGATTAAATTTTAACAATATGAATCGTACAAAGTCTCATCCATACACTATTATGATTAAACTCTTGAGTTCCCAATTAGAATTCTCGATTTCCAAAATACACTTGAACCTTTATCACGAATGGAAAGGAATGAAATTATGACCTTGTAAAGTCATGAAAACATGGTTGCACTATTATGATTTTTATCTTTGATCTCATGACCTTGTGAAAACTATTTTATTATTGATACTCTCCCTACTTGGATATTGTTGATTGCTCATGACCAGTGTGCTAAATTAACATAGTACTTGACATATGACTGCCATAACCTTGGACACATTCCTATGATAATTGCTGCTAAATTTTCATTTTGATGAATATTTAGAGTCTTCTAAAGGTATCTCCCCCACCCAATTTTGATTTCTTAACCTAAGTCTAGTCTATGATTCTATTTATACTCAATCTAGAATCTCTATTTAATGGTTATCTTGGATTATGATGATGTTTACTATAGCTTTGGTCAAGTTCTTGGAATGACCTAGGTTGAGATAATTCATCAACCTCAAAAACCATGAAAATGAAATTGATATTGATGTCAGCAAATGTTGCTCGAAAGTTTCTTGATTGTTGTATATATATGACAGATGACACCTATGATCTATATAGATGTTTAAAACCTAGATCCAAAATATTTAGACCTATTACATTTATTTCCTAACTTTGACTATTGATATTTATGTATGACATCTTGACTCATGATTATTGATCCATCTTCTGATGTGACTTGTGATTGCCAAAGGCAAGTGAGTTTTAAATATTATTTTTCTCAACCCATCGACCACCTTCAAGTATATGAGATCAATTATAGTCATGGTTGAACCATAGATATATAAGATAGCTAGGTGCAAAATTGTTGACTTTCAACAATCTAAGTTGGGTTGTAATAGTTGAGTTTTGATTATGTTCATCTAACTCGAAATTTAAAGAGAAAGAGTCAAACTAAGAGGATTAGATCAGATTATAGGAGATCTTGGTCATGGGATTTGACTTACATACTATTACTCATATGAACCAACAAATTAACATGTCATATCTTAAAAAGGAGGTTGTTGTCATCATACACCTCCTATTGGTATGAGACGATTCAGATTTGACATAACACTCCTGTGACTAGATCAAAATTCTAACTACAACCTTGAATCCTGAATGTACCCCAGACATTCATGTTCAAGGGTCTATTGCTAAAAGATATACTTTCTAGTTCCCACCACATTCTCCGAAACCACATAAGAAGCATAAAATAAGTAAGTTTGATGGCCAAGCAAACATACAAGCAATATAGCACCATAGAAACTCTTAGAAAATCAATATTAACTAACATTAGATGAGAATCACGAGTTCACATGAGTAATAGCATGGGAGCTAGTATCCCATGCCCAAGAAAGAGAGTTCTACTCACACATTATGTAGAAATACAAGAACATGTCATAGTTTTTAGAGTTTTCCATCATTAGAGAGAGAACAAGCTAAAAGAAACTGAAGACTGAAATAGAAGGATTAAAACTCCAACTTGAGGGAAAAATTCCACCATTGTAGCTTCTCCAACTTAGATTGTCTTCCCTCTCGAGAGTTTGGTCAGAGTAGATAAGCTCTATTTCATCTTTGGAGAAGAAAAGGAGAAGAAATGATGAAGAATGGAGGTTCTTTCCCAAGAAACCTCTTCTTCCTCCCCAAAATCACCCTTCTCTTCCTCTACAACTTCCTCTGGTTGTCAAGTGTTTCAAATAATGAGAGATAACTTCTCCACCCTAGTGTTTTTGTATTTGAAATGAGGGGTGGTTGATTTTAAAATTTGTAGAAATTGAAAGTAACATGTCGTGTTTGAGACTCAACATGTTGTGTTGTTGTGTATAATTGACGATTAGGTTCCATACTGAAGGGGGACACACCATGGTTACTGAGACACACGTCATGTCACTGTAATCTGAAGAAATATTTAGTCGAGGCCGATCAAGTTGGACATGATGTGTGGTAGTTAACACGTGACATGTAAGATGATAGAACTTGGAAATGTAGCTTTTGATGGCATAAACATGGCATGCCTGAATAGAAACATGATGTGTCTATGCTTTTCAGTTGTAGATGCAATTGTTTGGAAAATTTCACACCATGTGGTAATTACCACATGTCGTGTACCTTGAAAATATTCAATATCATCTCTTTTAAAGCATGCAAACTCCTTAGTGGTCCAACTGAGGTTAGACTTAGGTTGGATTAGGTCCCATTCATCATCTTAATTATGTACCTATGATTACAAACATGCAACAAGTAAAACAACTAAAAATATGACAAGTCAAGTATGATTAGAGCTAAATGGATGGAAAAATGGACATAATATGTGTGTGAAAATGAGAAAAAAAACATGTATAAGATGTGCACATCAAATTCCCCTAAGATTGAATTATTGCTTATCCTCAAGTAAAAATAGCATAGAAGCACAAATGAAGGAATTTTCAAGCTCATACATAGATAAAATGAAATGGAAGATGTGTATAAGACCAAATCAACCATGATCAACATGTTTATACTCATAGCCATTAATTCAACTTAAACACCCAAGAAAGAGATTGTTAGTTCAGTAGGGGTGGTCACAAGTTAATGAATCAATCACCTAAACACCATCAAGTAGAATTTTGATGACCAAGTCAAATAATTAGTGGATGTGCAACTCAAGCTCTCAACTATTAAGAATAAAAATGATGAAATCTTAGTTAAAATTAATAATTTTTGTTGTACCCTCCTTCTTTCCCAAAATTGATATGACAATGTATTATGTGGCACTTAGCTGCTAATGTAGGCTTATGCATGGGTGGAGTGTCGGTTGGGTATTTTACCCTCTTTTAAAGCTTACCACCTAACCATTGTGGCCAGATTAGTCTTACACTAGGTTAGGATGATATGTGGATGGTTTAGCCATCTTTTATGGGGTATGAGAGTGAATTAAGACAAAAGAAAGTTAAAAAAAATCTACAACATAGGAGAGTCAACTAAATTGCAACATTAGCTAGATTTCATTCAGTTGTTTTGAAATTTTTTCACTGAATGAGTGGTTGAAAATGCACTAAGAGCTTGGCAATTGTATCCCCTATCCTAAATGATGTCGTAAAGTTGATTTAATCACAAAAATCAAAACCATTACATGTTTTAAGAAATCAAGGATGTGAAAGATGAATGTTCAAGCTAGTAGCATAAACCAGAGTTAAGCACATGTTGATGGCCAAAAAGGTTTCATTTGATTAATACATGCATTTTACAACTTCTCAAAATGATATTTCTCAAAAAAAGAGGACAACTACTTAAGCATAGGAGTTCAATCCACATACAAATGATAAGCATCGTATCATACTAGATTTGCCACAAGAAGAGCAAAACTAAAAACAAAAACTAATAAATGACGATAAAAGAGAAATAAAACTACACTACACTATACTACAGTTTGGTTGCTCCCCCCTAACCTTGAAATATGCAGTTTCCTCGCTGCATCAATATGACTCAAGATGGTAGCAACTGGGTACATGCCTTGGTGAATCAAAATGAAGGCTCGGGGCCCTCATTTCCAGTTGCAATATGATTGTGCAGATAGTCATCACTGGGGATAACTATATACGAGGCTACTTAGACTGAGGTGGTGGAGGCATGCTATTGTTTCCCTGAGATATGTGCCACACACCAATCCTCTGGAGCATCTCAGAGTATTGTTGGCTCATCATGTCAAAGTAAGCATCTTGTTGATCAAATTGGTGTTGAACAAACCCATAAAGGTGTTGGACATCAGGCATAATCGAGCTATACTCTATCAGTGTCCCAGTCGAGAGGGAAGAGGTGGGGCAGAAGTGTCAGTAGAAGGGTCATTTTGGTCACTAGATTGAGGTTCATCATCAAAATTAAACATCCAATTTTCTTTATTTTTCAATGTGATAGCCTCAAGATTAGGAAGCTTAATATACCCATGATGATCTGTAAAATATTATCTAAATTTGTTTTCATCTTTGGGATCTCTAGCAATCGGGCCAGATGAAATCAGTAGCTTGAGATCAATCAAATTTCTCCCTGGGGCAACTTCTAAACCTATTACCTTGGCGTTGACTTTGTAGGCTATGTGGGTAATCAGTCCCCCAATCATAATATTGTTGGTATGTATGCCCTGAGAGCCAATCAGGGGATGATTGGTGGGATACATTAAGATTTATTTGATAAACATCAAAGGCAATCTTCCAATTCTTTCTAGTTCAGTCATATGAGATAATGATAGAACAAATTGAATGTCTAGAGAATGACAATACTCAATGACATATGCTTTTAGGTTGAGGACCTGAACGATGAGATCATACAGATGCTAAGAGTTTGTACATTCTTGTTATGTCCCTAGTCGGATGTCATTGTGGAAGGTAGATAGACAGCAATGACACACAAGACTAGATTGTGGTGTTGGTTGATGACAAAATCTCATTAGTCATGATATGAAGATATCAAACCAAACACATAGGTACTTAGTTAGAGAACAAGTCTACTGGACAGACCCACCGTGAGTTTGACACATGGAACCATGACATGGTAGTCACAGTCAGTTCTCACAGTGATGGTGGTGAATGTGATTCTTTGACCTGAAATCACTACACTCAACTCATGTCATTGGGTACACTTTGACATCATCAAACGCAGTCCTGAAACATGGGTTGTTATAAAGGTGATGATTGGGTGACTTTGACACATGGGGCTTTTGAGGGGTGAGTGATAGATATGGGATTTGTCCCTCCTGAGGGAGTTTGATATCCATGGCCACTTGATGAGTAGGATTTAGATAGGCATGCACGCATGTGTGAATCAGTATGTGATATTGATGTCATACATATCTCCTCCAATCTACTCTGAGATCAAGGAAGTGAATGAACGTTGACAGGATGACTGTTCCATGCCTTGAGTTCATTCGGGATATCAGTGATAAAGGAATTATACATTCACTGTAACACCATTGACAGATTGTAGGATTGAAAGTTGTTCTCCAACTTTCTGTTTCACTTGGGTAGCACTGATGTGCGGCTACGCACCGCTCTCTGCTTGTGAAGTCATAAGTGTTATGGAATTTCACTACCAACATGAAATGGACATGTAGGGTCACACACAAAGGATTTAACCTGGAAGAGGAGTTTATCCACAAATGATGTTTAGATTGATTATTAAAGGAGTTTAGTAGTTTAATTAAACACTCAATCAATTGATAGCTCAATATCATAGTGTTCAAGGTGTTGGACCAATTGAATAGAGTATCAGATTGATTGAAACTACAATTGACTGATTTTGCATAGTCTACTAGCCCAATCGATTGGCTCATGGGATGAACCGATCGGCTCAGGTTGGTGAACTGGTCGGCTCATGTTGTGAGTCGATCGGATCATGTGTCAATGAAATGATCGACTCAATTGTTGAACCGGTCGATTCATGTGACCAATCGAGATCGTTTGGAAAGTCAGAAGACTATTTTTTGCAAATACAATTTGTTTCACTTGTACAAATTTGATTTGGACAAGGATTAATATTTGATTAATCGGAAACAAATATAAAAGTCAATTTGAGTTGGATCAGGACCACGAACTGATCGACTTAGAGCCCCAGACGATCGGCTCAGGTCCCAAATGATCGGCTCAGGGCCCGAAACTGTCATTTCAGGGTGTGAACCGATTGATTCAGCTGGCACAGTTTGGTTGTTTTGTGGAAAATCCGAACCCTTCTACTGCTGCTTTAATCCCGCATTGCCCGGGGTAGAGAACCCTGTCCCATGACCCTCCTATATACATAGGGGTATTGTGGGCTTATCAGGAACAACTCTGAACACCAGTTGCTCTACAAAGTTGTCGTTCTCTCTGAATTTGGTAACCGAGAGAGAGCCCGAGCAAGTGCTACCCAATAAGGGAGGCACAACAAGGGAAAGACAACTACAGAAAAGAAACTAGTTACAGGAGAGTGTGTCGGTGACTAGTACACCGACAGGAGGGTGTGTCTCCTTCCGATTCCTTGTAGGACAAGGAGATCAGAGTTCCAAGTGGTCCATGTGGACTACTTTAGAGGTAGGAGACTTCTGCCGCTCGGAGGACAGCTATCAATCCCGACAGTCCCAGTGAGACCAGGAGCTGTACGGACACCGTCCAAGACCGGAGGTGAAGACTGCGCAAGCCGTGAGGTAACGTCACCGAGCAAGCCTTGGGACAAGGTATGCCTCAACAAACTATCCTTCCTATTGTATAGACGTTGACGCGATTCCTTTATTCTGTGTTTGGGAGAAGAAATTTTTTGTTTCTACTGCCTTCTCTATCTCCCCTAAAACCCAATAGTGGTATCAGAGCCACATCAAATGCTCTATACTTTAGGATTATCAATGTGATCGCTTTTGGTTTGTCATCTTAAATTATTGCATATGATGCGAATAATGATGGCTTTATGAATGTCCAATACTAAATCCACAAATCCCGATATTCATATATGATATGTAATATGAATGCACTCCATATGCGTCGCCCTTAAACGAGTTTTGTGGTGGATGTATAGCATGGTTATGGCCAATAAACCCTATGTGTGCTTGGTTGTATGTGGTTGCTTGCATCTCGGTCTGTGCACTGATTCCCTACCTCCTTTTCTTGATGTAACTCAAGATAACTTGAGATTTCTTTCCTACCTTTGCTCCCCCCGAATGTAACTCGGGGTGTCCTAATTCAAATGTAAATAGGATAGATCTTTTATGTCCTATTATGTCAAAGAACGGAGGACAATCTGGCGATGACTGAGATGATCGGTTCAATGTGTGAACCGATCGGTTGGCGATCCAGACGATCGGCTTAAGGAGTGAGTCAAGTGGGTGGCGACCTGAGGAGATGCACGACAACTAGGCGAACTGATCAGTTGGAGGAGCCAACCAATCGGCTGGTGGCACCCAGACGACCGGCCAGGATGAATAGGTGATTCATGTGATGAGTTGATCAATTCAGATGGCTATAGGACTTCATCATGGACATGTTGCATGTGATGTAGACCTAGATGATAGTGATTCCTCTTGGCTCGAGGAATCAAATTAGGATGACCATAATCATCTCTTTTATCGTTTCACATGTTTTCTGTGGGATATAGCATGTATATGATACATACTATGTATTGTGGTGATTGGATATGTATATGTACCTATAAATCAAATCCCTCATCTAAATATTAAAGTTTTAGATGTTTTCCAAATGCAACACATGTGAAAAGCTTGATCGGCCAAGTGTGGGCATGCCCTAGCATCGTGCAACGTCTATCTCATTGAAGTATGAAGGATGAGTATGTGGGTCTTCCCTAGCAGGGTGCATATTCATCATGTTGGCTTTGGGTCAAACTTAACAAGGTGACCTAGATAGGATCTAGCACCTTGAGGCATGGAGGTGATCATGGCAAGGAGTTGCATATGACATCTTTCAAGAGTTGCATATGATGCAATTGGTAAAATTTACCTACCTGGAAGATATGAGTTGTGGGTGACAGCCCAAGCTGGTCCATAATTCAGAGCATTTCAGGATCTTGACCCACTAGAAGATTGTACGCTGCAATTTTATGAATTGATGGTGAGGGCTATCAATTTGAACAAAATAGTGGGAGCGATAATTAATTAAAGTCCTAATTATATCCTCAACCTTTCAAATCAATCAAATAAGTCAAAAATTGAGTTTTAGACTAAATTGCATATATTTCCTTTTGTAGTACAAATGACAACAAACAACAATCACTTTTCATTGTGATCGGTCCTTGAAAAGGGCAAGCTGAATGGGACTAATTTCCATGACTGGTTTAGGACATTGAGAATTGTTCTCACTCACGAGCGAAAGCTCTATGTCTTGGATACTCCAATTCTAGAGGAACATGCTCCCACCGCACCAAAGGTAGAACGGGATGCTTATAAGAAGTATTCTGATGATGCCATTGATGCAAAGTGTTTGATGTTGTGCTCAATGAACCACGAGTTGCAGAGGTAACATGAGAAAATGGGTGTCACTGAGATGATTCAGCATCTCAAGAACATGTATGAAGATCAAGCACGGCAAGAGAGATATGATGTCTCAAGGGCACTTTTCAAGTTTGTCATGACATAAGGAGATCCAGTTGGTCCTCACATGCTCAAGATGATTGGCTATGTGGAGAACCTGACAAGACTGGGATTTCCCCTGAGCCAAGCGTTGGTTGCTGACGCGATACTGCAATCATTGCCAGAATCATACAGTTAGTTTGTGATGAACTACAACATGAACAACTTTGACAAGCCGTTGACAGAGTTGTTGGGCATGTTGAGGACAGCCAAGGCACATATGAAGAAGGACAAGCCTAAGTGTGTGATGATGATCAGCAGCAAGAAAGGCAAGTCCAAGCGCAAGGGCAAGGGCAAAGCTAAGAAAGGTTCTGATGCTAGCCAGCAGCCCAAGTCATCTTCAACTCTCAAGGCCAAAGGAGGCGTGACCAAGAGAGGTAATTGCCACCATTGTCAAAAGCCAGGACATTGGGAAAGGAATTGTCCTCTCTATCTGAAAGAATTAAAGAAGAAGGAGGCGTCAGATGTCTCCACCTGAAGGTGTCATGAAATAAACTTGTAACATTTTTGAGGTATATGATACCAAGATATAAAATGTAAAACACTCAATAAATGGGGCAATTGTTGCCGCCATAGATAGGAGTACTTTGGTTTATTTTCAGCCATAAAGGCATGTAATAGAGTTATGAACTTTTATTTCATATTTGTCGATGGATAGAAACACATTATGTTTTGCATATTGTATGACAATGATAGCAATTAATGATGTTGATGTTTCCTTATGGAAATGCCTTGTTTATCTTGTGATACTTGGTATGCATAAGATAAAATGATACCTAGAAGTTATTGATAACTCAAACAATCAAATTAGCATAAATCATGAGAAATTCATTTCTAGTTTCCATATGATGGATAAATCTAGACTCTTTTGGTTAGAGAACTAGTAAGAGAAATGAATCTCTTAGACATGATTAATCAATCTTCACTAGTGGTAGTGGGAGAATGATTATCCTATTAGGAATAATACATGTGATGTATTTACATACCTATTAGAGTTAATACTAGTACTATAAACAGTGTTTATAGAAATACCAATACGAATATCTTGAATTGTTCAAGAATATCATAGATGAAGAACATATTTGGTAAAGTGTTAATTCTTGTTGAGATCAATGAATGAAATACTTAGACAAAATGTTTGAGAACCTTGTGAGTTATTATGATAATGTATCATAGTTAGCTCGTGATTAATGCATAGTGATGTCTAAATCAACAAGGAGTCATACTCTAAGGAGTTAGAGGATGATTATCAAATAACTAATTTCTTCTCAAATAAAGAATACCCTACACTAATAAAGGATATTGAGAATCACAAAGTGTTGTGAGTTCTCAAATTCCTTAACAGATACACCTCGATTATCTATGTGATGAGTTGGTCATATGATGAATCAACTATCTAGATGAATATGAGGAACATGTGAACCATAAGGTATGACCTTGATGGTAGCACCCATTGGGATGAAATCCATAAGTGTGAATGAGTCTTAAGTGTTAAAACACATGGATAACATTTTGATAAGGATGATGCTTGTTAATTGCAACTTAATGACTAAGAGATTTGGCATACAGATACTAAAACTGCATTCTTGTAAGGAATAAAATAAGGATGTGTACGTGACACAACTTATAAGGTTTATGAATCCATTAATGCAAATAAAGTCTATAAGTTACAATGGACTAATCAGTGTGATTGATTGAGTACAAGCAACTCAGAGCTGGAATGTTTACTTTGATAATATCGTCAAAGGGTTTGACTGATATAAAAAAGATAAAGAAGGGATCTGTGATTTAGTGGGAGCGTATTTGCATTCCACATATCGATGTGAAATGGAAATGTTCTAGAATGGAAATCCAAAGTGGAAATTATCTTTAAGGAAGATAGAGACGTTTCCTATGTGACACTAGTACAGAAACAGCGTTCAACGTCGCTTTTAGAGGCATCGGTTTTTTAGTAAAACCGACGCTACTCACATTAAACATTGGTTAATAAGGACTTCCGATGTCTATATTTGAAGACCATCTAGACACGGGTATCACTTTTCATTCAGTGTCGGTTGAAGAAAAAAAACCGACGCCTAAAGTAGCCCGCAAAGTCCAATTTTTTTGAGCAAAAGAAAACTGCGCCAAAGTATCAGATACAACGTCGGTGTTTTATCAAATAACCGACACTGAATGAAGATAAAATTTGTGCCAAAAGTTCTAATATGGGCGTCGGTTGTCATATAATAACCGACGTTATAAGTGTGCGCGCGCCGTCCTCGCCAAAATTTTTTACACCCCTATTGCGTCGGTTTTTTATGGAAACCGACACTGTTAGGCTATAGCTTCGGTCATTTAAACAACCGACGCTTATGTTTAACTTAACAGCACCAGCGTGAGCGACTCTTCCCCTTTCTCTGTTTCATTCCCGATTCTTTAGTTAGGTCTGACGATTTCTAGCTCGTCGCCGCTCGTTGCTTCTCTTCTCACTGTCACTCGGTGCTACCGCCAGTCGTTGCTCCTCTCCTCTCATCGCCTCCGCCCCTGCCGGTAGCTGCTTCGGTGCTCTCCTCACCACCGCCAACTTCCTGCTAGGTCTCTGCTCCGCCAGCTTCCTGCAAGGTAACCCTTCGATCGTCTGCCTTTTCTCCTCCGCCTCTTGCTTTCTCTACTGCCGCCGACCTGGACCTCACCCAGGCGGCGCCTAAGCAGGTTCCAGGGCACGCCTAGGGTCCCAAGCCCAGGTGCCCTTCCTAGCTAGGCCTCTGGGCGGATGCTTGGGCGGCACCAGGGCACGCCTAGGCTACTACTAAGGTTTGGATTCATCTACTGGATTGAACCCTAGATCAACCTATACAAAGGATGCCCAAAACATGCACTGATTTCACCAAGTCACCCCAAAAGCCATTGAAAAATATTCTGATTGTGTTTATTTATGTACTGATTTCACCAAGCTAGTGGATTTTTTTTAAGTTATTTACTGATTGTGTTTATTTAATTATGTACTAATTTTTTTATGATTTATTCATCTACTTATTTGTATTTTTCATCTACTTATTTATATTTTTTTGTCTACTATTTTTTATTTAGTTATCTACTCATTTGAATTTATTTGTGTACTACTTTTGAAATTATATAATCATCTAGTGATGTAACTTTATCACAGGCTCATTATGAACCATTAGATCTAGATCTTAGGGTATCTCTACCGTCCTAACTATGAAATTGGTAACTTGTTTCCTTTTTGAGTATATTGACAATGTTAATCACCTAACTTGAAGAACTAGGATATGAATGATGAAACTAGGATTGTAGGTATAAGAATGACAGCACATGTATTTGTTGGCCTAGAAACCCGTCCAAGATTTACTCATTAGGAGTAAATCTTGGATAGTCCCCGGTTTGGGACTATTCTTGAACACCTAATCTCACTTAGGATGTAAGTGTATAATGTGTATTGGGTTTTTAAAAAAATTTCGGTAGCATTTCCCCATTTGTTCTCTAAGTACATATGTACTTGGAGAACAGCAGGGAAATACTGCCGAAATTTTCTCGAAAACCCAATACACATTATACACTTACTAGTGAGATTAGGTGTTCAAGAATGGGATTGGTGGTACACATTTATTATATATAAGAATGAAAACACATGTATTTGTTGGCCTAGAAACCCGTCCAAGATTTACTCATTAGGAGTAAATCTTGGATAGTCCCCAGTTTGGGACTGTTCTTGAACACCTAATCTCACTTAGGATGTAAGTGTATAATGTGTATTGGGTTTTTGAGAAAATTTTGGTAGCATTTCCCCGTTTGTTCTCTAAGTACATATGTACTTAGAGAACAACAGGGAAATGTTGCCGAAATTTTCTCGAAAACCCAATAGACATTATACACTTACTAGTGAGATTAGGTGTTCAAGAATGGGATAGGTGGTACACATTTATTATATATAAGAATGACAACACATGTATTTGTTGGACTAAAGTTTTAACCATGCAAAAACTCTAATCTGTTAACCCTAGACCCTAATCTTGTTGTAATATATACTTGTTTTCTCTTTGATCATAGAATGGATAGATCATGGATGTCCATTCGCAATCGCTGCACCCCAGAGTTTATTTCTGGTCTTGACCAGTTTATTAGATTTGCTGAGGAACATAGGAAACAACCTGGAGATAGGTTCTACTGTCCATGTAGGCATTGCGGTAACAACTTGAAAGTCAGCACTGGTGACGAAATAAAAAGTCATGTCATGTGCAACGAGATTGTACAAGGCTATACAGAATGGCACTGGCATGGAGAGATTTCAAACCCGAAACTAGTGGATGTCGATAGCAGTGCTTGTGTAGAAGAACAAATTGCTTACGATGACGTAGATGTGAATGAACCAGTTCCAGTAGACATCATTGATGCGGTGCTGGATAGTTGTGGGGTAGAGCACACTGATCCACCTCCCATTTTTAGAAACATTATGCATGATGCTGAGATATCATTATACACAGGTTGTACTAAGTTTACGAAGCTTAGCGTTGTGTTGAGATTGTATAAGCTGAAAGCTAACAATAGATGGAGCGATAAAAGCTTCACGTCATTGTTGTCTTTGTTGAAAGAAATGCTTCCTGAAGGAAACGAGCTGCCAATCTCAACATACCAGGTAAAGAAATTGTTGTGCCCAATGGGAATGGATGCCAAGAAGATACACGCATGCCCAAATGATTGTGTATTATTTCAAAAGGACTATGTGGATTTGAAAGATTGTCCAAAATGTGGTGCGTCATGGTATAAATTGACGACTTCGGGGGAGTCCAAAACTGGTTCTCCTGCCAAGGTGATGTGGTATCTACCTATAATATCACGGTTTCAATGCTTGTTTGCCAATCCGATAGATGCGAAGAATTTGAGGTGGCATGCAGATGTTAAGAAAAATAATGATGGGATCCTACGACATGTGTCTGATTCCCCACAGTGGAAGAAGATTGATCTATTGTACCCTAAATTTGGTGAAGAAGTCAGGAATCTAAGACTTGGGCTTTGTACAGATGGGATGAATCTGTATGGGACATTGAGCAGCCAACATAGCACTTGGCCAGTCATGCTTGTTATATACAATCTTCCTCCCTGGTTGTGTATGAAAAATAAGTACGTAATGCTGTCGTTGTTGATATCGGGCCCTAAACAACCTAGAAATGACATCGATGTTTATCTTGAACCTCTGATTGATGACTTAAAGAAACTCTAGGGTGAAGGTGTGATGACCTATGATGCTTCATGAAGAGAGACATTTTGTTTGCATGCTATGTTGTTTTGCACTATTAATGACTTTCCAGCATATGGGAATTTGTCTAGATATAGTGTCAAAGGAGCTAAAGCATGTCATATATGTGAAGAGAACACTGATTCAACAAGACTAAAACATGGCGGTAAGACTGTATATCTCGATCATCGAAGGTTTCTTACAAAATTTCATCCGTATCGTAGGAAGCGCAAAACATTCAATGGATTGAATGAGGAACGGAGTGCACCTAAACCTATACCAGGGGATGTTGTTTATGAAAGAGTAAAAGACTTTGTTAATGAATTTGGTAAGAGATCACAATGTACTATGGCCACACAGAGTGACAAATCTTTATTCAAGAAGAAGTCAATATTTTGGGATCTTCCTTATTGGAGTTCTTTGACAGTCAGGCATTGTATCGATGTCATGCACGTTAAGAAAAATGTATGTGATAGTGTCATTGGTACTTTGTTGGATACTAGTTAATAGCAATTCTATTTTGCAGAGTATATTTGAATTGGATGAAAAGCTGCATCATAAATGTGTGATGCAACGCTGTGGGAGAGTCCTAAGGAACTATAGGACAAATCTCACCTGAGAATACATAAAAGAAGCTTACAAGAGGAAGAAGACAGCCACTGAACAGTGGAACTTCCTGGACAAAGAAGAATGGGACGCGTTTGTTGCTTCAAGACAAACTGATGAATTCAAGGTATTAGGCGTCGGTCTCAATCTCATTAATATATGTTGTATTCACCTATTCAAGATTAACATTTACTATTACAAAACAAATCATTAATGTGCATACTAACTAGGCCCTCAGTGAGGAACAAAGATCAAGGTGTGCACTGAATGTGCATGACCACACAATGGGTCCAAAGGGGTATGCAAGCATTCGCCAAAGACTACAGTCTGAGGCTACTACTCAGTCTGCTGCTACTCAGGAATCCTCCACTATAGGTAGCACACCTCTGCCTCACCATGATGTCTGGATAGCTGGGAGGAAAAATAAGAAGGGAGAAATAAGGAAGCCCGCAACTGCTGAGGTGGCTGCAAAAATGGTAAAATACAACTCTTACAACAATCCTTCGAATATTGATTATTTGTGGTGTTTACTTAATTACAAATTTTTGTTTTGGCGATTAGCGGGAGCTGCACGAGATGAGGAAACAAGGCAAGTTCATCCCTGAGGGCACAAGGGATGAATTGACAGTTGCTCTGGTTAACCCAGAGCATCCTGGACGTGTTAGGGCTGTAGGCGTTGGTGTGGGCATCAAAGCTTTTTTTGGGCCATCCCAGCGCAAACATGTCCCAAAAGTGGGACTTTCACAAGAAGAGGTAACATATTTTTTCCTTGTAGATGTTACTGTAAAAGAGAATTCAATAATTAGAATTTGACGTTTCTTTTATCCATGTCTAGGTAGATAAACTATTTGATAGGAAACTCGAAGAAGCAATGAAAAAGTGGCAGGCATCTCAGACTGCCACTTACCAGACAGTACCTATGGTATCTCCTACTATAGGCTCTACTCCTACTACAGAGGTTGGGAGTAATCATATAGACCCACCACCTAGCAAATCCGCTTTAAGTATTTTTATGACATAGTAACTAGTTTTTTAATTCAAGATGATATGTTTATATGAAATTGTAGTCGTTTCAAAAAAAGATGATATGTATATATGTATATAACATTCTTTACACAAAAATTTGTAGGGGTTAAAGCCATGCCGTCTAAAAGTTAATGAATATGTCGTTGCAGAGGCGTCGGCTTACCCATCCCTACCAGGGGAAATGTTTCACGGGTCTCCATTACCAGTTGGTTGGATTCGTGTGAGCCCGGTACGTATATTCCCCAAGTGGATGGATCTTCCATTGCCATATGCCCACCCAGATTGTGAAACGCTTAGTGAGGCAGAAGGCGGAATGATATTGTGGCTAAAAGCGGATGTTATCTTTACTGAAACTGTATGGTAAATTTACATTACCTTAAATTGTTAGCGTGTGTATATGATGTCAGTTGATCTGAAATTATTATTATATATATACATGTTAAAAAGAAGACACCCACAACATCTAGGCCTCCAGTTCCACCTCCTACATTACCAAGTTGGGTTCCACAGGACCTACCTGTCCCGTTATGTCCTAACTGTAGGGGTATGGCAATATGGTTAGGCGAACATGATATAAATTGCCCTATAACTGTTTCTATAGATTCAGATGTTGCAGGTCAATCATACGAAAGCAAACTATTTATACAAGATATTTTGGAGTTGTTTCGATATGATTGGCTAAATACATCTGTGATAGAGCTATGGATAAGGTGAGATCTTCTTTATACATCCATATACCTTGTGTATGATCTGGTGATCTGGTTTCTTATTTATTAATGCATGCATAATTAATACATATTTTGCAACTACTTAGACAAAATATGTGCAGATTTTGCATTCGAACATGTAGGATTTTTGATTCCATCTTTGATTAGTCTAGTAGCTAAAGACCCTCTGTCAGTTCAACAATACTGCTGTGAGGCTTTTACAATTTTTGCTCAAAATAAGAAGACGATGATAATGGCTCCATTCAATGTAGAGTAACTTTACTTTGCTTATTATAATTTGGACTTAAGAAAATTGCATTTTTATTGTGGATTTTGAGTTATTAATTTTTAACTTTTTTACCTCTAGTGGTATGCATTGGGAGTTACTGGTTATTGTCCCCGAGAAGTTCACTATCTATTATCTAGATCCTAAGGGGAGTAAATTGAATACAAAATATGGACACATAATGAAAATGGCATTATTCCGGTGAGAAATATTTCATTTTCATATCCGTTAACATATGTTATTACATTACTATTTAATTATGCAATGTGTTGTGTTACATTAACATGTAGGGGTTTTGATGAGTTCAAAAAGGCTGGAGGAAAGGTCCCCATGAAAAAGAACCAGCCAATAATTTGGAAGAACGTGAAAGTAAGTTCCCGACTGCAAAATATGTATATATTATTTATGTAAACAATGCTTAATTAATTGTATTTTTTAATATTTTGTATGTTTATATTTATAGTGTGCTACACAAGACAACAGATGGACATGTGGATACTATGTGATGCGATTTATGCACATGATTATCTAATATGCCGCAATGGACATCGATTGTATTGCTGAGGTATTATATAGTCTCATTAGATAATATGAAATATATCAATCTTATTTATAGCTAATTAATTATATATATACATCATTCTCTTTAGAGGTGTTTAAAACTGTCCACACTATAGGAATGACCTTACCAGATGTACATGCTCCCTATACGACGGGAGAATTAAATGAAGTAAGAGAAGAATGGGCAACAACCATACAAATAGTGGGGGTTTAAGATATAATTGGGATGTTGATAGCGAATAATGACTAAAGAATGACATTTTGTAAATGAATTTCTAAATTATAATATATGTGTGAATGTTTCTACATGTCTGGATGTTTCTACATGTGTATGAGTGAAAATGAATGAAACTGTTGGTTTCTATATGAATGTTTCTACATGTGTGAATGTGAAAATGAATGGAACTACAGATTGCTAGCTACATGAATGTTTCTAAATGTGTGAAAATCAAATGGAACTACAGGTTGCATTGCTAAATGTGTGAATATTTTTGTTGTTAATTTTGCAGGTTTGTGGCCTGTTGTTGGTTGATATCAATGGATGTCATAAAACCTACAGTTCATAACTAAACTGCAGGATTCTCATCCTGCGACCAGCCATACAGCAGGTCTGCAGACTGACAGAAAAAAAACAAAAAATAGGCGTCAGTTATTTGTATAAAACCGACGCCACATCGTTACAGTGTCGGTTTCTAATAGTAACTGACGTCTATTTCCTTAACACCACGGCCGTGCTGGAGCACGGCCGTGGCAGCGGACCAAAAATAGGTGTCGGTTATTCATATAAAACCGACACCACATCGTTGCAGTGTCAGTTTCTAATAGTAACTGACGTCTATTTCCTTAACACCATGGCCGTGCTGGCCAGCACGACTGTGGCAGCGGACCAGACATCACGGTCGTGCTGGCCATTACGACCGTGTTGGGAGTGCACAGACGTGGCAACGGACCAGACATCATGGCCGTGCTGGCCAGCACGGCCATGTTGGGAGTTATATGATGTCGGTTTCTTATCTAATAACCGACGTTGATAGTGCCCAAGATGGTGCCCTTCTGTGGCGCGAAGGTATATGGCGTCGGTTTCTTATCTAATAACCGACGCCTATAGTGCCCTTCTGGCGCGTTTTCGGTGGCACGCGAAGGGGACGCGTAACGGCTGGGCTTTTAGCGTCACCCACATAGGTGTCGCTTAGAAACTGACACTAAAGGCCTTAAATAACTGACACTAAAGGTCGGTTATGTACTAGTGTGATATGAATAGAGATCTATAGAGATAGTTCTCGAAAACCTCTTGACCTGAAAAGAGAAAGAATACATTGGCAATCTATATTGAAGGGTTCAGTGTGCACAGATTCAGTCAGAGAAAACTTGTCCATGTTACATGGAGTTAGTATCCCAAGGCCAAGTGTCCAATTCTTATGAAGAATGGGAACACTAAGAATAGATATGGATCTATCATGTATGTAATTATCCCATTATCTTGCATGTATGGACATACCAAGAATAAAGTGCATTCATCATCTTGTATGTAGGACATGACAATATGATGTGCTCATCCTGATAACTCATATGTGGGACATGACGAGTGGATGTCTGTCTAGTTCCAGTAAGGGTTACTGGAATACTATAAGAACTTGATAAGTACTTGAGAAGTACTAGTTCTATGGAAATAAGGAAGGGTTCACTATAAAGAGTTACACTGATGCGAACCTCCAAAAAGAACAAAAAATTAATCGTAAAATATATATAGGATATATAAAAGTGAATGTTTGTTGAATAATGGAAACGTTCCAATAAAGTTGTTTTAAAAGGAAATGTTGAGTATCAGTGTGTTAAAGAATTGTAGTGGATACTATATGGATGTAGGAGTTCATAGAGATGAACTTATAGATATTCCAATCATTGATGACAAGTTAGGAGTGCTTGGTCATGCAATGTGGCTAAAGGTTAGCAAAGGAATACTAGATCGCATATTATAGCAACTCCATCTCATACGTGTGACGTACAATGATGAAATGAGAGACATGCAGTTAATGCTGACTTTGGCAAGGTGTTGCCATAACTCACTATGTTAGCACTAGAGCACAGTAACATGTGGGACATGTCTAAAGATCACTTTGAATATGATTAAAGGGTGATTGGCTGACAGTGCAAGTGGGATTCTGTTGGTATGTATGCCCTGAGAGCCAATCATGGGATGATTGGTGGGATACATTAAGATTAATTTGATAAACATTAAAGGCAAGCTTATAATTCTTTCTGGTTCACTCATATGAGATAATGATAGAACAAATTGAATGTTTAGAGAATGACAGTACTCAATGACGTATGCTTTCAGGTTGAGGACCTGAACGATGAGATCATACAGATGTTAAGAGTTTATACATTCTTGTTATGTCCCTAGTGGGATGTCATTGTGGAAGGTAGATAGACAGCAATGACACACAAGACTAGATTGTGGTGTTGGTTGATGAAAAAATCTCGTTAGTCATGATATGGAGATATCAAACCAAACACATAGGTACTTGTTAGAGAACAAGTCTACTGGACAGACCCACCATGAGTTTGACACATGGAACCATGACATGGTAGTCACAATTAGTTCTCACAGTGATGGTGGTGAATGTGATTCTTTGACCTGAAATCACTACACTCAACACATGTCGTTGGGTACACTTTGACATCATCAAACACAGTCATGAAACATGGGTTGTTATAAAGGTGATGATTGGGTGACTTTGACACATGGGGCTTTTGAGGGGTGAGTGATAGATATGGGATTTGTCCCTCTTGAGGGATTTTGATATCCATGGCCACTTGATGAGTAGGATTGAGATAGGCATGCACGCATGTGTGAATCAGTATGTGATATTGATGTCATACATATCTCCTCCAATCTACTCTGAGATCAAGGAAGTGAATGAACATTGACAGGATGACTGTTCCATGCCTTGAGTTCATTCAGGATATCAGAGACAAAGGAATTATACATTCATTGTAACACCATTCAAGGATTTTAGGATTGAAAGTTGTTCTCCAACTTTATATTTCACTTGGGTAGCACTGATGTGTGACTATGCACCGCTCTCTTCTTGTGAAGTTATAAGTGTTATGGACTTTCACTGCCAATGTGAAATGGACCTGCAGGGTCACACACATAGGATTTAAATTAGAAGAGGAGTTTATCCACAAATGATGTTTAGATTGATTACTAAAAGAGTTTAGTATTTCAATTAAACATTCAATCAATTGATAGCTCAATATCATAGTGTTCAAGGTGTTGGACCAATTGAATAGAGTATCAGATTGATTGAAACTGCAATTGACTGATTTTGCATAGTCTGCTGCCCCAATCGATCGACTCATGGGAAGAATCGATCGGCTCAGGTTGGTGAACCAGTCAGCTCATGTTGTGAGTCGATCAGCTCATGTGTCAATGAAATAATCGACTCAATTGTTGAACTGGTCGATTCATGTGACCAACCGAGATCGTTTGGAAAGTCAAAAGACTATTTTTTGCAAATACAATTTGTTTCACTTGTACAAATTCGATTTGGACAAGGATTAATATTTGATTAATCGGAAAGAAATATGAAAGTCAAATTGAGTTGGATCAGGACCACGAACCGATCGGCTTAGGCATGAACTGATCGGCTCAAAGCCCCAAACAATCGGTGCAGGTCCCAAACGATCAGCTCAGGGCCCGAAACGGTCGTTTCAGGGTGTGAACCGATCGATTCAGCTGGCGCAGATTGGTTGTTTTGTAGAAAATCTCGAACCCTTCTACTTCTGCTTTAATCCCACATTGCCTGGAGTAGAGAACCCTATCCCATGAACCTCCAATATATAGGGATATTGGGGGCTTCTCAAGAACAACTCATAACACCAGTTGCTCTACAAAGTTGTCATTCTCTCTAGTTTTGGTAACTGAGAGAGAACTCGAGCAAGTGCTACCTGATAAGGGAGGCACAATAAGGGAAAGACAATTGCAGAAAAGCAACTGGTTGTAGGAGAGTGTGTCGGTGACTAGTACGCCGACAGGAGGGTGCGACTCCTTCCGATTCCTTATAGGACAAGGAGATCGGAGTTCCAGGTGGTCCGTGTGGACTACTTCAGAGGCGGGAGACTTCTACCACTCGGAGTACAACTGTCAATCCCGACAGTCCCGGTGAGACCAGGAGCTGCACATACACCGTCCAAGACCGGAGGTGAAGACTGCGCAAGCTGTGAGGTAATGTCGTTGAGCAAGCTTCGGGACAAGGTATGCCTCTACAAACCATCTTTCCTATTGTATAGACGTTGACATGATTCCTTTATTTTAGATTTGGGAGAAGAAAATTTTTGTTTCCGCTGCCTTCTCTGTCTCCCCTAAAACCCAACAAATATCACCTGATTCGGCTCATCTAAGCTTAAAGAAACTATAGAGGATATAATACCCAACACTAATTTGGAAGTTATGTAGCATAGCCCACAAGAAGAAAAGATCATGTAACCCGCATACTCCTTGTGTTTCTTTCCTGGCAAACACATAGGTGCTAATGGTCCTATGAATATAGTAGAAGATAGGGTTGTGAATGTGGGTTGCCCTAGTCCTAGTAAGCTCATGCATATGATCATCAGTGATCTCTGTCCAAAAAACATCACTATTAAATTTGATAGCATATGATGTTGCTCCTCCATAACAACATTCAAGGAACTAACTGTATTGTTTGAAAGTAATCTTATAATTTCGTCCAAGAAGTCAAAAAGTGATAATAGAAAAAACCTCATGCGGCTTTTTAGGATCATCCTTAGCATGTAGTGTAGTGGGAAATTCATAAGTGAGCTTGGGATAAGTTTTTCTTACTATGCAGGTGTTGTACTTGAGTCTTAGTTCTTCAAGCAGTTTTAAGACTTCTTCCTTGGAGCCCGAGTGCATACAAGGTTTCCTCATAGACAAACTAAGTTGGCCAGATCCTTCATGTGATCATTGTTTGGTAAGTCTTGTCCTCTTCCTTGGTGACATTAAACACAGTAGAAGAGATGGATGTGGTGGTTGAAGAGGAGCTCTCCCCTCGCTGATGCTTGTTTGCTTGCTTAATGGGTGCCATTGATCTTTGGATTGAACTTTAGGACACAAGGACACAGTTTGTATGTTGTGACACACGACATGTCTCCTAGTATTGGAGAATGTGGTTGACCTGAGAAAATAAACACGAAGACACACTGTGTTCAGTCTGATGCATGCCGTGTTCAGCATGATTTGGGCACTTTCAATGTTGACGATGATGGTTGATCTTCTCATTGTGTCGCATCCTGATTATTCCATGTCTCCTACGATTGATGGAGTCTACTTGTGATGCTTAGAGGTGGAGAAGGAGAGGAACAAGCTCACCACTAGTGGTGAGGTATGCGAATCAGAGAAGAGTTGTGGTGTTGTTGCTTGTTGGACTTAGAGATGATGCATGAGGTGCCTTCCGATTGGTCTTTCTTGTAGAGCTGGCGAGGATGAACAACGTCAAAGGTGGACATGGTGGCTTTGATTTTGAGTGGATGCACAGTGTGGAGGTTACACGATGAGGGAGTACATGACAGTTGGAGGCTCTCTGGCTCCAATTTGGGTGGAGAGGATGATTTTGTGTTTGGGGTTATACCCTAGATCGAACTCATCCACGCATGTTGTGTTTGAAAGACAACATGTTGTGTCACCACATTCATTTCAAATATTTTTTCCCAGCATCAGGTTGATGGTGGAACGTCGTGTGTTATTTAATTCATGACGTGTAACTTTCCAGGGACCATTTCATGCCTTTGATAAGAATGGTAACATGTTGTGTTCTATTTAGTGCACACCATGCAAGTTTATAGAAAAATAAGGGAAAGAAACACAAGCATTGACACGTCGTGTATGAATGAGTGTTTGTCATGAATGAATCCATCTGATTGGGCAAGTTGATTCTGTAGATGTACATATCACGTGCTCAAGAGAACACACTGTTTCTGAAGATATCTTTTTTGTGAAATTATTATGACTGATGTGACATGTGTGTCATGAAGGACATTTCATGTTCAATTGAATTTCTCCCAAAAGCAAGTTCTTTACTTGATTTATTTGTAGCACCTATAATGATGATAATGCATACGTAATAAGGGTCTAGATTATTACATTCATCCATGTCAAAATTATTTAAAAGAAAAAGTTCTTGAGATAATGAATGAAATGAAATATATCCTAAATGTGGGGTCAACTCCCACAAGGTCCTCCATTTAGAATCCAGAGTGAGACTCTTCAACTTCTAAAATCATGCATATGTGAGGGAGGAAGTGACTCTCTGGTGAATCTTCTCTCCATCTCTGTATAGCTTGCATTATTGTCCATTAACTTTGAAAATGGATTGTTTTCCTTGCAAATCTATTGCTCCATATGGAAAAACCTTCAAGACTAGGAAGGGTCCAGACCACTTGGATCTAAGCTTCCCTAGGAAGAGTTTCAATCTTGAGTTGAACAATAGCAACTGATCTCCTTCAAGAAAATCTCTCCTCCTGATCTTCTTATCATTCCATGCATTTGTCTGCTCTTTATATATCTTTGCTTTCTCATATGTGTCTAGTCTGAGCTCCTCAAGCTCTTGGAGTTGCAACAACTATTTCTCACCTACTTTCTTCATGTCAAAATTTAGGAATTTGATTTCCCATAGAGATTTATGCTCCATATCCAAGAGAAGATGGCAAGACTTACCATAGATAAACTGGAATGGTGCGGTCTCGATGGCAATCTTGTAGGTTGTATGAAATGCCCAAAGAAGATCATCTAGCTTGAGTGCCCAATCCTTCCTTGAGCATCCATCTTCTCTAGAATGTTTTTTAGTTGTCTATTTAACACTTCAAACTATCATGTTGTTTGGGGGTGGTAGGGGGTAGATATTCTATGTGTCACCCCATACTAGGAGAGAAGATTATTAAACTATTTCTCATTAAAATATGTCCCTCCATCTAAGATAACAGCCCTTGGAACTCCAAAGCGGAGAATATAATCTTCTGGAACAACTTGAGCATAGGCTTTGCATCTGGGGCTTGGGTAGGAATAGCCTCTACCCATTCTGAGATATAATCATAGGCAACCAATATGTACTTGTAACCGTAGGAGGATGGGAAGGGGCCCATTCAATCGACACCCCATGCATCTAGCACTTCAATATCCAATATGGAGTTGAGAGGCATCTCATCTCACTTGATATCCCACATGTCCTTTGACATTTGTCACATGCCTTTACATAAGCATGAATGTCTTGAAACAAGGTAGGATAATAGAATCCAGCTTGAAGGATCTTGGTAGTTTTCTTCTCTCCCCCAAAGTGACCTCTATAGGAAGAAGAATGTCACCTAGAAATGATGTTTGGTATTTCATTTTCAGCACACCGGCGAATCAGTCCATCAGTTCCTTATTTAAACAACATTGGAATGTCCCAATAGTAGAATTTGACATCATGTAGAAATTTCTTCTTTTGTTGGTAGGTAAGATCAGATATAAGGTGTCCTATGGCAAGAAATTTTGCTATGTCGACAGACTAGGGTGCTTGCATTGCATCAACAGAATAGAGTCTTTCAATGGTCAGGTAATCATCAATTTGCATTACATTCTTTGCATCTATGGTCACTCTAGATATATGATCACTGACATTGTTCCCAGTTCCTTTCTTGTCCTTTATCTCAAGATCAAATTCTTGGACTAATAATATCTAGTGAATTAGATGTGGCTTGGCATCTTTCTTATTCAACAAGTACTTGATGGTTTCATGGTCAGTGTATACTAAAACTTCGGATCCTACTAGATACTGACGAAATTTGTTGAAGGAATATACTATGGTTAGAATCGTCTTCTCGATTGTGACATAATTTATTTGGGCCTCATCAAGTGTCTTGTTGGCATACTGGATAGCATGAAGCTTGTTGTCTTTTCTTTATCCAAGAACTACTTCGATGACGTAGTCACTCACATCATACATCAGTTTGAACTATGCATCCCAATCTAGTGGCTGAATTATGGGAGCTGAGGTTAGTGCATCCTTGAGTTTTCTAAAAGCAGCTGGACATTCTTCATCAAAAATAAAGTCAACATCTTTGGCAAGAAAGGAAGATAGAGGTTTTTCTATTTTGGAAAGGTCTTTGATGAACCATGTGTATAAACATTCATGGACAAGAAAATTTTGAAGTCCTTGACATTAGACAGAGTTGACATCTTCTCAATTGCTTCCACTTTTTCCCTGTCAACTTCAATACCTTTGGTAGAAATCACATGGCTTAGTACTACTCCAGATTGTACCATAAAATGGCAATTCTCCCAGTTTAATACTAGGTTAACCTTTTTGCAGTGCTCAAGGACTTATGATAAATTAGATAGACAATCATCAAAAGAATTCTCTTAGACACTAAAATCATCCATAAAACGTCCATCATTTGTTCAATAAAATCTGAGAAGATAGCCATCATGCAATGCTGAAAAGTCATTGGTGTGTTGCAAAGACCGAATGGCATGTGCGTATAGGCATATGTATCATAAGTTCATGTAAAATTCATCTTTTCTTAATCTGATGGATAAATCAGTATTTGCAAAAATCTCAAATAGCTATCAAGATAACAGAAATGAGACTGATTGGCTAGTTTCTCAAGCCTAAATCAATGAAAGGAAATGGAAAGTGGTCTTTATGGGTTGCTTTGTTCAATCTCCTATAGTCTATACACATGTGTCATACTATAGCTACACCGGTTTGAATGAGTTAATAATTGTCCCCTTTCATGATAGTTGCACCCTCCTTTTTGGGTACTACATGAAAAGAACTCACTTAGGAGTTGTCACTAACAGATCAAATGATCCTTGCGTCTTTTAACTTGAAGATTTACTTTTTTAACAAACTCAAGCATATTCTAATTTAAATGTCTAGGAGTTTATATGCAAGGTTTGGCATCTTCCTCTAAATTAATTATGTGCATGCAAATGGCAGGGTTGATGCCTTTTAAATTATCGATTGAATAGATAAATACTTCCCTATGTAAAACGCAATTCATTTAGCATTTAACTTCTTATTCATTGGTTTAAGATACCTTTATGATGATAGAAGAAGTAGATTTTCAGTCAATAAAATCATACCTTAGCCCCAGTGGAATGGGTTTGAGATCTACATTATTCTCCTTGGTGAGCATTCTAGAGTCATCTTTCAATGGTGAAGTGTCTTCATGAGATAGAGATGGTGTGGTGCTGGAGACAACATACAATTTTTTTGTATCCATGGTGGTATCCGACTCGCTTTCATCATAATAGTCAACAAGGAAATCAGAAAAAAATTGTCTTCCTCTAGAAATTTGTCAATATAATCTACCAGGCCGATATTCTCCATCTTTCTTGGGGTTTTCATTGTGTTTAGAAAAGAGAAATTTATTATCTCCCCTCCTACTCAGAGTGATCTTTCTTTCCCATATGTAGACTATGCAATCCGTTGTGTGGAGGAAGGGTCTTCCAAAGAGAATAGGATTGGATGGAACCTCGTTCATATCAATCACAGCAAAATCACAAGTGATGAAGAACTTGCCTACTTGAATGGGCACATCTTCAACAATTCCTCTAGGATACTTTATGGTATATTCTACCAATTGAATGGCCATTTTGGTTGGCTTCAAGTCTCAAATATCAAGCTACTCCTACAATAAAAATGGAATAAGGCTTATGTTGGCTCCAAGGTTAACAAAACCCTTACCAAATGTTGTGTCACCAATCTTTCATGGCAATGTGAAGGCACCTTGATTGTCAAGTTTATCTAATAATCTATTTTTAATGATAGAATTCATCCTTTTAGATAGCATGATAGTTTCCTTTTGATATATCCTCCTCTTGGTTAAGAGATCCTTTAGGAACTTTTAATAGGTAGGCATTTCAGCAATAACTTATGCTAATAGAAGGTTGGCATACAACTTGTTGAAAATGTCCATGAACCTATGCATTGTTCGTTCTTCTATCTAGCATGCAAACCTTTGAGGAAAAGGGGAAGTAGTCTTGTAAGCCAGTTGCTCTTCAATTGTACCTTTCTTCTTTTGATTTTTCTCAACATCAACTTCTTTATCATCTTCAACTATCTTCTCATCTATTGCTGAGGGTCTTTCAACTATGCTTCCACTCCTCAAGGTGATGGACTTACATTCATCGGGGTTCATCTCCAGTTGACTTGGCAATGCACAAGAAGGGGCTCTTTGATTTGCTAAAGCTTGATGAGCAAACTATTTTTCTAGCATCTTTGCATGAGTAGCAACGTCATCTACCTTGGAAGAGAGTTGAGTGATAGCATCCTTCAAGAGTAACCAATGTGCATGTAACTCATCATTTTGTTGAATTTGTTTGATACAAAAGTCTCAAGCATGGTTTCCAAAGACGACTTAAGTTGAGGATGATTGTAGTCTTTTTTGTTGTTGGATCCCGATAATTGGTTATTGTTCATGGGCTCGCGGTTACCCAATTGTTGTTTATAATTTTAGCCTTGGTTTTGATGATGTTTATTTGATTACTAGTTGTGAGGATTGTTGTTTTTATAAGACAATTTTGGGTGGTCTCTCCATCCTAGATTATATGTGTTAGAGTAGGGATTGCATAGCTGCTTGTTAGGAAAAATCCACTACATTGTCTTGCTCTGGTGCCTCTCCAATATTCGTTTGTGGGGCACAACAAGAAGAAAAGTCATGACTAGGGGTTCCACATGCTTCACATACTTTCTCAGCTGCTTGGACAGAGTGTGTAGTCAGCTTTTCAAACTTCTACATCCTAGCAATTAACTTGGTGGCAATTAGATCAACTGCATCAACAAGTATGTTTCCCACTTGGCTTCTTAGTAGTGACACTTGATGAGTAGGGTGGGCTGGTCCTTTCCAACTCCACTGACAATGATTGAGTGTCATTTCCTCTATGACGTCATATGCCTCTCTGTAGGATTTGTTCATTGGTGTTCCATTAGCAGCGACATCCACAGACATATGGGTGTTGTAGAATAACCTGTTGTAGAAGGTTTGTAACAACACCCAATTGGTCAAACCATGGTGAGGACAAAGGCGTTGTAGTTCCTTAAATCTCTCCCATGTATCATAGAGTGTTTCACTTTCTTGTTGCTTGAAGTTAGCAAGTTGGCTCATCAGTTGAGCTATCTTGCTAGGAGTGAAGTACTTGGTAAGAAAAGCATTCAGTTGCTCGTTCCAACTCTTGATAGATCACTTGGCCAAAGAAGGCAGCCACACCTTGTCTTGGTTTCATCGTGTAATTGGGAATATGACTAGAACTCCTTCAGCTAGAACATCATTAATATTGAAGGTGTTCATGTACTACAAAAGCTTATCTATGTGAAGATTCTGATCTTTCATTGGAGTTCCTCCAAACCGGTTTTTTTGGATCATCTACATAATGGTGGGGCTAATAGAGAAATTGTTGGCCTCAAAAGTTGTATGATCAATGGCTCCACAGATGTTGATGGCAGCTGATATATCAATTTCCTTAAGTGGATGGTTGTCCTCCATCCCCGTTCTTGATGGTTCTTGGGTGAAGGTGGTGGTGAAGGTGTTCAATGGGGTGATGGCAGTTGTGATCCCTCCGAGCTTGAAGATTTATCACCCTTCCTTGCTCTTCTTCTCCTGCAAAAAGTTCACTCAATTTCCAGGTCTAGGAAGATGGATGTCTCAAGACCCTTCTTAGAACATGAATCCATCCTACAAAAGCAATGGTTAATTGAGAATCACAAGACTAAAAGGTATGACGATATAAAAAATGGAAAATGATGACTTAGTCTTGAATACTAGATAGCACTTTTACTCTTACAAAAAATTACCATAGCTCCCAGGAAACGACACCAAAAACTTGTGGATTTCCAAAGGCCAGTGATTTTTAAATATTTATTTTCTCAACTCATCAATTACCAACAAGTATATGGGATCAATTGTAGTTGAGGTCAAACCACAGAAAGCTAGGCTAGCTAGGCGCAAAATTGCTAACTTTCAACAATCAATGTTGGATTGCAATAGTTGAGTTTTGATTATGATCAGCTAACTAGCAATTTAAAGAGAAAGAGTTAAATTAATAGGATTCTATTGGAGTATAGGATATATTGGTCATGGGATTTCACTTCCATACTATTGCTCATATGCAACAACAAATTAAAATGTCAATTATCTTGCAAAGGAGGTTATTTTCATCATACACCTCCTAGTGATATGAGACAGTTTAGATTTGACATAACACTCTTGTGATTATATAAAAATTCAAACTACAACCTTGAATCCTTAATGTACCCAAGCCACTCCTATGGTGAAGGGTTCATTGTCAAGAGATCTACTCCCTACTTCGATAAACATTCTCCCAAACTACATAAGAAGAATAAAAAAGTAAGTTTGATGGTGTAGCAAACATACAAGCAATATACCATAATAGAAACTCTTGGAAAAGTAAGATTAATTAACATTAGATGATAATTATGAGTTCATATGAGTAATAGAATGGGATATAGTCTCCCATGCCCAAGAAAGAGAGTTCTACTCACATATTATGTAGAAACACAAGCACAGGTCACAGTTTTTAGAGTTTTCCATGATTAGAGAGGGGATAAGATAAGAGAAACCAAAGAGTAAAGTGGAACGAGTAAAACTCTGGCTTGAGGATGGAACTATGCCCTTGTAGTTGCTCCAAATCATACTATTTTCCCTCTTGAGAATCTTGGTAGAAGTAGATAAGGTCTATTGTACCTTTGGAGAAGAAAAGGAGAAGAAAAGATAAAGAATGGAGGTTCTTTCCCAAGAAACCTCTTCTTCCTCCCTAAAATCTCCCTTCTCGTGCTCTACAACCTCCTCTGGTCATCAAGTGTTTCAAATGATGAGAGATAATTGTCTCATCCCAGTGTTTTTGTATTGAAATGAGGGGTGGTTGCTTTTATTAATTTGCAAAAACTAAATGTAATGTCATGTATGAGACTTAACACGTCGTGTTGTTGTGTATAATTGATGATCAGTTATCATACTGAAGAGGGACACACCATGTTTGCTGAGACACATGTCGTGTCACTGTAACCTGAATAAATCTTGAGTTGAGGCCGATCAGGTTGGATACGATGTGTGGTAATTAACACACAACATGTAAGATGACAAAACTTGGAAATGTAGATTTTGATGGCACAGACATGACATGTCTGAATAGCAACATGGCATGTTTGCACTTTTCAGTTGTAGATGCAATTATTTGGAAACTTGCACGTCATGTGGTAATTACCACACCTATGTACGCTTCAAAATCTTCACTATCATCTCTATTAAGCATGCAAACTCCTTAGGGTTCCAACTGAGGTTGAAATTGGGCTGGATTAGGTCCCATTCATCATCTTAATCGTGTACCTATGATCACAAACATGCAACAAGTAAAACAACTAAAAACATGACCGGTCAACTATGATTATAGCCTAAATGGGTAGCAAAATGGAGTGAATTTGTTTGTGAAAATGAGCAAAAAATGTATAAAATATGCACATCATAACTCATATGGTCACCCGATTTGGATTTGGATATCACGCTTAATACATGTTTAGTGACTTTCTTTGTTCCCAAATGTCAAAAAATAAAAAATGATGACTATGTTGATTCTCTCAATTTATGAACTAGGCTTTATCTCTCACATGGACCACGGTGGTACCTTCTAGTGATTTTGAACATGAAATCATGATATGGAATTATAATGTCTATCTTGAAATGTGGCAATATGAAATCTCAGTCATAAATGCATAACCCCACCAAGCCAAATATAGATGCTAAAACCTAAATGTTGGGAATCAAAATCATGCCTTACCCTTGTATCAAAGAGCTCTATTTGTTTGACTTAAATTGTGATCCCTCCAAATTTGTTATATATGGAAAAATCTCTCGTAATCTATGACTCATATGATGATATTTCCAATTTGATGATTAGTGTGACTATCTTACAGTAATATCATATAATCTTGAAATTTTGAATCCTCATCACATGGTAATTATTTTCATGGTGCTAAACTTCAACTTAAATTTTGAAGGTAAGTGAAATTTATGATTAATAAAAATTTAGGATTAAGAAGACCTACTTTATGCATATATGAGCTTTTTCATTATCAAAAAATTACAAAAACATTCCAGAAGCATAAAAGTTAATAAAAACTCTTAGTATCATTTTAGATAAATTGTAAAACATTAATAAACCTCATTAATTTTATTTTTGCACCACATGGCATCCAAATACAATAGAATGAACACTTTTAGGACATTTTTACTATTTTTGTGAAATTTTTAGACTTATAAAAATTAAGGGTTATTCATCAAAATAATAATAAAGGAACACTAAAACCTCACATTCATGCATCAACCAAACAAAATAGCCCATGACAAGTCCATTTCTATGCATAGTAAACAAGACTAGGGCATTATAAGGCATGATTGCATTAATTTCAAAATTTAGACTAATAAATAGTAATAGAGAATTTGAATTTTATTGGGGATCATCACCAAATATACAATTAGGACCAAAATTTCAGTGTTCTTGTACCATCCTTGTCATAACAAAGTTTAATCACCAATGAAGGCCACAAATAAGGTTAGATCACCATATGAATCCGAAACAAGGCTAAGTCCATGTGGAAACCTCCTTATCACTTTAAATTAAGGGGGATATTCTCATGAGATAGCAACTGGATAAGAAACTCAAAATTCATATCCAAATTCGTAGCTATGAGAAAGTTATGCCATAGATAATATTAGGGTACAACAGGCCAATTTGGTGCATATATGAGCTACTTTCAGATATAAACCTTAGCTAAAAAAACTTTTCAAAAAATTAACAATTTGTAAACACCTCATAATCAGTTTAGGATCACTTCTGATCAGTAGTAATAACATGTAATTCATTCTCCGCTTAGTTGTATCAAAATATCATGCAAGATATCATTTTGAAGCACAAAGGTATCAAATTTTGTTTTTTTTCCTTGATCCAATTTAGTGTGCTTAACATTAACATTTGGGGTAATGATTGAGAGATTAGAGTGACCTTGAAAATTTTAGATTTCTTCTTGTTTAATTAGATCAGTTCATAGAAGATCATCTTTTTAGGCCTGCATGACAGTTCCACCAAAATTAAGGTTTTCCATGTGGAAGTAGCCAAAAAATGCATCAGGAAGCTATATCACTCATGTAGATTGGTTATGAAATGTGGAAAAGAATGAGCATCTCTTGTTTGGATTTTCAGGCTCATTGTATTGTACATTGGTTGGAATTCTTCCTGACCCAACATGCTGGATGCCCATCTCGCTTGTGTGAAATGGTCGTCTGGCCGAGTGTGAAGTTGAGGTGTAATTGGAATTGAATTTCCAACATATGTGCAAAATTAGAAAGTGTAAAATGATTGTTCACTTAGTGAAATGACCGTCTCATGTCCAAGTTGAATGTCTCACTGGGCAAGATGACCATTTCGGCGCATACATATTGCAAAACTTTCACAATTGTTGCAAATATTCAAGATCTTCCGGTCCACTCCCGCCTTAGTCTTGTATTGTCTGGGGACTGGGAACCCTGACTCTAACCCATCCTATATATATATATATATATATATATATATATATATATATATATATGTATATATATATACATATATATATATATATATACGTATATACATATATACATATATATATATATATACGTATATACATATATACATATATATATATATGTATATACGTATATATACGTATATGTATATATATATATATATATCTATATATACGTATATATATATATATATATATATATATATATATATATATATATATATATATATATATATATATATATATATATATATATATATATATATATATATATATATATACGTATATATATATATATATATATATATATATATATATATATATACGTATATATATATATATATATATATATATATATATATATATATATATATACGTATATATATATATATATATATATATATATATATATATATATATACATATATATATATATACGTATATATATATATATATATATATATATATATATATATATATACGTATATATATACATATATATACAAATATATATATATACGTATATATATATATATACATATATATATATATATACAAATATATATATATACGTATATATATATATATATATATATATATATATATATACACGTATATATATACGTATATATATATATATATATATATATATATATATATATATAGAGAGAGAGAGAGAGAGAGTCAGGCTAGAATACACTTGAGTGTATTTGGAGTAAAATACACTCAAGTGGTTTTTCATGATGCAATATTTTTTTTCAAAAATCTAATCCATTGATCTTCTTAAACATCTTGTGAATAGCTCATACGAAAAATTTGAGCACATTTGGACATTTATAGGTTATGTTATTAAGACCGCAAAAATTATGCATTTCAAATTAGTTTCACGCGTCGATTTTGTTGTCCTTGGATAAGTGACTTACACCCATCCAAATGGGCTTAAAATTTGTATGTAGCCTAGTTATAATATGACAGTGAAGTTCAATGGTTTACAATTTGCAAAAAAATAGTCTTGATATGCAAACACACTTGAGTGTAATCGTGTGATCTGTACACTCGAGTGTATTCTAGCCTGACTCTCTCTCTCTCTCTCTCTCTATATATATATATATATATATATATATATATATATATATATATATATATATATATATATATATATATATAGGGGTAGTGGGGGCTACCCAGAACACAACTACATCACATACAATTGAGAATATGTTCTCAGACAATTGGTGTCCTCTCTGGTTGTGGTAACCACGATAGCCCAGGCAAGTCCTACCTGACTAGGGAGGGATAGCCACAAGAGAGAAACAATTGAGGATCATTATTGTGGGAGAGCATGTTGGTGACTAGTACACCAACATGAGGTACAACTCCTTTCTGTTCGTTCTGTAAGGATGATAAGAGTTCTAATTGGTCTGTGTGGACTACTCTAGAGGTAGGAGTCCTTTGGCTACTTCTAAGAGGGCAACGTCAACTCACAGTCCATGATGAGATATGAGGAGATGCTACAATAGTTGTTTGAGTTTGCTATCCATGGAGGAGCATTAAGACGAGTCTGAGCACAACCAGGAGCTGCACAACCACCGTCCAAGATAGAGTGTGCATCTACATCGATGATGATTGTCACTGGACTTGCCCCAAAACTAGGTATATCTTCATGAAACATCCTTCCCATTGCATAGTTCTTGACACAATTTGTTGGTTAATAGGAAACATGTCAGTAAATTTTTTATTTCCGCTGCCTTTCTGGTGTCGTATTTCCCTACACCTACATGCATGTGAGTTAAGCATAA
This sequence comes from Alisma plantago-aquatica, assembly GCA_963693085.1. NCBI lineage: Eukaryota > Viridiplantae > Streptophyta > Magnoliopsida > Alismatales > Alismataceae > Alisma > Alisma plantago-aquatica. The sequence continues at coordinate 86,854,567 of OY856414.1, read as the reverse complement.
CACTAGTAAAAAATGTAAATTCAGTGGTGGTTAGGGCACACATCCTATAACCTAAAAGAGAATGAAACACAACCAAACTCCCATGGAAGGTTGGGGCGTGCAATCCTCCATCCTAATGTATAAAAGTATAGATGGATGAAAACATCAATGCATGGAAGGAGGACTAAAATATCAGTGCTTAATATCACATAGGGGAATAAAACCCAAACAACCAAAGTATTACATTACTCTAGTGCTACTGAGTCACAAAGCATGCAAAATGAAGAGCAAGTGGAAGTTATGCCATATAAAATATTAAGATGAGAATATCCAACAATTATCATGTGAGGTTCGATGACCCATAACCAAATATCCATTCTTGTTAACAATGAGATGCAACTTATGATTATAAATTCCACCTCAAGAAGATTAGAGTATCAATTTATGAAGATAGGGTTTCTACATGGATTCAAATGCACAAGATATAAATAAGAGTCCAATAAGAATATCCACCAAGTTAAGTATACAAGATCAATAAATTAATTTAAGTACTCAAATGGGTCAACCTCTCAGGAGGAAGATAACAATGTGCAAAGTATGTCCAAAGGACTAAGAGAGAGATATACAAATTGAGTGATTGCTCAATATAGAACAAAGGAAATGCAACATACCTCAAATCAAGTCTATATAAATCCAAAGTCAGTCATAGATCCAAACCTAGGCCTCCAAAACACTTATTAAACATATATGTAGAATTAGGGTTAGGTTTGCATTAATTATATAAACCCTAAAAATTGCCTTTTCATTATTTGTGAACTAGGTTATCAAAAACATACCATGTTTTAGATTATAACTTTTTGAGTTCATAGTATAGTTTACTTTATATTTACGATTTATAGATTATTAGTTATGAATGTTAGAAAATATAACTAATTAGATAAATCCATAAAACCAGTTATTTATTACATTGGAACTAGGCATTGAAACTTGTACCATTGTTTAAAGGAAACATTAGGATTCTAAACCATATTTAATTTGATTTTTCCAGCTTACAAGTCAATTACTATGAATTTTAGAAATATAACTATTTCATTAAATCCCTAAAAAGCACATACTAGTTAGGTCAATATTAGGTGATGAACTGGTACCATCAGGTAAGGAAAATATTAGAATTCTAAAACATATTTCATTTTAGTTTTTGGAGATATATATATAATTTACTATAAATTTTAGAAACACTAACCAATCATAAAATCTCATAAAATCCACATATTTTGTTGAAGAAACACAATTGGATAGACTAATCCATTCAGGTGGCCATATTAATTTGTTCCATGAGGGTTGGGCCTAGAAAAAAGGAAAACATGCGACTAGATAAAATGGCAACATGCCTAAATTTGGGAATTAACCAAGACCAAGTGATAAGCAAACATAGACGGCGAGGGCTAAAACATCAAAACAATTAGAGGAGGTCTCCTAAATTGTTCAATCTAATGCGATGACTCTTAGGAAAATCAAATCTTCAATGTCAACTCAAATCTTTCTCTTCCTTCATCCTCACACATGAGAATTGATCACACAGGACTCTTGGGATAGAGTCAAACTCAACAACCCCTTAATTGTACCCTACAATGGTCTAGAAACCATGATATTAACTCCATTGTGGACGGAAGGAGGGCATGACCAGGAAGGTTGAAAATTAGGATGAGAAATTGGGAACTAAGAGTTTTGAAAACACTCATTGGGTCCTCATGAATGCAAAGGATGGAAAAAGCAAATACATTGTAACCAAAACACTAGAAAAGAAACTCGATTTGCAAAGCAGTAGAAAATAGGAAAAATGAATTACCACCACATGATTTGAGTTGAAGGTCAAAATTCCCTCTAAGCCCCATAGTCATCACAGATAGGGTGATGAACCCAATCTCTTTCTACACCAGCCAGCCGAGTCGGGGAAGCATCCTCTCGATCAGACATGGACAAACTAGCATCATAAACTGAGTATACAAGACATGAAAAATCTCAAGAATGTGTTTCCATGTGGACTGAAGGTCTGGGTCGATAAGGTTAGGTGAAAGACGATCAAAGAAGAGAAAAAATAGGTGAGAACATGATTGGTTTGTGAAGGAAGTGAGGAGACACAAAACCCTAGGTCTTATAGGGTCTATGGGTTCAATAGGATATAGGAAGGTTGGGGAGAGGAGAGATGATGGAAGGAAGAGGGAGAGAGATGAGAGAAAATAAAAGAAGGAATATGCAAAGCATGCCTAGTTTCCAAAAGGAGATGGGAGGTAGGAGAGAAACATTTGTCATAAGATCTAGATATGATAGCCCAGATCGAACTACATTTTGGCAAACAAAAAGACTTGTGTGACAGAGAAAAACAAGTAACTTTAGGCAATGATAATACATGGATTAAATAACCAAAATTTTGAGCATTTTGAAGTATATTTCCTTTCCTATATTATTTTTGGTATCACACATTGCTCAATTAATACCAAATTTGGCACCTAGCCCAGGTTAAGGGTGAATTTGAAGTTGTCATTTCCCCCCCTTTTGGGACTATTTAGTATTTCTCATTTAATTATTTGGATCTTAAGTTATATTCTCTTCCTAAATGAAATTATGATATATACAGTTATTCCAATAATGTGAAACTTCACACTTAGACTGATGCTGGTATGTTTATTTTGGATTTGGGGTTTGTTTCCACTTTTTAAGACATTTAGTAATTTGTTTAACACTTTTATCTTTTTCTCCTATTTTCTTCTTTAAATAAAATTAGGATAATTATTATTGTTCAAATAATATGAAACTTAGCACAAAAGCTACTTGGGACCCAAGGAACACATTTTTACCATTGTATTTCACTTTTAATATTTTTGTATGAGTTATGGCACCATTAGGATTTTTAGCACATTACCAATGTATTTATCAAAAATATTATACATTTATTATCAACAATCACTTAATTCATTCCTATTTATTTCATATTATTAAAAAAGTTAATATTATTATGCACGAAACTCATTTGAAGATTAAATCATTGTTATTATTTATGGACATGGAATCACCAATTGTTAATCCTGAAGCATATTATTAATTTCTATTTAGGTGTTATGTGAGTATTTCGTTAGCAAAAGAAACACATGTAACATTTCAAGAATTACCTTACATTTTAGCATATGGAAATTATTATGTAAATGTGTGGTGTAGATTATGGAACCTATTGCCACATAATATATATGTGTATTGAAATTATTCTTTAGAGTGAAATGTTATCCTTGTTAAATCAAATCTAGGAAACCATCCTCACTAGCTTTCTAATCATGGAATACAGTAGGATTTTAAATTTTGGTTTGATACACTCTAGTTATCAGATCTAGCATATCATTGTGTTATGAACACCTAGATTCAATTATGTTCATTAATGACATATCAAGTTATGATCTTTGATTGCAAAACCCTAATTAAACATGTATGATGACTATTGACCAACAAACCCTCATTTATCATCATAATCTTGTATTCTCATTATATTCAACGATACTAGTTTATAAAACAAAATGATCGTAATTAATGTATTCAACACATCAATCATCAATCTAGGGTTTCCATGTATTAATCCCCACTTAATCATCTATTACACTTAATTTTGAAACTATAACCAACATTATGTCTAAAACATATTTTATTTGGATTCTACTCATTTTCTTGGTCAATTTGGTATATAATTATACTACTATTGGATATACCAATTATCAATTATGATAATTGTAAGATTATTATGTATGTGCCAATCAGGGCACCATGTCAACGATCTTAGTTTTATCCACTATAATCTGCATGGCCGGGTCAAGCAATGTGCACATGCCACACTAGAAGCTCACACCCACATGGATGGGGTAAAATTCAGAACTGAAAGACAAAGTTACCCCTTACCATGTTGTGTCGACATTGGGGAATAAATGTCATTTCCGCAGTTCCTCTCCTCAATCTGCTCCTCTTCTTCACATAAACCAACACCATGTCATCTAGAAGTTAACTTCCGCCTCTAATCCTCAGAATCCTTGGGCGATGGATCCATAATCTATGCCCACCTTGGTCAAACTTGTTGGTCCTCTCGCCACTCTCGTCATAGATTAGGGTTGGACTCCCCATGAGATGATTGTTGGCATGCAACTAGAGTCGACACAGGCTCATGGGTGAGGTAGACCAGGTCTTCTATCCTCATTCTAGGCCTTTATCCTTCTTTGCAATCTCACTCCCATCCTCCTGGACAAGATAATTGCATCGCATTGCCATATTTTGTCAAAGGGAACCCAGGGTCTCCAGTGAAGAAGGTGGCAAAGTGAGAGGGATCCAGTTCAGCTTTTGTGAAATCATGTGTTGAACTTCATTGTGCCCGACACAAGGGTTCTAGGAAAGCCTTTGTTATAACCTCAAATTTTTGAAAATATAATGTAAAAGGCTTTTCTCTTTTAATGAATAAATGAGATCTCTTTCCTTGAATTGTGATGACTTTCGTATGAGATGGCTTTGATTGTTTGATTGTGGGCCTTGGAGGCCATTAAGCCCAATTGAAAAGAAAAGGAATTAACAAGGAAAAGAAATTGACTAATAAAAGGGAAATATGAGAAACTGATAATTAAAAGAAGATAATGCTAAACTAATATTCCCCAATATGGGAATTCGTGTCTTTGGGTTTCCTTGAGGTCCAAGGGACCCAAATTAATAAGATAAAGGCAAAAGAAATAAGGATATGAATTAAGTGGGAGTATTTAATAAGAAATCTTGGGAGAGAATAAATCCCATTCATATATTGCTTTTTGCTTCCCAATTTTCTTACAAAAATAGAGAATATTAAAAGGAACTTTCCTTTAAAATTTGAGACCAATCAGAGTTATGGATTGAGAGATATTAATTTTGCAAGATATAGCCAATTTGGGAATTTTCCTGAATTAAAAAAAAGGATTTTGGGTTTCCTTAGAACGCGAGCAATCCTGGCTATTGGATCTTGATCCAAAAGTGGTCGCTCATCGCCTAAGTCCCGCTGGGACTAGGACTTTGGCTGTTACAGGGTGATTTTGGCACCCATCTTTCTCGCAATCTACTGATCATGACAGCTGGTTGATGGTCCCATTGAATTCAGGGGATGGAATCGCGAAGATTTCACCCTAACATCTTTCGGTTTCGTCACCAAAAGAGGAAATGCCCAACTGGGTAGGTCCCTGCCTCGACCCTATATATAGGGGAGGGCGACATAGGGCACCAGCATCCCTAAGCGCTAGCCAAAGCTCTGCGGCGGAGTTCCAGGAACTCGTTCGTCGGTTCAATTGCACCGAAGGACTTGACCTTGACCATCGTCAGCATCGCAAGCTCTGCCGGAGTCCGGCGAGTTGGGGGCAATGACGACGAGTGATCAACACGAAATTAGACCCCTAGTCGTCTTCGGCCGAGGGAGACGAAGCTCCCTATGCAATCGGATCGCTCGCAGGCGGACCAAGGCTCGAAGTCAATCCTCGAGTTGACCGCGTGGATTCACTGCTTGCGCGAGGACGAGGAAGAAGACGAAGGAGCAAATTACCAAATTGCCCTCGGCATCCCTGTGAACCGGTAAGGACACTTCTGTCCTTTTCCTCCTTTGAGCGCTATTTAGGGGTGCGTGCGATCGTGGCCGATGGATCCTGAGTGGACCACCGGACCATTGATCGTGCGGTCCGTGTTTTTCCTAAATTAGTTATTAATTGGATAAAAAGGATTTATCTTAGAAAATTTATAGCTAGAGCTAGGAGGCTCGTATGGAAAAACTCAATACATGAAAAATGATCAGAAAATTATGAGGGATGTAATAAAAATAGTTCGAGACCTTGAATCTGACTAGTTTGTAAAAGTATATTTCTAGAATAAGAAAAAAAGAGTTAATTTGTGGATAAAAGCCCTAATTGTTGATAAAAAGGGTAATTAGTCTTGCAATTAAGATAATTCGAAGATGGTTAACTTATTTTCTGTTTTAGATAATTATTAACCTGTTTTGATGATAGAATTACAAGTTTAGGGTTTTATGACTCCATATGTGGATTAAAAGGTTGGAAACCCTAATTTAGAAAAAGGAAATGATGAAGTAATTCGAAATTAGGGTTTATTGGACTAAGTCTGATCTTAGGAATCCTAATAGATGATAAAGCAAGAAAATTTGGGCTTTGATGTATAATTTAATAAAAGAAAGGTAAAAGCAATAAAAAAAAGAGATGAGACCCTAATTATGGCTGAAACCCTAAAAAGGGCAATTAACCTAGGAAAAATCTTAGTATTATTGAATCATCATGACATGATAGAGGAATTAAATGCCTTTTTCAGGAGATTGTGTGTGTGCTTGCTTGGTTTCCTAGTTGATTAAGTTAATTCTGCATTCAAGTCTTCATTAACAGGTATGTGGTTAAATATGAATAACCGCTTTAGTTTCTCGACGGATTCTCGGATGTTTAAACGCATTGAATGCAACTAAACTGTTTGGATGTTCATATTGCAATTATAAAGTGACTATGACTATCACCATTTAATATAAATGTGTAAATCCTACACCTACATGCCACCCTGATGGAAGATGCCATAAAGGGTCAGGCCCAGGAGGGTAGACCAATGAGCACCATGAGAGGTGACCCTATACACCAAGCTCGGGAATGAGAAGGTGATTGATGAGGCAAGACTAAGGAGCACCATGAGAAGTGACTCCCAGGCACCAAGCTCGGGATTGAGAAGGTGGCCTTAAGTCAAATCCAGGGTTAGGGCAAAAAGCAGTGGGGATTGTCACATGGAAAATGTAAATTGACTTTTTAATTACCTTGATTGCAATACTTAAATTGTTAGACCTAATTATGAAATTTTGGTTGCCTCCACATACCAGCAATTGCTGATCGATGTTTTGTTTGTCGGAGTTTTAGGTAATATCCTGAAAATCACAAACAGTAAAGTGGCACATCGTGAAATTAAGAAATAAAGTGCAAGGAGGATTGGATAGAGTATTTCAAGCTGTGGATAGTTAGTTTTCCCAATTTTATAAAGGTAAGTAAAAGTTTTAATTTTTGTATCCAATTCCAGTTTAGTTAGTAGAATTTTATAATTATTGTTGATTATATGTTGAACCTTTGATCCTGTAAATTGATTAACGATTCCGACCTTCCGGTCTCCCTTAATTGGGGGTTACCGGGAGGCGGGGTCGTTACAATTGGTATCAGAGCGTAAGTTCTCCATCAAATCATTAATAATTATTAAATTTTACAAATTCCATAGAACCGAGGGAGTTATTAGAGGATTTTCCGAAAGACTGAGGTGTCTAGAAAAGGATCACATCCGGGGGTTGGAAAAATTTTCCTCCACACTGCTAGTCGGAATACGAGGACTCCCAGATCGTGTGACTGCCTGGACGATGTCTTAGGTCAAGACTCAAAGTAAGATACCTTTAGGACTCTCTCATCTTATTCATCCCTTCTCAACTCAAATTCTCTTAAGGACTTTAAGGATTAGGGTTTTATCTCTCTTCCTCACCCTCATGTGGTATGGGTTAAGGTTGATAAGGTCTAAGGGATCCTCCACCAAATTAATAAAAGATACGTAAGTAAGATGTCATTTGCACAAGTGTAATTAGTTGAAAAGTAAACTAAAAGTCTGTTTGTGTGCAGATGGCTCGTACCAAAGTTGTGGCCATCCCTTTTTCCACCAGCGATGGTGGACCACCCCGCAAGGAGAATGGATCCTCCGAGAAGAGGAAGCGAAACCATGGAGAGTCCTCAAAGAAGAGAAAGAGACCAGAGGAAGTTGAGGCACCCAACCTTGAACCAATGCCCGGTAGCAACCGAGAGCCAGGGGAAGGACTAGAGTATGAGGAGTACCAGATGCATGAAGAGGAAGCCCAAATGAAGGAGGACCAGCCTTGTGGTCCAGAACCAACCATGGTGGTTCATACAACAGATGCAGTTTGGATGGAACAAGAAAAGCAATTGACCGAAGCTATCCGTGCCCTGGCCCTTAGAGACATAGCTCGAGATGAGAATGGTGAGCCACTTCCAGTTCGTCCCCGATTGGGAGCCACCATTCTGGACTTCGTCAAGTTGAACATTGAAAAGTTATGGGGAGAAGATAAGACTAAAGTGGTCGACAAGGCGGAATCATGGCTGCTTGCAGTCGAGAACGGGTTTTGGATGCTTGAGGTACAGCCGAATAAGAAGGTTCTGTTTGCTACTCACCTTTTAGAAGGTACAGCCAAGATATGGTGGGAGAACCACATCACGGGAAGGGACCTAAGCGAGGAACCGATGGCATGGACCGACTTCAAGACCATCTTCACCGCCAGATTCCTCCCCATCTCAGCAAGGAAAGAGAAAGAGAGGGAGTTCATGAGCATGACTCAAGGAAGTTCTTCAGTTGCGGATTTCGGTCGCAGGTTCCACCTCCTAGAACGCTTTGGGCATATGTTGGACGAAGAGAGGAGGGTGGACCACTTCATGGAACGTCTACATCCTGCCATCAAGCCTCATGTGATGGCTAGTAAGCCAAAGACTTTTGCTGAAGCCTACAATACCTCCTTAGACATGGAAAGGACAGTGATGCCTACACAAAACCAATCCAGAGGATACTTGGGCTTCACTGAAGGAGTTCAAGGGCAGAGGAATGAACACCGAAAGGGGCAAGGATGCAACCACAACAAGAACAAGCATGGGCACAAGGGCAAGCCGCGTGGTCGCCTCCAGCAGTGTCGCACCTGTGGACGGGTACATCCTGGGAAGTGTCGCTTTGAGAAGAAGGTGTGTTTCAGATGTCAGCAAGAGGGACACTTCATCACCAACTGCTCTCAGCCTGACCCAAGGGGACCTTTGGGGTCACAACCTGTAGCAGCACAGCCAGTAGCTGCAGCACCCCCGGTAGGAGTACCAGCCGGAGCACCTCCAGTTGGAGAGAGGAGACAAGCTAGAGTGTTTGCCATCAATAACGAAGAAGCTCAGGTGAATGCTAATAAGTTGATCGAGGGTAATAACCCATAGAGTTTTTCCTTTTAGTTCAGTAGACCATGTAGTAGCTTTCTTATATGGAATAACGTTGTAGGCTTGTTGGAAGTCATGGGACAAAATGTAAAAGCACTTTTTGATTCTGGTTCTACTAATACTTTTATTTCGAGAAATCTGGCAACTATGCTTGGGTTGGATATCAAGGATTTGGGTTATGTTTTGGATGTCACAACCCTGAGTGGTCGTATTTATACCTCTCTTTTGAAAACCCCTATCTTGCCAGTAAAGTACCTGAACCATGAGCTTCCCACTGACTTCATCCTTCTCGATATGAATGATTTTGATGTAATCATCAGGATGGACTGGCTTTCCACCTATAGGGCCCAGATTGACTGTAGAGAGAAGAAGATTCTCATTAGAAAGACCGGCTATCCACACTTCACCATTCGAGGAAGGAAAGATGCGACGACCAGTCTTTACATATCCGCTTTGAAAGCTGAACGGATGCTATCCAAGGGTTGTCGAGCCTACCTAGCCATAGTTACCGTACCCGAGGTTAAGGGGCAATCCTTAGAGGACATAGTGGTGGTTCGGGAGTACGCGGATGTGTTCCCAGATGATCTACCAGGGATTCCCCCTGAGAGGGAGGTAGACTTCTCGATTGAGTTAGCTCCTGGGACTAACCCTATATCTAAGGCGCCCTATAGAATGGCCCCTACTGAGTTGCTTGAGTTGAAAACCCAATTGCAAGAATTGTTGGATAAGGGGCTTATCCGACCCAGTACCTCACCATGTGGAGCACCAGTCCTCTTTGTGAAAAAGAAGGATGGGTTGCTTTGGATGTGTATTGATTATCGGATGATCAATCAGGCAACCATTAAGAATAAGTATCCTTTACCCAGAATAGATGACCTCTTTGACCAACTCAAATCAGCTCGAGTCTTTTCCAAAATCGATTTGAGATCAGGATATCACCAGGTGAGAGTGAGGAGTGAGGATATACCCAAAACGGCTTTCAGAACCCATTATGGCCACTATGAGTTTGTGGTCATGCCGTTTGGATTATCCAATGCATCGAGTGTCTTTATGAACCTCATGAACAGTATGTTCCAACCCTTCCTTGACTCTTTTGTGATAGTGTTCATAGATGACATTTTGGTGTACTCAGATGACCTAGCCCAACACCGTGACCACCTGGGTAGAGTCCTTGATATCTTGAGAAAGCATAAGTTTTTCGGAAAGTTCTCGAAATGTGAGTTTTGGTTGGACCGAGTCATGTTTCTTGGACACATCATCTCAGGAGGAACAATCACCGTAGATCCAGCCAAGGTATCGGCAGTTCGAGACTGGCCGGCATCGAAGAACCCCTCTGAGATTCGCAGCTTCTTGGGGTTGGCCGGATACTACCGTCGCTTCATCAAGGATTTCTCCAAGACTGCTCTACCGCTAACCATGTTGACTCAGAAGAATGTGAAGTTCGTGTGGTCTGAAGTGTGTGAAGCTCGATTTCAGGAATTAAAGGAGAAGCTGACCACCGCTCCTGTGTTGACTTTGCCCTCTGGCAATGAGGGTTTCATGATATTCATCGATGCTTCCAAGATGGGACTTGGATGTGTGTTGGAACAAGATCGGCATGTGGTTGTATATGCGTCCCAACAGCTCAAGACAAATGAGGTGAACTACCTGACACATGACCTGGAGTTAGCTGCTATAATCCATGCCTTGAAAATATGGCGGCACTACCTATACGGTGCTACCTTTGAGATCTTCACTGACCATTGGAGCTTGAAGTACCTGCTGACATAGAGAGACCTGAACCTACGACAGCGTCGATGGATGGAGTACATGAAGGATTACGACTTCACCATCGCCTACCATCCTGGTAAGGCGAATGTAGTGGCTGATGCGTCGAGTCAAAAACAGCTTAAGTGTGCAGCTGTTCTGTCCAGTCAGTGGAAGAGTTTGGAGGAACTTGTGGAATGGACTCCACAGCTACTAGAGGACCGAGTTCGGTTGGCTAATATCCAGATTCAATCTGAGTTGTTGAGTGAAATCATAACTGCACAGTTGACCAATGGAGAGCTAGACAAGATGAAAGGTTTAATGATGAAGCCACAGACTCGTCTATCCGTGGGAGTGGATGGAGGAATCAGGTTTGAGAATCGCGTATGGGTTCCAGTGGATTCCTCAATAAAGGAACGCATCTTGCAAGAGGCTCATGGGTCCAAGTACACAGTGCACCCAGGAACTACTAAGATGTAAAAGGACCTACAACGATTTTTCTGGTGGCCAGGAATGAAGAAAGACATTGCGTCATGGGTGGCCAGTTGTCTTACGTGCCAAATGGTGAAGGTTGAACATCAGTGACCTGGCAGACTTTTACAGTCAATAGAGATTCCAGAGTGGAAATGGGAGTAGATCACCATGGATTTTGTGGTGGGTCTACCCCGGACCAAGAGAGGTCATGATGCGATATGGGTCGTGGTAGATCGTCTTACCAAGTCAGCACACTTCCTTGCCCTGAAGACCACTGCTAAGGTGATAGACCTAGATGAGTTGTATATAAGAGAGATAGTATGTTTGCATGGTGTGCCAGGATCGATCATCTCAGATAGAGACCCAAAGTTCACTTCCAAGTTGTGGAAGCAAGTTCAAGAGGAACTGGGTACAAGGTTAAAGTTCAGTACCGCTTATCACCCCCAAACAGATGGTCAGTCAGAAAGGACGATCCAGACATTAGAAGATATGTTGAGAGCTTGTGTGCTCGATTAGGGTGGCTCATGGGAGCAATACTTACCGTTGGCAGAGTTTGCCTACAACAACAGCTACCAAGCCAGTATCAGGATGCCTCCGTATGAAGCTTTGTACGGGAGACCGTGTCGGTCACCACTTCACTAGGATGATGTGGGTGAGAGGACCTTGCTGAGGTCAGATGAGCTCCAAGTGTATGCTGATAAAGTGGCTTTGATCAAGCAAAGGCTAAAGAGAGCCCAGGATCGACAAAAGTCGTATGCTGATGCAAAGCGGACTGATGTGCATTTCACTATGGGAGATCATGTGTTTTTGAAAATCCGATCGCTCCGAGCTATAGCCAAGAACAGAGGAAATTTGAGTCCCCGATATGTGGGTCCGTTTGAGGTGTTAGAACGGATAGGTGAAGTTGCATACCGTTTGGTGTTACCCCCCAGTATAGCATGATGCATGATGTGTTTCACGTGTCTAAATTGAAGCGATATGTGCAAGATCCGAGCCATGTGTTGAGCATTGAACCTATTGAGCTTCAAGGGAAGCTGACCTATCCTGAGTCACCTTTGCAGATTCTAGATACCAAAGTGAAAGAACTCAGATGCAAGAATATAGAGATGGTAAAGGTTCTTTGGAAGCACCATGGAGAGGATGAGGCCACATGGGAGCTGAAGGCAGACATGGAGAAAACATACCCTGAATTGTTTGCTTGATTGTTTGAATTTTGAGGGCAAAATTCCTATAAGGAGGGGAGGATGTTATAACCTCAAATTTCTGAAAATATAATGTAAAAGGCTTTTCTCTTTTAATGACTAAATGAGATCTCTTTCTTTGAATTGTGATGACTTTCGTATGAGATGGCTTTGATTGTTTGATTGTGGGCCTTGGAGGCCATTAAGCCCAATTGAAAAGAAAAGGAATTAACAAGGAAAAGAAATTGACTAATAAAAGGGAAATATGAGAAACTGATAATTAAAAGAAGATAATGCTAAACTAATATTCCCCAATATGGGAATTCGTGTATTTGGGTTTCCTTGAGGTCCGAGGGACCCAAATTAGTAAGATAAAGGCAAAAGAAATAAGGATATGCATTAAGTGGGAGTATTTAATAAGAAATCTCGGGAGAGAAGAAATCCCATTCATATATTTCTTTTTGCTTCCCAATTTTCGTACAAAGATAGAGAATATTAAAAGGAACTTTCCTTTAAAATTTGAGACCAATCAGAGTTATGGATTGAGAGATATTAATTTTGCAAGATATAGCCAATTTGGGAATTTTCCTGAATTAAAAAAAAAGGATTTTGGGTTTCCTTAGAACGCGAGCAATCCTGGCTGTTGGATCTTGATCCAACGGTGGTCGCTCGTCGCCTAAGTCCCGCTGGGACTAGGACTTTGGCTGTTACATGGTGATTTTGGCAACCCATCTTTCTCGCAATCTACTGATCATGACAGCTGGTTGATGGTCCCACTGAATTCAGGGGATGGAATCGCGAAGATTTCACCCTAACATCTTTGGGTTTTGTCGCCAAAAGAGGAAACGCCCAACTGGGCAGGTCCCTGCCTTGACCCTATATATAGGGGAGGGTGACATAGGGCACCAACATCCCTAAGCGCTAGCCAAAGCTCTACGGCGGAGTTCCAGGAACTCGTTCGTGGGTTCAATTGCACCGAAGGACTTGACCTTGACCATCGTCGACATCGCAAGCTCTGTCGGAGTCCGGCGAGTTGGGGGCAACGACGACGCATGATCAGCATGAAATTAGACCCCTAGTCTTCTTCGGCCGAGGGAGATGAAGCTCCCTGTGCAATCGGATCGCTCGCACGCGGACCAAGGCTTGAAGTCAACCCTCGAGTTGACTGCGTGGATTCACTGCTTGCACGAGGACGAGGAAGAAGATGAAGGAGAAAATTACCAAATTGCCCTCGGTGTCCCCGTGAACCGGTAAGGATACTTCTATCCTTTTCCTCCTTTGAGCGATGTTTAGGGGCGCGTGCGATCGTGGCCGATGGATCCTGAGTGGACCACCGGACCATTGATCGTGCGGTCCGCGTTTTTCCTAAATTAGTTATTAATTGGATAAAAAGGATTTATCTTAGAAAATTTATATCTAGAGCTAGGAGGCTCGTATGGAAAAACTCAATACATGAAAAATGATCAGAAAAATATGAGGGATGTAATAAAAATAGTTCGAGACCCTGAATCTGACAGTTTGTAAAAGTATATTTCTAGAATAAGAAAAAAGAGTTAATTTGTGGATAAAAGCCCTAATTGTTGATAAAAAGGGTAATTAGTCTTGCAATTAAGATAATTTGAAGATGGTTAACTTATTTTCTGTTTTAGATCATTATTAACCTGTTTTGATGATAGAATTATAAGTTTAGGGTTTTATGACTCCATATGTGTATTAAAAGGTTGGAAACCCTAATTTAGAAAAAGGAAATGATGAAGTAATTCGAAATTAGGGTTTATTGGACTAAGTCTGATCTTAGGAATCCTAATAGATGATAAAGCAAGAAAATCTGGGGTTTGATGTATAATTTAATAAAAGAAAGGTAAAAGCAATAAAAAAAAGAGATGAGACCCTAATTATGGCTGAAACCCTAAAAGGGCAATTAACCTAGGAAAAATCTTAGTATTATTGAATCATCATGACATGATAGAGGAATTAAATGCCTTTTTCAGGAGATTGTGTGTGTGCTTGCTTGGTTTCCTGGTTGATTAAGTTAATTCTGCATTCAAGTCTTCATTTACATGTATGTGGTTAAATATGAATAACTGCTTTAGTTTCCCGACGGATTCTCAGATGTTTAAACGCATTGAATGCAACTAAACTGTTTGGATGTTCATATTGCAATTATAAAGTGACTATGACTATCACCATTTAATATAAATGTGTAAATCCTGCACCTACATGCCACCCTGCTGGAAGATGCCATAAAGCTTCAGGCCCAGGAGGGTAGACCAATGGGCACCATGAGAGGTGACCCTATACACCAAGCTCGGGAATGAGAAGGTGATTGATGAGGCAAGACTAAGGAGCACCATGAGAGGTGACTCCCAGGCACCAAGCTCGGGATTGAGAAGGTGGCCTTAAGTCAAATCCAGGGTTAGGGCAAAAAGCAGTGGGGATTGTCACATGGAAAATGTAAATTGACTTGTTAATTACCTTGATTGCAATACTTAAATTGTTAGACCTAATTGTGAAATTTTGGTTGCCTCCACATACCAGCAATTGTTGATCGATGTTTTGTTTGTCTGCGTTTTAGGTAATATCCTGAAAATCACAAACAGTAAAGTGGCACATCATGAAATTAAGAAATAAAGTGCAAGGAGGATTAGATAGAGTATTTCAAGTTGTGGATAGTTAGTTTTCCCAATTTTATAAAGGTAAGTAAAAGTTTTAATTTTTGTATCCAATTCCAGTTTAGTTAGTAGAATTTTATAATTATTGTTGATTATATGCTGAACCTTTGATCTTGTAAATTTATTAATGATTCTGACCTTTGGGTCTCCCTTAATTGGGGGTTACCGGGAGGCGGGGTCGTTACAGCCTTATATAAGAAAGGGGTTGCAAGGATGCCTCCCTCCAACTTCGGGTATGAAATGAGGTTTGCATAAATTTGAATCCTTATCGGAAATGGAAAAACTCTAGATTAGATAGGTTTGTAAATGTCTTCTGAATACAAAGGAATGACTTCCCAAATCTCTCCGAGTGTAGATATGGAAAGGGTGTTGAGGGGGTTCAAGACCTCTGTCGTTGACTTTCCTTATTACAATGGGGGGAGAAGATAATTGAGAAGTTGTTGATCTTAGATCCAACAGTGTTGATGAGTGTGACGTATCAAGAGCAGAGCATTATCATGCCATATTTGTATATGTTTAACCGTTTTTTTATATGAAAATATATGTAACAATTACATGTAGGCCATTCTTTCTTCATGATTTCCTATAGGCCACTAGGAGCATCCTTTGGCAATGAAATTTTGATGGTAACTCATTGTTGCCTTCCCAATCTTATATCAAATTTTTGTGATTTATTGAAAAAACTCCCATATGTGAAAATTTCCCTTTTAAGTATTTATTTAAAACAATTGCCCATATCATATGGAAAGTCCTTTTTTTATCTCAAATCACAAAATCATATTACTTAGTATCTTTAAGTATTCTAAAAGTTAGATGGAATTATCCTTATTTTATGCCCAATACATGACTTGCAAGTCTAGGCCAAATAATTACTCCAACAATTATCTAAATCACAACATATCAAAGAATATTTTGACAACTTGTATATTATCCAATATTTCAATTATCTAAAAACTCAAAAATCCATTCTTACTTATTTTTGTACGAATTCCTTTTATTTATTAGACTTGTGCAACAAGGAACTATTTGTAAACCAAATAGTACATGGGCCTCACTTGGACCATGGGTTGAACCCATGCCTATAAATGGATCCAACATAACTTTATTATTCCATCAATTATGGAATTCGAGAATTTTATTATTAACTCATGCTTCATGTTAGTAGAATTCAAATTTACCAAATTTTATGATCTTATATTTACCCCTCCTTAAAAATGAAACTTGTCCCCAAAATTCAAACCTAGTAAGGTTAAGGTGAATAATAACTCAAATTAGCTTCAAATCTTAGGGTTAGCAACCCTTCTTGGATATCATTAACAACTTTTATTGAAATGCAAATTCGTCACATTACTTAGGTTGTAACTCACATTAAATTTTAGGATATTTCCACATCCTCATTCCTTACATGATATTATCACTTAGTGATTACATTTATCACTTTTGATTTCCAAGCTATTATTTATCTATTTTCATGAGGTAACACCTCAAAGTTCTGAATTATGCCATTAAATAAAAATTGAGCTATTCACTCCCATGTCAAATTTTAATCATAAAATGTGTATACCTATTCTTTATCACTCATTAGAAAATGAAATATGTGTTTTTCTACATCACAAATACAAATGTCATCCCATTCCAAGAGCAGAGATGGTGTATCAACAAATTAATTTCTAATTTTGGATTTTAGTTGAATTATCCTTGAAAATAATTCCAAACCATGAATGCTATTAATTCCATTAAATTATTATTCTTCATGAACTCAAGAACTAGTTCCTTTCTCACTCTTGAGTTTGTTCTCAACTCCCTTTAAGATTTTATTCAAACATTATGACTCCTTGTATTCTTTATATATACATCTCACGTCTCATTAGCCTTAGTCATCCCCTTAAGGTCTCTAGGGATATAGGTCCTTTCAGAGTGGTCTCCTCTTGACCTCCAAAGGTCTCATGAGCTTATGAAGTGCCTCTAACATTGACCCCTTGGGCCCGATGAACTCATGGAGGTGTCCAATCTCTTGACCCTGTGGGCCTTGGTTACACATCAAGGGCTTTCTCCTGATCCCACAGTCTTGTGCACTCAAACCATGATCAACTCATGACCTCATATATCTTTTCTATAATTAATCATCCCTATTTGAACTTAGTATTGAGTTAGGTCTCTACCCTCCCCAAGTTTTATTGATATGTTAAACCTTCATTTTGCTATATTTTTTCTTAAGGTTTTTTTCCATCAATATTCGTGAACTTTATTTTCTTGTGTAATTTGTTAACCCAGATTTACTCCATCTCTTAGAGTACACGTTATATACTTTATGTATCTACATTGGGCTCATGGTGACCAGACCTCTTGGGCTTGGCCTCTTATGACCTTCCCTCCTAGGCTTCTCCTCTTAATGACCTTCCCTTCCGGGCTTGGTCTCCATGGTGACCTTTCCTCTTGGGCTTGACCTCATAGTGACCTTCCCTTCTAGGCTTGGCCTCCATGGTTGACTTTCCTCCTGGGATTGGAATCATAGTGACGTTCCCCTCCAGGCTTGGTCTCCATGGAGGCCTTCCCTCCTGGGCTTGGCCTCTAAGTGACCTTCCCTTCTGGGCTTGGTCTTCATGGCGGCCTTCCCTCATGGACTTGGCCTCTTAGTGACCTTCCCTTCCAGGCTTGATCTTCATGGCAGCCTTCCCTTCTAGGCTTGGACCCATATTGTCAGTAACTTCCTTAGTGACTTTTTCTTATGTCCCTTAGATATGGCATACTCAGTTTCAGAGAATTATACTCAATATATGTTCTTTCATGCATTGTATAATTATTTTTGAAGTTTAGGTGATATACTCAATATATGTTCATTTCATGTAAACATTGATTGCATATGTTTCATATGTATATTCAACACCCTTCACATGAATTATGAATGCATTGCTCCATATACATGCATGCATGTGAGATTGGGTCACCTAAGCTCATTTTTATTTCCTCTTTCCTCTTACCGTAGTTAGGGTGCATATGGGTAGGGTTACTATTTCACCCACACTACTCCCACTTCCCAAGATTAGTGTTTTGGGTTAGGGTTAGGGACTACACCCTCCATCTTAGGGTTTTATGATTCTATTTACCCACTTAGAGTTTTCCTAAACCAACCCTAGCTCCATATAGGGTTAACCCTTGCTACGAAAAACCCATATGGAATTTGCCTTACTTTGTCATCATTTCCACATTACATGTACATTAATTGGAGGAGGATGCCTTAATCTTACTTCTTCTAAAAAACACTAACTTGATATGTGGAGGGAATTTCCTTTTTGGATTAATTAAGAAATGATATGAGAACAAGATGAAGTTAGAGATGAGAAACTTAGAGGAAACATTACTTCAAGAAAATCCTATGTTCTAGCCAAGTAGGTATCACCTTGTCTAAGGGAGTCCTTGTATACCAACCTAATTATACAGAGGGAAAATATTTCCAGCTCCCAAAGCTGTGATCCCTCTAGACACCATTACCCTTAGTTTATGCCCTAATAATTTTAATTGTATATCTACAAATTATTTGAAATTAATAACTATTTTTTATTATTTTAAAAAAGGGGCTCTGATACCATTTGTAATGCTTGATCCCACTCCCAAGAATCTATTAGAGTTTCAAGAATGATGACTGGCCCCATAGACCACCACTAGGTTGAATTGTGCACTTTGTCCTCACTCACACACAAGTCAATAATTTTACCGACTGGCCACCTTTCCTAAAACTACTCTAGGCTACGCATGCTTAACCACATAGTTCTTGAGTGATGGGTTCCCTAAAAAAGAGGTGCACCTAGGACATATGGGTAGTCCAATCATTCCTTTTAAGATCATTGTCTGAGACCTCAAATCCTGGGATGTTATAATCTCTTCTACTTAGACTCTTGACGTCCTCATTTAGGCTCAACATATATAGCCTCATAATATTACCCCATTTTAGTGCAGACCCATCATAGACATGTACTCCTATCTCCTAATCATGACTACTAGTGCAAGGTTTGCTCCACCACCAAAGATAGCCCTTTCCAACAAGCCTATCTCATGACTCAAAATTTGGCATGCCATAGGCCCATGTGGGCCCCACCTACTAGAGAGGTTTAGGATTTGATACCAAATGTAATGACCTCACTTCCCAATTAAGGAAGGACCTTAAATTTGAGAGCATTACCTAAAACTTCCATGATCCAGATTTAGCAAATAACAAATATTAGAAAGTAATTTCCATTATTTCACAAATATTGTTCAGATAGTGTATAACAATTCTCCTTTAAAGAGTTACAAGAACTTTACATGAGAAACTAATACATATGAGAAGAATTATCTAACTAATCCTCTTTGAATTAACTTTAATGTCTTCAACTGATTTAATTTGATTCACCAAATCTTTGTATCTTCATATATGTTAGTTACCTAAAATGATGACAATCAAATATGAGGATGAGTATATTTCTATACTCCGTATGCGCATTGCATATAAAAGTTTTCAAGTAAGCTAAAAACATATAATCAATCAATTACTTGCAAGAAAGAACTGACATTTTCATTACATAATCTAACACGTTCTTTATATGCTAGCTTGGGCGTAATCATTGTACATCCCAGAGCTCATATCCATCAACCCTTGATACATGTCATACTAGGATTTAGAATATGATAACTTACTTTATGGGATATGCATAGTGGTATTATACGTAAACAACATCCAATAGTTTATTTCATCAATCTTTGACAAACAATAGACAATCTCCAAAAGTCAATGCTTGCTAGTACTCATAATTGTAACCACATATCTTAATGCAGAACCATGAGAACATGTAATCATACTTCAAGTACTTTAAGCATGTATCCAAAGTCCAAAAAATCAACATAATCAACCAACATTATCTCCATATATGTATATCCTAAAGTGTCACCATAAACATTCAAAAGATGCTAAACATACATCCTAAACTGGGTTTAGTGTTATCTCCAATTTGTATAAGGAAAAAGGATACCAGCCCTAATTCCATCACATCATGATTCATCAGACCTCCAAACCCATATTAGATGTTAGGTGAAAATCTAATTATTAAATCTATCATATAATTGTGTTATGAACACCTAGATTGATTTATGTGTAGTAATAACATAATAAGTTATGATCTTTGGTTTCAAAACCTAAAATGTACATGTATAATGATTATTGAACTAGAAATCCCAATTACTCATCATCATCTTGGATTCTCATCATATTCAACAATATCAATTTATTACACAAAACAAATGTACTTAATATATTCATCACGTTAATCATAAATCTAGGGTTTCTATATATTAATCACCACTTGATCATGTATTAGCCTTAATTTTGAAACTATGATTAGAAATAGGTCTCAAGCATATCATATTTGGATTCTACTAACTTTCTAGAGTAATTTGTTATATAATTTTACAATACTAAATCTACCAATAATCAATTATAATAATTTCAAGATTATTATGTATGGGTCAATCATAGTAGGCCATGTCAACGATCATAGTATTGTCCACTATAGTTTGCATGTCTGGGTCTGCCAACACACACATACCACACTGGAACCTCACACCCACGTGGATGGGGTAAAACTTGGAACCAAAAGACGAAGTTACGCCTTACCTTGTTGTGACGACGTCACGACTGAGATGTCACATATGTAGTCTTTATATCCTTCCTTCACTCCTCATCTTCTCCCAAACCAGTGCCATGGGTGGGTCACAAATGGATTTTGACTTTTTCCTCTAGGCCTTAGAAGCCTCATGAGATGACTCCATAATGTCTGCTCACCTAGGCTGAACTTGTTTGGCCTCTTGCCACTGTCGTCGAAATTCAAGATTGTCTGCCTCACAAAATAATTTCTGACCTATAGACAAAGCCGATGCATACTCATGGGTGTGGCATAGGGGGTCTTCTCACTCCCTTATGAGCCCTTATCCTTCCTTGCAAACTTTCTCCCATCCTCCTAGCCAATGTTATTGGCTCACATTGCTCTATTGTTTTGAAGGGAAGCAAGGGTCTCTAGTGAATAAGGTGGCATGGTGAGACGTATCCAGGTCAGCTCTTGTGAAATCAAGGATTGCACTTTGTTGTGACTGATACATGGGTTCTAAGAAATCCTTTTATAGGCAAGGGGTTGAAAGGATGCATGGCCTCCACAAAGCTCTAACTTCTTGGATGAATCAGGAATTGAGGAAATTAGAATCCTTACTAGAAAAGGCAGATATCTGATAAGGAAGATTCATACAAGTCTCTAAAATACAAAGGAATAACTTTCCAAATATCTCAGAGTGTAGATATGGGAAGGGTTTCGAGGGGGTTCACGACCACTGTCGCTGGCTTTCCTTGTTGGAGCTGGGGGGTTAGAATTAAATAGATCAGTCGTGGATCTCAGATGCAACAATGTTTCTCATCATGATGAATGAAGAGGGGAACAATTTATCACACCAATGTTGAATATGCTTAACCAATTTCCAATATGAAAACATATGTAATAATTACATGTAGGTCCCTATTTCTTCATGATTTTCTATAGACCACTGAAAGAATCCTTTAAATATGAAATTTGGATGGTAACTCATTAATGATTTCCTAGTCTTATATTTAAATTTTGGGATTTATTGAAATAAATCCATTAAGCAAAACTTTCCCTTTAAGTATTTCTTTAAAATAATTACCCATATCATATGGACAGTCCCTTTTTATCTCAAATTCAATAATCATCTTATTTTCCTTATTATCTTTAACCATTCTAAAAGTCATATTGAATCATCCTTATTTGATGCCCAATACTTGACTTGCAAGTCAAGGTCATATCATTACTACATTAATTATCTAAATCACAACATATCTAAGAATATTTTGGAAACTAATCTATTATCCCATACTTTGCCTATCTAACAACTCATCAAGCCATTCTTAAATGTTTTTTTCATGAATTCCTTTATTTCTTAAACTTGTGCAACAAGGACCTATTTGAAAAGCAAATAGTCTCATGGCATCACTTGGACCATGGTGGAACCCATGCCTCTAAGTGGATCATGTATAGTTTTATTATTATGTTAATTATGGAATTAGAGAATTTGCTTATTAACTCAGTCCTCATGTTCATAGAATTCAAATTTACCAAATTTTAAGATCTTCTGTAACATATTGTAAATTCACCTAAAATACCATTATATCATACCAACTTACATCAGGCATGCCTTCCGCGTCAATGGGATTGCTCCCAACCACCTCTCTATGAGGAGGGTACATCTTATAAGAAGTGTGGTGCAGTTGAGGTAACGTTTAAGGAGGTTGAGACTGAGAAGCCTAAAACTATCTCATTGCTTCTTTTGTTCTCTTAAAATCGTGTCCTCTACCTCCTCTTCTAAAAATCTACCTTTCCTAAAAGATCTTTGCTTTTTCTCTGAAATGCCAAAAAGGGATTTTATACCTAGACCAGCCCAATGGCTCAAACATGGCCAAGACACTCTACAGTACCGAGAGCAATCATCAATTCATCCTTTTAGACCTTAGGGATGAACTTTCCATCTTTTCTTTGTTGTAGAGCCCCCTATAATCATCACCAATAGTAATTGGTCAATAAAACATAACAATCGAGGTTAGAAATGAAGATGCACTATAAGAGTTGAATTTTACCATTTTTTCAGTCACCTCATCTATTGTGGGGTTGGGTATTTCTTCATAGTAGCTTGTCCTTGCATCTATCCATGCCTCTTGACGAGATGGAGGTGCATGAGTTACATAAGACTCAACAAACCCAAGAGTAAGATGCTCAATAGAAGACACTTGTTGTCTCTATTGGTGATGCCAACCATAATCAACTACACCCAAAATGCACATTTCTTGCACACCTTTCTTTTTGAGCATTTTGTAAAATCTTGTTAATCCAACAACTATGTTATTTACATAATACAATAAATTCATCAAATAAATCATAAGAATATATTTCAAAGGATGCTTAATACCGTGAATTCGTCACTTTGTCTTAAAGATAAAAATGCTTCCCGCGCATTCTTATCAAGATAGGTCCATTTCTTAGTGGTGTGCTTCTTCTTCTTGTCACTCATTATATATTCTCTTGTCAAAACTTTCCTATAATTCCTCATTATCCTCCCATAGTGTCGCAACATAGTTTTACGATGCAACTTTTCATTAGGTCCAAAGAATCTCTGCAAAAGTTGATATACTTGATGTCATATTTTTAAAATGGAATTGTAAATATCTTTAAAAAATAGAATATCTCATGGATATTTCCTTTCCTATGCGGTCTTTAATGGTAGGATCAACTTTAGGAAAAGATTATATTGTTATATCCATTTTGCTACAAATAATAACCCATATATATTTTTTGAAGGAAATATGATTCATCCTAATAGAATTTCCTATTTCATAAAAGTCAATGGCCAGCTTTGGACCTTTTCCCCTTTGTGGTACTAACTTGTTCATAAAAGTGATTCCACTTTTAAGTACATGATCATGCTACTCCTCAACAGACCCAACAATATCCTTAGTGCACATCCTCGGTTGCTCATCCTAAAATTGTCAAAAAACACATATAAGTGATAAAAAATGTAACTTATATAACTATGATATAAAATGTAAAGTGCACATCGGTGTAATAGAAATATACAACTTGCATTGGGCTCATCCAAATGGTCTTTGTCATCATGGTTGTCATCCTGATAGTGCTCATCCTCACGGTTAGACACCATATGATAAATGGCATATTAAAAATAGTGAAAGAATGACATATAAGTGATAAAGAATGTGAAATGCACATGTAGCATATGAAGCATATATAACTATAATAAGGAATATAAATGCACATCAAACATATAAAAAGTAAAATCCATGCCTCTAGTACTGGTTGGATCATTGAAGAACTGATATTCCTTTTGTGTGATCATCACGTGTATATTTGTCAGTGTTAGCTTCAACTTTTACACTTGGCAAGCGAAATGAGACTTGACTAGAATCATCATACTTTTCATAGTACTCTTCTTAATTTGTAGGATCTTCAATGAACTGCCTTTTATCATGATGAATGACAATCCATTTTCATTTACTGGACTATTGTTATAGAATACATGTTTTGCTTGTGATGCCATTATGATGATTCATCCTTCTTGCCCATATTTTCAAAGTTCACTAATGTGAACCCCAGTTCATCCTCTGCAATTCCATTTTTATTATCAACCCAATTCCACCTAAAATATGTTTAGTCAAACTCCCATATGTTTTCAATGACACAGTATTAAGATATTTTAGCTTCATGTGAACTCTTATCCTTTGTACTAGAAAAATATAATGAAGACACTTGATGGGTGACCCCACTATTTTTGACGACACTCTTAACATATTGACATTTTGTATAATATGAAAATCTATTTATGTCCAACCCTTCATAAGTAAAATTTATTTTTGGTTTAAAGGCAATCCAATTGATACTTTCAACAACATTATTTGGTATTTGAGACAGTTTATGGAATAATTTATCTTCAAACCACCTAATAAATGTCCTAGTATGTGATCCAGAAAGCCACACTGAACTGGATTAAGAATATTTTGTCTTGGAAAAATGGGTATGCTCAGTGATATAAATACCCACTTCATCGATGTTGTGTAAAAGATACAAGTGTTTTTGTTCCCAAAACTCATGACTAATTACTTTTGCTCATGCTTCTAGAGTTCAATTCCCATAATAAGCATCAACACTCTTTGCATTTCTAAGAGCTTCATTACAACTCCCAAAGTCATTGCAAAAGTCCTTAACCATCCTAGCAACATAACCCTCAACAATACTCCCCTCAGACTTATAACAAATTCCAACATCATCTTTAAAAACATCCATTTACCATTTGAAAGGATACATCAATTTCTAGAAAACCAGATCTGACATTTACATTTCCCTGTTCAAATGGACAACAAGATGTATCATGATATCAAAGAATGAAGGAGGAAAATACATCTCAAGTTTGCATAGGGTAGCAAATAATTCTCCTTGAAACTTATCAAGATTCTCAAAATCAATAACTTTACTACATAGAGTGTTGAAGAAGAAACTAATCTTGGTTGTTGCAAACCTTACATGCTTTGATAGTATAGATCAAATAGCCATAGGCAATATTTGTTGCATTAGAGTGTGACAAACATGATATTTAAGACCTAACATCTTGAGTTCCTTCATTGGTATTAATCTACAAATATTGGAAGAGTATACATGTGGTACCTTAACATTAATCAAGAATTCACAAAAAGTTCTCTTCTCCCATCTAGACAATGTGTAACAAGCAAGAGATAAATATGAATTTTTATCATTGCTAAATTATGTTGTCAAATTTTTCCTTTTGACCATTTCACTTAGGTGCATTCTGTATTTGATGGCATCTTTAATCTTACATGCTATATTCAACAATGTACCAATGATGTTACCACAAACATTTTTCTCAACATGCATGACATCAATACAATGCCAAACTGTCAAAAAAATCCAATAAGGAAGATCCTAGAATATTGACTCTTCTTGAATAGATATTTTTCACTCCATATGGGAATAGTACATGTGATCCATTACCAAATGCATTGACAAAATATTTTACTTTTCCATAAATATCCACCCTTGATACAAGTTTATGGGGCACTCCAATTCTCATTGTAGACATTGAATGCTTTGTGTAACCTTCATTAAGGATGTACTTTTAGAAGAAACATTCAATGAACAAGATATACAGTCTTACTTCCATGTTTTAGTCATATTAATTAATGTTCTTCTCACATATAGAGCATGCTTTGGATCCTTTTACACAGTATCCGATCAAATTACATGCAAAGAAACATATCATGCAAATGAAATGTCTCTCTATGTGATGCAGCATACATATCACACCTTCTCCCATAGTTTCTTTAAGTCATCATCAATTAGAGGTTCAAGAAAAACATTAATATAATTGCCAAGTTGTTTAGAGCCTGATATCAACAAGGACATCATGATGTACTTATTTTTTATACATAACCACCAAAAAAGATTGTATATAACAATCATAACATACCAAGTGTTATGTTTTTCTCTTATTGTTTTGTAACAATTCATCCCATTAGTACAAAGGCCAAGTCATACATTCATGACTTCTTCACCAAATGTAGGGTGCGGTAAATTAATTTTCTTCCATAGTGGGAAATTAGATGCATATTGTAGGATCCCAGCATTTTTTCCCTTTAGCTCTACATGACAAGATAAATTCTATGCATCCATGATATTGGCAAACAAGAGTTGAAATCATGGTATCATAAGTATATGCTACATCCCCTTGGAAGGAGAGAAAGTTTTTAGACTTACCTAAAGTTGTCATTTTATACCTTGAAGCCCCACGTTTTGGATGATCTTTCAAATTGATATAGTCCTTTTGAAAAAATACACATTCATTCGGGAATGCATGTATCTTCTTGCCTCCATTCCCATTAAGTACAAAATTTTCTTTGTCTTATATGTTGAGATTGGAAGATTGTTTCATTCAGGAAGAGTTTCTTTCAACAAAGACAACAGAGATGTGAAGATTTTGTCACTCGGTCTATTGTTAGACTTCAGATGATAAACACAACACTCAACTTTTTAAACACATGGCTCAACTTTTGTAAACTTAGTACAACCTAAACATAATAGTCTCTCAGCATCATGCACAATGTTTATAAATAAGGAAGGTGGATCAATAAGATTTTACCAACAACTATCTAGCATCACATCAACCATGTGTATCGAAAATGGTTCATTTGCATCAACATATTCAGAAATTTCTTCTTCAACACAAGTACTTCTATCAAAATCTACTGATCTCATAGTAGGATTTTCTCCATGCTAGTACCATTTTGTATATCCAGGTATAATATTGTTTCATATTACATGACTTTTGATTTCATCAACAATGTCCACTATCAAGTTGTCACATCAATTCCTACATGGATAATAGAACATGTCTCCAGGTCATTTTCTATGTTCCTATGCAAATCTTATAAATTGATCAAGACCAGTAATAAAATCCACAGTGCATCAATTTGGAATAGACATCCATGATGGATCCATTCTATGATGACAGGAAAAGTTTTTACTGAATCATGTTTTATATATTAGGATTTAAATATTATTTATAAACTGGGGTCTATCATTTATGGTTTGGTGGTGAATGTCCAACACCTATCCCATTCATGAACATTGAATCTTATAGTAAGTGTATAATGTGTATTCATGTTTCAAGAATATTTCAGAAGCATTTCTCTACAGTTATCCAGGTACACCAATGTATATGAGAAATTACCCTCCTACATATTTACTTAGAGAAAAAATAGGAAAGTGTTGATGAAACATCTTAGAAACTGAGTACACACTATAGACTTACATCCTAAGTAATATTTAGTGTTCAAGAACAGTCCCAAACTAGGGACTATCCAAGATTTACTACTAATAAGTAAATCCTAGAAGTATTTCTAGGCCAACGCCATCATTTAGAAAATATGGTTTAGAGATTAGGGTCAGCCTTTATGGAACACATCTACTAGTCATGTGTCATAATTTATCATCATTACATTGAGGGTTGGTCTCATAAACATGCTAGGCATGCATAATAATATCAAACATAATATTTAAAGTTTATACGAAGAATTCTTAACAAACCAAACAAATAACTACACATGTAATAAGAAACTATACATGTATTTCCATAGATGGAGATAGTCAAGCACATAAAAAAATATTCCTAACATAGAAACTCAACAATTATAGATACAAAACATTACACCTTAGTTTCTGAGTAAATGGGAGAGGGCAGAAGCAAGTTGCTCAAGCAGCAACAACAGTAGCGACACCTCAAGCAACAACAACAACAACAACAATGGTCATGGATAGAGGAGAGTGTGATGGCCAGATGAGAGGTGACTATGATAGAAACTACAATATTGCAAAAGGAGGAGGAAGAGACTAAGATGAAAACAGTGACAACAATGACTTTACAATAGTGACAGAGAGCGTGAAAGTAGATGAGCAGCAGAGCATGATGGCTAGAGATCTAGGACCTGATTGTGCAATAAAGTAGAGAATGGAGGAAAGATAGTTTTGTGGGTGTTATTAAATATAAACTATTCATTGATTGATCCAAAAAATACTAACACTAAGACCTTAGTTGTTGGTTTTGTATAGAAAAATTGATGATGTAAGTTAAACTCTATCTGCAATTGGCCACTTAGAAACTAATGACAAACTTCCTTATCCCTAATAAAAATTGCCAACCACACTAAGGAGTTAGTCATCATTTTATTTAGAAAAATGAATGATAGAGGTTAAAATCTATAGTTAGTTAGAAACTTAGAAACCTACGACATATGTCCTTATCCGTACAAAAAATGTCAACCTCATCAAGACTTATGTGATTGGTTTTAAGACCAAAAATAGAGTCATAACCTAATTTGGGAGTAAATACTTTTTGCAGGGCATGTGGATGGAACCAACATATCGTTAGTTCTATATGAAGGAATCGACACCACAAGATTTTTGAAGGTACATTTTTTCATTATGGATGTGACCTACGACATCAATTTTTATTGAGAATAATTGATAACAAAGGCTTTTTGGAGGAAAAGTTTTATTTCATGGGAAGGGTTGTGTTGTGGGTTTCATACCACCGATGCTAAATGTATGTATCAATCTTTTTCCTAGAAATTTGAATTTTTTGTAATGTCAATTTTACTCCAAGAAATAGACATTACAATAAAAGTGGGACTCATGTTTTTCTTAATCGGCAAGACTTGACCAACAATTGTACTTTACCAACTGATGATATAGGCATGTAGGGTAGGTTTTCTATGACAAATGACATTAAGAAAAGAGACACCAGAGATCAAAATGCACATGATAATTAAATTTCTCAATCAAACATATGATTAGAATAGTTTTAAATCAAAAATAGGTTGATAACCCAATCAGGCAACTGGATTGTCCACTCGGCTGATTGGATTATTTGGCCAATGGATCAATTAATTATCATTTGGTCAACTAATTTTTACATTAAACTAGTCGTCCAATTGGGAAACCCAGTCATCCAATTGAGAATTCCATTCGGCCCATTGGGAATCCTAGTTAGATGATTGGAATTTGACCAGGAATGTTTCAATTTGGAAACAAATTCAAATTTGGATCTAGACTGACCCAGTCAATAGATTGGGGATTCCTATTGTCAGATTGAAATTTAATATCTAGATCTTGATTCCCTAGTGGATGGATATGGAATCTCAGTTAGTCACTTGGAATGGTCGTCTGAGTTTTCAACCTTGAGACCATTTTTGAGATTGCAATAAAGAAAATGATTAGTATTAGGAAATTCCAAGCCCATGACTCTCCAATATAAAGGGGTTTGTCCCATTAGGATTACACACACTTGAGACAACTAGTGGACAAGTTGACCATCATATTTCTCTCTTGAAGAGAGAGGAAATTTCTCTAAGTATTGCTTCCCAATATAAAAGAAGAACGGGAGTCTGGGATGACTAGAATGAATAATGTGATCACATTAGTGGAGGACCATGACTGAGGAGTGGAAATGATCAGAAGTTGATGCTAAAGTGTATGGTACTTGGAGGTTTCATGATGAACATGAGACAAAGAATAAATCAACAACACAAGAACTGGTGAATATAATAAATTCCAATCGGCCGACTGACTTGCACACTTGTGTAGTTGGACACCATATAAAGGGTCATTCTGATAATAGGCATTTCCAATTGAGACAATAGAAACCTCAAAAGGGTTGATTTAGTATTGCATTATATGTAAATCTCTTGGTCTCTTTTCTATAACTCTTGTTGGCTCTAAAAGTTGTATTAGTTTCCATATATTGTTTTATTGCATGGGGTGACTTTGTAGTATATGATATATATAAAAATGTATATTTAATGGTGATTGCATACATATGGATATATATATATATATATGTATATATATACATATATATACATTTATACATATATATACATATATACATATATATACATATATACATATATATATATATATATATAAATTCCTCAACACAATGTAAATGTTAAAGATGCTTGATGTAAGAAAAACACATGACAATCTTATTTGACTAAGTGTTGGCACACTCAACATGGTGCACTGTCTACCTTGGGGAAATGTAATGATAAGTATATATGTTTACTTAGTAGGGTGGACATCTTATTGTAATGGATTTTGGTTTGGACTTGAGTATGTGATATCAATAGGGTTAAGTACATAGTGGCGTAAAGATGTCATATAATTTATTAATGATATATTGGAAGGGAGTTGTGCAACAATGTATCCATAATTGCACAGGATGTCATTGGTACTTGTTAAATGCCTAGATAGTTAAGTTTTGAGCGGTTAACCGTACTTGACTAGTGACTTAATGTATTATGGATCTTTTCTCACTACAAGATCTCTCATTGTAGTATTCCAAAATAACAACAAGGGTTATGAGTTTGAATAGAATAGTGCGACCATAATTGAAGTCCAAATTACTTCCATCACAACAAAATTTTGAAATAAAAATTAGTTTTTAAATAAATCTGTGACTAAAAAAATATCTTCTATGTATGAAATAGAAAACATAAACAAATATATTCTACATATAACAACAATTGGTCCTTGAGAAAGAAAAATTAAATGAGAATAACTTCAATGAAAGATTGAGGACATTGAAAATTATTCTCACACATGAGCGTAAGCTCTATGTCTTGGATACACAAATACTAAATGAACCAACTCCAAATGCACCTAGGGTGTAAATGGATGATCATAAGAATCATTTTGATGATGCCATGAACATAAAGTTCCTTATGATATGCTCCATGGATCATGATATTTAGAAGCAACATGAGAATATTGTGTTATTGAGATTATAACATGTATTAGGAACTTGTATACTAAACAAGCTAGGAAAGAGAAGTATGATATATCCAAGGCATTGTTTAAGTGAAAGATGGTGAAAGTTGATCTAGTTGGATACCTTGTACTCACGTTAATTGAGTATGTGTAAAGTCTAGTAAGACTGTGATTTTCTTTAGGTCAACATTTGGCCATATATGTGATCCTACAATCATTTTCAAGTTCATATAAACTATTTATCATGAATTACAACATGAATAATATTGTTAAGCAATTGACAAAACTATACGACATTTTGAGAATATCTTTGGGGAAAAACAAACCCAAATCCATATTTATGATCAAAAAAGGAAAAGGAAAGTCCAAGGGAAAATCCAAAGCCAAAAAAGGTTCTAAGTTTGGATGAAGGTTTTCTACACTTAAATATATATATATATATATATATATATATATATATTTGAAGTTAAATAGACGAATTTCATTATGGAGGAGCCATACGACATCTACATGAGGAGAAAAACAAACTAAAAGACTACACAAAGATCAAGAACAGATACAAACCACCACAAAAACTCATATCGGAATCTGATAAGGACAACGATGTATAGATCCCTCTTCTCCTTCACTGGCTAAGGCAACTTTCTATGAGGAATACCTTCAACCTGAGTATGTATATGTGGTAGAGTACCTGCACTAAATCGGTGTTCCAAAAGGATATTTTCCCCGTACTTGCTTTCATAAAAACTCCACAACAAAATTGATCGAGAAAGAAAAATTTACCATGAGAAGAGAAAGTAGCGCTGATTAATAGCGAGATAGACAAAACAAGAGAACAATCTAAATAGAAAGCCAGTAAAAGAGAAAGGGGATAGGAAACTCGTCGCAGCCAGGCTCAATGACAGGGAGGAAGAAGATGGCTGCCTCCAAGGACACCACGCCCACACACCTCCCGAAGAAGAGGCCCTGCTGATGACGGGCGAGAAGAGGTCGAGGGGGAGCGGGGTACCGCTTTGCGGCAGACAAACCCCCTCCCCCCAACCAGCCACATATGGAGGAAAGAAACCCTAACATCTCTAG
The DNA here is from genome assembly GCA_963693085.1 of Alisma plantago-aquatica. Taxonomy (NCBI): domain Eukaryota; kingdom Viridiplantae; phylum Streptophyta; class Magnoliopsida; order Alismatales; family Alismataceae; genus Alisma; species Alisma plantago-aquatica. The sequence continues at coordinate 86,822,456 of OY856414.1, read as the reverse complement.
GGTGAGAGAGCGGGGAGAGTGCTTTATATATATATATGTTATACAAATAAATTTATCTACATCTTCAACATGTGTATTGGATATTAGATGTAGATCTCACATATGCACGAATATGCAGGATCTGAAATGAAGTAGACCCTTGAAGAAAGGGGAGGTGGAACTATGTCTTGCAAATGGAGAAAGATTTTCTACAACTAGTATAGGCACCTATTGTTTATCTCTGTGTAGTGGGCTTGTAATAGAGTTAGAGAATTGGTACTATGTACTTGCCATAAATAGAAACCTTATTTATGTATTTTTTTTGGACAAAAACCATTTTGAATTTCTAATAAAGAATGATTGAATTTGTGTGTTTAAAGATGAGTTATGGTAGTTCCTCTTTGTCTTATGGTGTTTATATATTAGATCTTAAGAGATATGTTTATAGAATACATAAAAAGAAGTTAGTACTCAATGAATCAAACAAATTTAATATTTTGCACTATCTTCTAGAATGAGAAGTGCATTTCTAGAATCCATAAAGATGGTTATCTTGATTTTTTTTGTTACAAATTAATAGATACATGCGAGTCCTATTTATTGGGAAAGATGGAACAATCAACTTTCCCTAGAAAGTGAGAGAGATCTAGTGACTTATTTGGAGTCATACATATTGATGTATGTGGATATTTTAGCACAAGTACTAGAGATGGAAATAATCCTATAACCCTTGACACAAGTTCCTTGAACTCTACATTGTCCATGTGGATGCAGAACATCTTGGTTCACCACATTGGTGACAAAGTAGGAAGCAAAATAGCAGTTGTTAACATGCTAGATTCACTCACTCACCTTTCTACTTGTATTGAAGGATATCATCCCTCTTTCTCCAAGGGGAATAATTATTAGATAACATGTTTCTCAATGTGTGTCTCATCCTTTCAACGTCTAACCATTGATATAGGAGAGTGATGGGATTTTATTTCCCAAAAAAATTCCATTCTAATGACAACTCAAAATAGGATCAAACTAGTAAAAACAAGTCAACTTCTAGTTGGCCAACTGGGACATCTAGTTGAGCAGTTAGGTCACCCATTCGACCAACTAGTTCTTTCACTCAACTAGTTGACCATATTAAGCAAGTCATAGCCTACTTCCAAATTGACCAATTCGATTTCCAATCAAACATATATCCTTCAATGGTTTGTTTCCTACATTGTGTCTAGATGAACAACTAATTTGGTCGATCAACCGATTGGTCACTTTCTAAAAAAATGTGATTAGTTGATCATATGATAATTAATCGACCAATTTATATATCATATCCAATCGATCGACTGGTTATCCCAGTCAATGAAATAAGATGGAAATATGTAATGAACCACACCTTTCAGTGTCCCTCAATTAAGGAAGGAACTTAAAGTAGAGTTCCATTACCTAAGATTCCAAGTGCCATATATAGAAAATAATAAATAATAGAAAATAATTTCCATTAATTTCACAAAAAAATGTTTACATAATGTAGAAGAATGCTCCTCTAAGGAAATTATATGGACATAAGGAATATATTGGAATAACAAAATGAAACTACTAGTAAAATCTTTTTACTCATAAATTACACATTATCTTATCTTCCTCATTATCTTGTATTCCAAAAATCATATAAACATATCCTTATTTGATACTCAAAACTAATACCGCAACTAAAGATTAGATAATTACTCTAAGACCAACAATACACCTTAGTCTCATAAGCCATGACTAGATATTTACTGATGGTAACACAAAATACACAGAAAGAAATAATCAGTTCTTTCTATTATCAAATTTTGGATTTAACCAACTCCTCAATAGGATAATACATGATTATCAAACTAATAATGATTAAGGAAAGTATATGGACATAAGTCATATATTGGAATGACAAAATGAAACTACTAGTAAAAACAATTTACTTGTAAATTACACATTATCTTATTTTCCTCATTATCTTGTATTCCAAAAATCATATCAACATATCCTTATTTGATACTCAAAACTAATACCGCAAGTCAAGATTAGATAATTACTCGATTAATTATCTAAATAACAAATTATCATAGAATCTCTTGGAAATGTGCTATTATCCTATATTTCAATTACATAACAAACCATAAATCCATTATTATTCACTTATGCATGAATTGCTATATTTTTTAAATTTTTGCTACAAGGTCATTTTCGTAAGACACATAGTTTCACGGGTATCACTTGGGCAATGGGGTGAGCCCATGCCACAATGTGGATTTAAGATAACATTATTAGTCTACTAATTATGAAACTAGGAAATTGCTTTATCAAATCAAGTCTTAATAAAATTCAAATTTACCAAAATTGAGGATCTCACCAAATCCGTCTTTACATAATTGAAACCATTCTAATTATGTGTTTGATTGTGAAATTTAATCCCTTAAATAATTATTAGGAGTGTGACCATGTAGGATCTATATTGTGTTGACAATGATGTCAAAAACCTTATAAGAAAAGAGCAATTTCTAACAGCACATCATTTCTACTCAAGTAATAGCAATAAGCTAAGTAACAACTTCAACGGGTAAGTTAGCTATTGTAAGGAGTGGGACTCGAGAGGGGATCCATTCCCTACTAGAAAAGAAAAGGTCACATCCCTTGAACAAAACACCACAAATTTTTTTTCACCAAAGGGATGTGTACCAATTCTTTCCACATGTATGTATCACAAATTTTTTTTCACCAAAGGGATGTGTACCAATTCTTTCCACATGTATGTATCACAGTACCAAAAATATCTATTATGAATGTTCTAACTATTACAAAGATTGATAACACTATACATCACTTCGCCACACATGGGTTTCAAAAAAAAGAAAACTAATCATATAAGACAAGGATAAAGCTGAGGGTCATCTAACCACCTCTACAAGTCTCCCAAAATCTCATCTACAAAGGTTGATGTCGAAGTTCACCTCTCTTTGATCTAGCATGGGGTTGGAAGCATACCCAACAAAAGAAGAGAAGAAAGAGAAACATCAACAAAAAGTTGGTATGTGCATACTAAAGAAAACTTGAGAAATATATTGACCAAAGGTCATCAAGAATAAATGCTTCCCATGCAAGATATAAGGACTACTCAAGTGGGCATAAAAGATAGGAATCATCATCACATAATAAAAGAAGATACTTGCCATAATCAAAGAAATAAAGATTTTGCAATAATAGTACATAAAGAAAGTAGGGCGCACACCCCACAATCATCATCAATAACCTGCATGCATGTGAGATAAGCATAGCCCTAAAACAATATAAACACAAAGGCGGCCAAGTATCATAAACTTGAAACCTGATAGAGAAAGGAATACTGCCAATCTCCAAAATATATAAACTTGAGAATGGAATATTGTCAAACTCAGGTATAGAGAATGGGATACTGCCACTCTCCTTAATAAATAACAGGGGAATACTGCCCAAAAAACCAATGTAATTTACACTACTCTAGTGCTACTAAATAACATAGCATGTAAAATGTAGTTGCAAGTAAAAAGTATAGTCAAATTATACAAACTAGTCATCAAATAAGTGACCACATATACATCCACCTCATAAGTGGGAAAAAGACATCACATGTCATCATATAAAGTTCAATCATAAACTAAGCATAAAATAAAAGTCCAAAATAATATCCATGATCACAAGATCAATATAAAATAAGGTAGTTCACATGAACCATGATATCAAGAGAAAAGAGCAATGTGTATAGGCTTATGTCCATAGGACAAAGAGAAAGACAAAATAGGTAAATTTCTCAACATAGAATAATAGGGGATACAATATACCTCAACTTCAGAGTCCAAAGTCCAAAGCACAATCTAGGTCCAAGCCTAGGATTCCAAAGAACCTATTAAACACATATACAGATTTTATGTCAATTTCACGTACATTATCCAAACCCTAAAAACACCATTTTATCATTAGGTGAATTAAGTTTTGAAAACTATGCAATATTTTAGTTTATGTTATTATGAGTCCAAAACATATTTTATTTTATTTTTTGACTTATAGATAATTAGTTATGAATTTTACATGTTAATTCTTAATTAATTAAATTCATGGAAACCACATATTATTAATTATGGAATTTAGTTACTAAAACCTATACAATTATTTAGATCTTATTTTTCTAATTCCAACAAATATTTTTCCATATTTTTTTTATCTCTAATTAATTAGTTATTGATTTTTAAACATCAACCAATCAAGAAATTACAAATAACCAAAATTGATTGCAGAGGGAAGAGAGAGAGGGAGACAGCCATGCAGACTGGGCTGACCACTCAGAGTTGCCCATGTTAGTGGGTGACTCATCCAACTCAGCACAAACTTGTGCAAATCAAAAGAGATGTGAACCAGTGAAAGTACACATTTACCCCTATCAACAAAACACAAATAAGCAAGAAGGTAGAGGGGAAAGAGGGGGAAAAACAAAGGAGAACCTTCTCTCTACCCCAACCTCATGCTCCATGGCCAGAGCTTGAAGAGGCAGTGAGGGGAGGGGAAACCACTGGCAACTTGGCTCCTCACGACCCAAAAACCATCTCGAGGACCAGCTGAAGAAACTGAGACAGGCCCGAAGCAAAAATGAAGAATGGTGGCGAGAACACCCGGCCTCAGAGCAGCTCAAGAAAAAACCAAAAAACGAGGTAAATGAAGGAAAAACAACCAAACGAGTGCACAAAAAGCTTCACGAGGAAGAACCAAAGTCAAATAGGTACTCACTGTTGTCAAAGCATCGTCGGGGAGGACTGAACCATGAACTGACGGCGGTGTCAACTCCCAGAGAAGGGGAGACCAAAATAGTGTGAACTAGGCAAGAAGAAGAGTACCAGCTACTGCGGGGAGGTCCGTAGGTCGTGCACGCACAACCAATTGACTGGAGGTGAGACCAACCTTTGGTTTCAGTCGTTAGAGTAGGAGGAGGAAGACAGAGTTGGTTGGGGATGTACGGTGGGACGTCGGGTGCATTTGAGGATAAAGGAGGACTGGTTTGGGGTCCAGGGTGCTTCACGCACTCCCACATATATAGGAGGGAGGGTAGAATAGGAAGGGGAAACTAAGGCCAAGGAAGAGGCTTTGGGGTTTCCTGATTAGGAAAGATTTAGGTAGGAAAAGTTAGGATAATCTTTCTCATTACTTTCTCCCAATCACAACAGAAAAGAAATCAAGAGAAATAAAGGAGAGGAGAGGGAGAAAGACCAAAACAAAGATCTCAGGTACTGTACACATCCAGGTCTATTTCCCACTCAAGGTAGGAGATGACCGGATTCTGTTCTTTCCCAGATTTGATGGTCGAGGTTAAAAAATGCATAAGTAAATGTGTGACGCTTAGACCTTAGGTAGAAATTTCGATTCAAATCATGACATTTAAACCAAAGTCAATTCCGATTAAACCAAAGTGAAATCACATTAATGTATCTTTTTATCTCTCTTGGATTTAGGGTTTTATCATTATCCAAATTAAACCAAATTTTGCACATAGGTTAAGTTATCCATGTAGATTCTGATTCCTCAATTAGATTTCACTTTTGAAAACTTTAAATGCATTATTTAATATTTTCTTTGGTTCTCTTTCCTCATGCATTAATGGCACTTGGATTATCCAAATTAGGTGAAACTGCATCCTTAAGGTATATTTGATATGTTGAAAATGAATGTGCCTTTATTTCCATCTTTTGGTGTCATATTTCACATTTATTTATTACTTACAACTTTTAGGTAGTTTCTCTCTGCTAACTTACCATATTATTTCAAGGTTGTCCAAATTAGATGAAATTTTACATGTAAGCTTATTTTGATGCGTAGATTATGAATTTGAATTCTATTTTCACTTTTGAGACTTTCTTACATGTGTTTTGTCATATGTCCCTTTAGAGGCCCATTAGTTCCTTATTCATCCAATTATATTTTTATTACCTCCATATGTGTCAAATATGATTATTAAGTATGGCTTATTATGTTACACTTCATGTGACACATTTTAGGTTTCATTATTGGCCTAATTACATGTATTATCTTATCCTTGTTTGGCTAAGTCAAAAGGGTCAAAGTTCTAGGGTAGGTTACTAGTTCTAGTATGTTACAACACACCACCCCTTAAAGGGATTTTATCCTCAAAATCAAAACATCCATAAGCAAACTTATCCACCACCCTTTAAAAGGGTTCATCTTATTAGATCAAACTAAACTTCAGGTACAAAAGGTTCAACTACACTTCCTTACAACCAACTACATAAGCAATATGCAAAAAGGAAACATAACTTGTAAAGACTAATCTAAGGAACTATGGGTTAACTTGCACTTATCCATCCTCATAAACATCTTCTCCTTCCGAAGAATGGACTCTTCCAACTTTCCTTCCCACATGCTTCTTTCCATTATTTCCATTATTGTTGCCCTGATTCTGAGGAGGTGCTTGACCATAACCTGGTCCAGAACAAAGCTTGGGGCACTAAGGTCAGATGTGTCCAGGTTCATTGCAATAATGACATATCACATAAGAACCTTGTTGATATCTATCATGAGGACACTTCCCAGGAGGATGGGGTCTATTGCACATAGCACACCTATCTCTTTTCTATTCATCACTAGAGGACTTCCTCTTCTTGTCAAACTCCCTAGGTTGAAACCCTAGGTAAGGTTCTACAACTAAATCTTTATCAACCATATGCTAAAAGGTCAAAGGCAGTTGCAGGATAAGAGCACAACCCACTTTGTAGTTGAGTCCTTACAAATATAGGTCATCTCTACATTCTTCACTAAATCTAAAAGAATATCTCTCACACAATAGAAATCTTTGTACATAAATAGACACTGACATGGAACCTTGCTTCAAACTATAAAACTCGGCTTCCTTTCTTTCAAAGCAGCAGTGCATATGTACTTCCCACGGAAGAAAGCTAAGAACTCCTCCCAAGATATGGATGAGATGTCACTAGTCCTTGCAATACCATTCCACCAAACTCTTGCTAGTCCTTCCAAAACATATGAAGAAAACCTAACCTTTTGGTGTGGAGGACATGCCATACCATCAAAATTCCTCTCTATGGCTAACACCCAACCATCAACTTTGCAGAACATCTCTATTTCACCTTCACCCTTGAAGGAGGGTGGTTGCATATTGATGAATTCCGTGATTGAGAACTCCTTAGAATTTTTAGGTAAAGATGGGTCTTTAATCCTTTCTACCATGGTAGTAGCAAAAGTTGTCGAAACATGGCCAAATCTTGCTCTAGAGAGAGGACTATGCCCATACTAGCAGAGGTTGGGGTCTCCTGACCTACTGATGTTCCATTTTGAATTACTGGTGTGGTAAAGGGAGGATCCATCCTTGGCATCCCAAAACTAGGGTTCTGGGGTGTCTCATAATCATACTGGTTGTCAATAGTTGAGTTATCTCCCGCCATTAGGGTTCTTCCAGCACAAGGCAAGGTACTCGGTATAAGCAACTTAAGATAAGGGTAAACATCCTAAAGAAACACAAGGATGAAATAGTTAGATAACAGAATGCTAGTGGCTTTGATAGCATGTTGTAAGGAGTGGGACCCGAGAGATGATCCACTCCCTACTAGAAAAGAAAAGTCCACATCCCTTAAACCAAACACCACATCAAATTTTCACCAAAGGGATGTGTACCAATACTTTCCACATGTATGTATCACAATACCAAAAATATAGAAGTGGAATATGAAAGTTATAACTATTACAAAGCTTGATAACTGTAACAACCCCGCCTCCCAGTAACCCCCAGTTAAGGGAGACCAAGAGGTCAGAGGCGTTATCCCAAAATAGGATCAGTGGTTTTGCAAATAATCAACAATAATTAATAAATTCTACTACAACTAAACTTTTACTGGAATAATTTTTTTCTATTCATACCTTACAAAATATAGGAAGTGAAAATCTTTACCCATAAAAGAACTTATCTAACTACAATCCTCCAATTCTTTATTAAGCTTTATTCCATTAATGTCACTTTAAAGGAATATCCATTTTCTTGATAACCTAAAATGCCGACAAACAAAACGGCGGTCAGTATAATGAATTATACTAGTATGTGGGGGAAACAATAATCTTGCATTTAATTGTAACAACATATTGCAAGCAATTATGGTTTAACAAGAAAATTTTACATTTTAAACATGACTACTCAATCCTTACAGACCCTATCCTTTGTGTTGTCCCTGCAGTGGACATAGATACTATCTCTCATGTGGTAGATCTCAACTAACCCCCATGATCCTACCTTATAGGTAGATCAATACATAGGGTTGTGGAGTCGCATGACCCTACCCAAAGGTAGTGAAATCCCTGACTCATGATAACTTGATGGTCCTACTTCGTTGGTAGACCATGTATTAGGTCATCTATCTCATCAAGATCATAGATACAGAGGAGGACCAGGATCTGAGCTAGTTATGCACATATAATCATGGTGATAGTCATAGTCACTTTATAATTGCATGAAATAAAAGACAATCAAGAATTTATTCCAAGAAATCGATAAAACTTTGAGAATCATTGGGAAACTAAAGTGATTTAATCATAAGCGTAACCACATACATATCCAGTCGAATCAACAAGATAATAGTAATCCAAAGCAAGAAAGCATCCACGTAAGCAGTTCAATCCACACATGCAAGCAAGAACCCTGAAAAGCATATGTACTCTATTTACTACACACTTTATCAAGAATCTACTTTGTTGACTTGGATTCACTTTCTAGGGTTTCTAATCCGAATTAGGGTATCGTTAGGGTTTATCTACAACTTATCTCCATTATAACCACAAAACCCTAAAAAGAACATATTTAGAGGCAAAACCCTAATTATACAACTTAATCACATTAGAGCCTTGTTATCATCTACTAGGCTTGAGATTAAACTAATATTAGTTTTGTTCAAAGGATCTCAAATTATATATCATTAAAACCTATTAACACCTACATTAGGGTTTCTAAGCCCATTAATGCTCATCAACATATCAAACCCCTAAATTAAGCTTTTAAGCATATGGATCAGCTCTTTAGACATCAAAAGATCTCTCTTATTAACAACAGGTTGATATTATCATAAAACATCCATATTAATCCCTTCAATTCATTAATCATCAAATTAGGGTTAATCTTAGTCATAAACCCATTAAGGATGGAAACTGTAACCACTTTTCAAATTATGATTAGATTCAAGCTTTGAAACTATTTTTATTGAATTCCTTGAGTTCTCTTGCTCAAAATTCATATATAATATGTTGCCATCTGAGTTACCATTATTCAGTTATGATTTATTCACATCAAATCCAATTCGACCAATCAGAGTGTGACATGTGGACTAAAGTTTACCTCTCTTTTTATTACCTTCCACCCTTGGGTCACGGATCTTGGTGTGTGTCTGCTACCCGATTACCCAGATCATGTCTCTCTCTTCCTTCGTGTTTGCGGGAGCGAGCACAGCGCATGCAGGCGCATTGCCCCAACTGGCTGGTCGGAGGGTGTTCTCCTTCATGTATCTTCCGCTCATCTCCAACTCCTTCTATCCTTGCGACTTTGATTCAGCCACCACCTCCGATCTCCCTTTCACGCAACTGTGTGCAACATCCTCATCACCAGACGTGGTGCCATCGATGGCGTCGTTCATTGGGATCTCAGTCCCTTCAATACCGCTTCTTCCTCATCCATCTTCGTTCTTGCGTGGGGAGACTTGGACGCTGACGTCCACTATGCCGCACAACCACAACACCAGCTATGATGCCTCAACCCGTGCCACCATGACCCAGCACTGTGTTCTTGTCATCAAACACATCGTCATCCATGTCATTTGGTCAACATAGCTTTAGTTCCTTCGGTCAGGGTGCCACCTTCGTTAAGAAGTGTTGTCCTCACCCCGCCCAACATCTTGACATCCAGAATGGTTGTCGTGGTCCTTCTCTACTACAGACCAACATCGTCTTCCTCGAAGTTGTTCTTCTCTCCTAGCGTGGCCTCCCTCTAGTGTGGCATGGATGGCCTTCGGTGGATCGCCTTGGCTCCCTGGGCGGTGGGTAGTGCAGCATCACCCATAGTTCCTGGGTAGGACTTGAGTCACCGCTTGCGGCTACTGTCTCATAGGCTTTTAGAAGCAAGATGGTCCAAGCAATATCAGGATTTTTCTTGGGATGCAATACTATGCCCTGGGGAGGTGACAAGGTTGGGAGAGGAGAGTGTATCCCCTATGTGAGGTCTAACTGCATATATATATGCTGATCTCACATATTTTCAGATTAAAATCCATTAATCACATCCTTGTCTATTTCCATTACCTCCTTCCTTTCTGATTATAAGGGTAAGTTTCCAATACGATATTGTCAAGGTACGCAAGACAATACTACTAAGGGTATTCCTTCCTCTTTTGGAAATCATCTCAATAAAAGTACTTGGTTTGCAACCTACATCTAGTAAGGGAGGTGTATACAGGGGAAATACTTCTTCGAGACTATTCTTTGTGTTTTCCTCAACATTATAATTCCTTAAGTTAATTATCTATTCTTCAAGGAAACCCACGATGTCTTTTCACTTCATATTTAGTAATTATGATTTATTGGAATATCCTTCCCATACAAAAGTGGTTTCTTTTAAACATTAATTTAAACAATACCATTAACTCATGGTATATTCTTTTTTTTAACTTATTATGAGGTTTCTTTTATCTCTTTTCCCATTTATTATTATTAGATTACTTTCAATCCTTCTTTTCTCATTATCTTAGTTATTCCTTTATTAATTGATTCCTTTTCCTTTTTATTTACTTTTTCTTGTTATCGGGCCCAATAGCCAACAAGGCCCACGGAATCAAACACACAAGGCTATTTATCAAAGGAATCCGTTCAAGGCGCATAATTCATACAAAATACATAATCATACATTTATTGGGGAAATTGCATTTCCCACCATTTGAACCCAAAAATTTGGGTTGTAACATCCTTCCCCTCTTATAGGAATTTTACCCCCAAAATTCCATTAAACATACAAACAATTTAGGATAAAACTTTTCCATATCCATCATTGGCTCCCATGCGGCCTCATCCTCTCCATGGTGCTTCCAAAGAACCTTTATTATCTTATATTCTTACATCTGAGTTCTCTCTCTCACCTTGGTATCTCGTACCCTCGTAGGTGACTCAAGACATTTCATCCTCCCTTGAAGCTCAATAGGTTCATGGCTCAACACATGGCTCAGGTACATCACATAGTGCTCTAGGTCGGATACATGGAACACATCACACATCATGTATTCCTGAGGGGTAAGGCTACACATAAGCATCTCCATCAATCCATCTCAAATGGACCCATGTATCGGGGACTCATCTTTAGTTATAGCTCAGAGGGGTCAGGTTTTCATAACACATAATCTCCCATAGTGAACTACATGTCAGTCTACTTCACATCAGCTCACGACTCATGTCGCCCCTGGGCTTTCTCATCCATCACACGATCAAAGAGACTCCATCTGCACACATTGTGGTCTCTCTGACCTTCACAAGGTATTTTCACCATCATCATCCTAATGAAGCGGTGACTGACATGACCTCCCTTATAGAGTTTCTTGCATCCCGATACTGGCTATGGTGGCTATCATCATGAGTAAACTCTTCTAGGGGCAGGAACTGCTCCCATGTATCACCCTGATTGAGCACACATGCTCTCATCAGACCCTCTAAAGTCTGGATCATATTCTCTTGATTATCTATCAGTAAGGGGTGATATGAGGTACTAAACTTCAATCTAGCATCGAGTTCATTACGCACCTACTTCCACTACGTGGAAGTGAACTTGAGTTCATGCTCCAAATGTTGAACTCGGATCATGGTGTAGATGAACTATATCTCTCCTCATATATAGTTCAATCGGGTCTGTCACACTGATTGTCCCCTCTCTTAGGCAGGGATTAGGTCAACCTGGTAAGGCAATATACCATAACCCATATTGCATCATGACCTCTCTTGGTCCAGGGGATACCCACCAAAACATCTATGGTGATCTACTCCCATTCCCTCTCGGGGACTCTTCATTATCTGTAGCAACTCATCAGGTTACAGATGTTCATCCTTCACCCCCTCACATGCATGGCAAGAGGCCACATGCAACTCTATATACTTCTTCATCTCAGGTGTTCAAGGTGCTACTACAAACTCAAACTATCTTAGTAGTACCATGGTGTATTGAGTTCTTAACATTATGAGATCATGCATTTCATAATTCCTCAGGGTTGACTCCTCATAAACCCTAAAACACTTTAGTCGTGGATTCCATCACCTTCCTTTCTGGAGAGGTGTACCTGAGGTCCTTACAACCATCCTTTTATCTCATCAAGCTCTAGAATGGCTAACTGAGTATCCACCATCTTGACCAATAGGTTAGGTTGTATCTGGGTGTTAGCCACATGCGTCTAATCTTCTAACTATCACATGGTTCACCTAGCAACCTCTTTCAACTCTCTTTATCAGCTAGACAAGGCAACTGTACACCTGAGTTGTGTCTCGACTAAGAGTATATGTTACCACATTAATTTCCTTATGAAAACATAAACCTTCATATATTCCACTTATCATTCTCATCTCGAATTATATGTGCATACACAAGGACAACTGACTCAGTGTGAGACCTCATAACTTGTTACTCTACTTCTTCAGGGTCTAAAGCACTCTCCTTCCTATATCTATAAGGTAAGGTAGGCACCTACGACTCCTGTACACCCACTCAAGAACCCTCTTCCCTTTTCTAGGGTTTCGTTCCTCTAATGGCAACCAAGGTACAACAAGCTCTCAAGGATCATGCATGAGGAAACCACATCTATCTTCTTAGGTCGTCCATTCTAGGTCATGTCATACCCAACTTCTCATGATTCCTCATGTCTCAAAGTCTAAGCTTCCAACCTTCTTTCTTAGATCTTACTCTCTCTCTAGAGCTAACCCTACAATCGACCTTACCACTGGAGGTTCTCTCTCTAAGGAGGTGGATCAAGCTCTTAAGGATACATGCATACACCTACATGGGAGAAACATATGATCCAAACCTATAATTGATCAAGATTATCCAAATCTCTACATGTTCATCTCTTAACCTGTCAGGCATAACCCTTCTGACCTAAGCCTCAACCTACTTCCAGCACTATTGACATTCTCTCCTACATATATGCATTCTCTTGTATACTCTTATATGCCCTTAAGGGTTTCTATATGGTCACCACTATCCTCTTCAAAGAAGGAGCTATCTTTCATCCTAACAGGCACGACCACCCAAGGTCGGGTCACCAAAAGGAACTAGGTCAAACATCCTTACATAGCTTACTCTTCTCATGGGTACTCAAAACCCTATATACATGTCAACCCACATACATACCTGCATGGTCAACCATGATGTCCCACTCTTCCTGACATCTCTCTCCCTAACTACCTCTTAGGGTTAGGGTTAGCATCATCCTCTGAGGATGCGTCAGGTCTCTACCTCCTCCTGGAGGCCTTCTACCTCCAAGGCTATCCTCTCCTCATCCCCTTGACATGAAGGTCTAACCTCAATGCTCTCCTGAGGGAATGACGACACACGCCATGCAACCTAAGAATGCAACTAATCATTAGTTTACGATTAAACTATAAAACTTATGTCCATGACATCTTGTTTACATGCTTTTCATTGAGTTGGTGGAGAATTCCTTAATCCCTATCATACTTACCCTGACCTCAAGAGAGTGGGGGAAGAGAGAGAAAAACCCTAAACCTTAGAATCCTTAATTGAATTAGGGTTGAGAAGGGATGAAATAGATGAGAGAGTCCTAAAGGTATCTTATTTCGAGTCAATTCTTTGGATTTCGGCCAGGTAGTCACACTACATCCGGGAGTCCTCGTGACCGAATAGTGGGGCGGAGGAAAATATTGCCAGCCCCGGGACTGTGATCCTTTTCTAGACACCTCCATCCTCGGAAAATCCTCTAATAACTCCCTGGGGCTCTAAAGAGTTTGTAAAATTTAATAATTACAGAAGATTAAATGGAAAACCACAACTTTGATACCAAATGTAACAACCCCGCCTCCTGGTAACCCCCAGTTAAGGGAGACCAAGAGGTCAGAGGTGTTATCCCAAAATAGGATCAGTGGTTTTGCAAATAATCAACAATAATTAAGAAATTCTACTACAACTAAACTTTTACTGGAATAATTTTTTTCTATTCATACCTTGCAAAATATAGGAAGTGAAAATCTTTACCCAAGAAAGAACTTATCTAACTAAAATCCTCCAATTCTTTATTAAGCTTTATTCCATCAATGTCACTTTAAAGGAATATCCATTTTCTTGATAACCTAAAATGTCGGCAAACAAATCGGTGGTCAGTATAAAGAATTATACAGGTATGTGGGGGAAATAATAATCTTGCATTTAATTATAACAACATATTGCAAACAATTATGGTTTAACAAGCAAATTTTACATTTTAAACATGACTACTCAATCCTTACATACCCTAGCCTCTGTGTTGTACTTACAGTGGATATAGATACTACCTCTCATATGGTAGATCTCAACTAACCTCCATGATCCTTCCTTACATGTAGATCAATACATAGGGTTGTGGAGTCACATGGCCCTACTCAAATGTAATCCAATCCCTGACTCGTGATAACCTGATGGTCCTACCTCATGGGTAGACCATGTACTAGGTCATCTATCTCATCAACATCAGAGCTACAGAGGAGGACCATGATCTGAGCTAGTTATGCACATATAATCATGGTGATAGTCATAGTCACTTTATAATTGCATGAAATAAAAGACAATCAAGAATTTATTCCAAGAAATCGATAAAACTTCTAGAATCGTCGGGAAACTAAAGTGATTTAATCATAAGTGTAACCACATACTTGTCCAGTCGAATGAACAAGATAATAGTAATCCAAAGCAAGAAAACATCCAGGTAAGCAGTTCAATCCACACATGCATGCAAGAACCCTGAAAAGCATATGTACTCTGTTTACTACACACTTTATCAAGAATCTACTTTGTTGACTTGGATTCACTTTCTAGAGTTTCTAATCCAAATTAGGGTATCGTTAGGGTTTATCTACAACTTATCTCCATTACAACAACAAAACCCTAAAATCAACATATTTAGAGGCAAAACCCTAATTATACAACTTAATCACATTAGAGCCTTGTTATCATCTACTAGGCTTGAGATTAAACTAATATCAGTTTTGTACAAAGGATCTCGAATTATATCTCATTAAAACCCATTAACACCTAGATTAGGGTTTCTAAGCCCATTAATGCTCATCAGCATATCAAAACCCTAAGTTAAGCTATTAAGCATATGGATCAGCTCTTTAGACATCAAAACATCTCTCTTATTAACAAGATGTTGATATTATCATAAAACATCCACATTAATCCCTTCAATTCATTAATCATCAAATTAGGGTTTATCTTAGTCATAAACCCATTAAGGATGGAAACTTTAACCATTTTTAAAATTATGATTAGATTCAGGCTTTAAAACTATTTTTATTGAATTCCTTGAGTTCTCGTGCTCAAAATTCATATATAATATGTTGCCATCCGAGTTACTATTATTTTGTTATGATTTATTCAAATTAAATCCAATTCGACCAATCAAAGTGTGACATGTGGACTAAAGTTTACCTCTCTTTTTATTACCTTCCACCCTTGGGTCACACATCCTAGTGTATGTCTACTATCTGGTTACCCAGACTGAGTCTCTCTCTTCCTTCATCTTCGTGGGAGCGAGCGCAGCGCCCGCAGGTGCATTGCCCCAACTGGCTGGTCGGAGGGTGTTCTCCTTCACACATCTTCCGCTCATCTCCAACTCCTACTATCCTTGAAACTTTGACCCAACCACCACCTTTGATCTCCCTTTCATACAACTATGCATAGTGTCCTCATCACTAGATGTGGCACCGTCGATGGCATCATTCATTGGGATCTCAGTCCCTTCAACGCCGCATCCTCCTCCTCCATCTTCGTTCTTGTGTGGGGGGACTTGGACATTGACGCCCACTACGCCGCACAGCCACAATGCCAGCTACGGTGCCTCAACCCGTGCCACCATGACCCAGTGTTGTGTTCTCATCGTCAGATGCAGTGTCGTCCATGGCGTTTGGTTAACAATGCTTCAGTTCCTTCGGTCAGGGTGCCACCTTCGTCGAGAAGCATCGTCCTCACCCCGCCCAACGTCTTGACATCTAGAACGGTTGTCGTGGTCCTTCTCTACTTTAGACCAACGTCATCTTCCTCGAAGTTTTTCTTCTCTCCTAGCGTGGCCTCCCTCTAGTGTGGCTTGGATGGCCTCTGATAGATCTCCTTGGCTCCCTAGGCGATGGGTAGTGCAGCGCCACCCACTGTTCCTGGTTAGTACTTGAGTTATCTCTTGTGGCTACCGTCTCGCAGGCTTTTAGAAGCAAGATGGTCTAAGCAATTTTAGGCATTTTCTTGGGATTCAATACTATGCCCTGGGGAGGCGACAAGGTTGGAAGAGGAGAGTGTATCTCCTATGAGAGGTCTAACTGCATATATATATGCTGATCTCACATCTTTCTGGATTAAAATCCATTAATCACATCCTCGTCTATTTCCATTACCTCCTTCCTTTCCAATTAAAAGGGCAAGTTTCCAATATGATATTGTCAAGGTACACAAGACAATACTATTAAGGGTATTCCATCTTATTTTGGAAATCATCTCGATAAAAGTACTTGGTTCACAACCTACATCTAGTAATGTTGGTGTTTACAGGGGAAATACTTCTTCTAGATTATTCTTTGTCTTTTCCCCAACATTATAATTCCTTAAGTTAATTATCTTTTCTTCAAGGAAACCCACGATGTCTTTTCACTTCATATTTAGTAATTATGATTTATTGGAATATCCTTCATACAAAAGTGGCTCCTTTTAAACATTAATTTAAACAATACCATTAACTCATGGTATATTCTTTTTTTCACTTAATATGATATATCTTTTATCTCTTTTCCCTTTTATTATTATTAGATTTCTTTCAATCCTTCTTTTCTCATTATCTTAGTTATTCCTTTATTAATTGATTCCTTTTCCTTTTTATTTCCTTTTTATTGTTATTGGGCCTAGTAGCCAACAAGGCCCACAGAATCAAACACATAAGGCTATTTATCAAAGGAATCCGTTCAAGGCGCATAATTCATACAAAATACATAATCATACATTTATTGGGGAAAATGCATTTCCCACCATTTGAACCTGAAAATTGGGGTTGTAACAATAACATTATACACCACTTCACCAGACATGGGTGTCAAAAAAAAAGAAAACTAATCATATAAGCCAAAGATCAAGCTGAGGGTTATCTAACCACCTCTTCAAGTCTCCCAAAAGCTCAGCAACAAAGGTTGATGTCGAAGTTCACCTCTCTTTTATCTAACCTGGGGTTGGATGCATACCCCACAAAAGAAGGGAAGAAAGAGAAACATCAACAAAAAGCTGGTATGTGCATACTAAAGAAAACTTGAGCAATATATTGACCAAAGGACATCAAGAACAAATGATTTCTATGAAAGAGATAAGGACTACCTACAAGGGCATAAAAGATAGGAATCATCATCACATAATAAAAGAAGATACTTTCCATAATCAAAACAATAAAGATTGTGTAACACTAGCACATAAAGAAAGTAGGGCACACACCCAACAATCATCATCAATAACCTGCATGTATGTGAGATAAGCATAGCCCTAGAACAATATAAACACAAAGGTGGCCAAGTCTCATAAACTTGAAACCTGGAAGAGAAAGGAATATTGCCAATCTCCCAAATATATAAAATTGAGAATGGAATATTGTCAAACACAGGTATAGAGAATAGGATACTGCCACTCTCCTTAATAAATAAAAGGGGAATATTGCCCCAAAAACCAATGTCATTTACATTACTCTAGTGCTACTGAATCACATAGCATGCAAAATGTAGAGGCAAGTAAAATGTATAGTCAGATTATACAAACTAGTCACCAAATAAGTGACCAACATATACATCCACCTCATAAGTGGGAAAAAGACATCACATGTCATCATATAAAGTTCCATCATGAACCAAGAATAAAATAAGTTTTCAAAAGAATATCCATGATCACAAGATTAGTATCAAATAAGGTGGTTTACATGAACCATGATATTAAGAGAAAAGAGCAATGTGTATAGGCTTATGTCCATAGGACCAAGAGAAAGACAAAATAGGTAAATTGCTCAACATAGAATAATAGGGTATACAACATACCTCAACTCCAGAGTCCAAAGTCCAAAGCACAATCTAGGTCTAAGCCTAGGGTTCCAAAGAACCTATTAAAAACACATACAAATTTTATGTCAATTTCATGTACATTATCCAAACCCTAAAAATATTGTTTTATCATTATGTGAATTAAATTCTAAAAACTAAACCATATTTTATTTTATGTTATTATGAGTTTGAAAAATATTTTAGTTTAATTTTTGACTTATAGATAATTAGTTATGAATTTTACAAGTTAATTCTTAATTAATTAAATTCATGGAAATCATATATTATTAATCATGGAATTTAGTTACCAAAACCTATACCATTATTTTGTCTTATTTTTTAATTCCCATGAATATTTTTCCATATTTTTCTGATCTCTAATTAATTATTTATTGCTTTTTAAACATCAACCAATCAGGAAATTACAAATAAGCAAAATCGATTGCATAGGGAAGATAGGGGGAGAGCCACACAGAGCCACCCATGTCAGTGAATGACTCGTCCAACTCAACATAAACTCACACAAAGAAAAAGCGATGTGACCCAGTGAAATTATGAATTTACCCCTATCAACAAAACATGAAGAAGAGAGAAGGCAGAGGGGTAAGAAGGGGAAAGCACATGGGAGAACCTTCCCTCAACCCCGACCCCGTGCTCCATGGCCAGAGCCTAAAGCCACAGTGAGGGGAGGGGAAAGCACTGGCTACCTAGCTCCTCACGACCCAAAAACCATAGCAAGGACCAGTCGAGGAAACTGAGATAGGCCCAAAGAAAAAACAAAGAAGAACAGTGGCAAGAACACCCACCTCAGAGTAGCTCAAGTAAAAATTGAAATCAAGGGAAATGAAGGAAAAAAAACCAAACGAGTGCATGAAAAGCTTCATGAGGAAGAATCAAAGTAAATGGGTACTCACTATGGTCAAAGCGTCGTCGGGGAGGACTGAACCACGAACTAATCATGGGAAGGGTAGACCAAAATAGTGTGAACTAGGCAAGAATAAGAGTACCAAAGGCTCTAGGGAGGTCCTTAGGTCATGCACACACAACCAATTGATCGGAGGTAAGACCAACCTTGGGTTCTGATTGTCGGAGCAGGAGGAAGAAGATAGAGTTGGTTGGGGATGTGCGGTGGACATAGGGTGCATTCGAGGACAAAGGGTTTGGGGTCTAGGGTGCTTCACACACTCCCATATATATATGAGTGAGGGTAGAATGAGAAGGGGAAACTAGGGCCGACGAAGAGGTTTTGGGGTTTCTTGATTAGGAAAGATTTAGGTAGGGAAAGTTAGGAAAATATTTCTTGTCACTTTCTCCCGACCACAAATGAAAAGAAATCAAGAGAAATAGAGGAGAGGAGAACGAGAAAGACCAAAACGAAGATCTCAGGTACTGCACACATCTGGGTCTATTTCCCACTCAAGGTAGGAGATGACCGGATGTCGTCCATTCCTAGATCTGATGGTCGGGGTTAAAAATTGCATAAGTAAACACGTGACATTCAGATCTTAGGTAGAAATTTTGATTCAAATCGTGACATTTAAACCAAAGTCAATTCTCATTAAACCAAAGTGAAATCACATTAATGTATCTTTCTCTCTCTCTCTTCGATTTAGGGTTTTATCATTATCCAAATTAAACCAAATTTGAACATAGGTTAAGTTAGCCATGTAGATTCTGATTCCTCAATTAGATTTCACTTTTGGAAACTTTAGATGCATTATTTAATATATTCTTGGTTTCTCTTTCCTCATGCATTAATGGCACTTGGATTATCCAAATTAGGTGAAACTTCATCCTTAAGGTATATTTGATATGTTAAAAATGAATTTTCTTTTATTTCTATCATTTGGTGTCATATTTCACATTTATTTATTACTTACAACTTTTAGGCAATTTCTCTCTCTTAACTTACCATATTATTTCAAGGTAGTCCAAATTAGATAAAATTTGACATGTACACTTATTTTGATGTGTAGATTACGAATTTGAAGTCTATTTTCACTTTTGAGACTTTCATACATGTGTTATGTCATATGGCTCATTAGAGGCCCATTAGTTCCTTATTCATCCAATTATATTCTTATTACCTCCATGTGTCAAGTATGATTATTAAGCATGATTTATTATGTTACACTTCATGTGACACATTTAGATTTCATTATTGGCCTAATTACATTTATTAGCTTATCCTTGTTTGGCTAAGTCAAAAGGGTCAAAGTTCTAGGGTAGGGTCCTAGTTCTAGTATGTTACAACACACCACCCCTTAAAGGGATTTCTTCCTCAAAATCAAAACATCCATAAGCAAACTTATCCACCACCCTTTAAAAGGGTTCATCTTATTAGATCAAACTAAACTTCAGGTACAAAAGGTTCAACTACACTTCCTTACATCCAACTACATAAGCAATATGCAAAAAGAAAACATAACTTGTAAAGACTAATCTAAGGAACTATGGGTTAACATGCACTTGTCCATCCTCATAATCTTCTTCTCCTTCCAAAGCATGGACTCTTCCAACTTTTCATTCCACAGGCTTCTTAGCATTATTTCCGTTGTTGATGCCCTGATTCTGAGGAGGTGCTTGACCGTAACTTGTTCCAGAACAAAGCTTGGGGCACTGAGGTCAGATGTGTGTAGGTTCATTGCAATAATGACATATCACCGAATAACCTTGTTGATATCTATCATGAGGACACTTCCCAGGAGGATGGGGTCTATTGCATATAGCACACCTGTCTCTTTTTTGTTCATCACCAGAGGACTTCCTCTTCTTGTCAAACTCCCTAGGTTGAACCCTGGGTAAGATTCTACAGCCAAACCTTCATCAACCATCTACAAAACGGTCAATGGCGGTTGTGGGATAAGAGCACGACCCATGTTGTAGTTGAGTCCTTGCAGATATAGGTCATCTCTACATTCTCCACTAAATCTAGAAGCATATCTCTCAGGAAACATAAATCTTTGTACATAAGCAGACACTGACATGGAACCTTACTTCAAACTATAGAACTCAGCTTCCTTTTTCTTCAAAGTTGCACTGCATATGTATTCCCACGAAAGAAAGCTAAGAAATCCTCCCAAGACATGGAAGAGATGTCTCTAGTCCTTGCAATGCCATACTACCAAACCCTTGTTGGTCCTTCCAAAACATATGTAGCAAACCTAACCTTTTGGTGTGGAGGACGTGTCATACCATCAAAAGTCCTCTCTATGGCTAACACCCAATCATTAGCTTTGTCAATCATCTCTATTTCACCTTCACCCTTGAAGGAGGGTAGTTGCATCTTCATGAACTTCATGATTGAGAACTCCTTAGACTTTTAAGGTACAGACGGGTCTTTCATCCTTCCTGCCATGGTACTAGAAAAAAGTTGTCGAAACATGGCCAACTCTTGCTCTGGAGAGATGACTACGCCCGCACTAGCAGAGGTTGGGGTCTCCTAACCTACTGATGTTCCATCTTGAATTACTGGTGTGGTAAAGGGAGGATCCATCGTTGGCATCCCAAAACTAGGGTTTTGGGGTATCTCATAACCATATTGGTTGTCAACAGTTGAGTTATCTCCCACCATTAGGGTTTTACCTGCACAAGGCAAGGTACTAGGTATAAGCAACCTAAGATAAGGGTAAACATCATAAAGAGAGACAAGGTTGAAATCGTTAGATAACTAACTGCTAGTGGCTCTGATACCATGCTGTAAGGAGTGGGACCAGAGAGGGGATCCACTCCCTACTAGAAAAGAAAAGGCCACATCCCTTAAACCAAGCACCACATACAATTTTTCAACAAAGGGATGTGTACCAATACTTTCCACATGTATGTATCACAGTACCAATAATACAACAACAGAATATGAAAGTTGTAACTATTACAAAGCTTTATAACATTATACATCACTTCACCACACATGGGTGTCAAAAAAAAAACTAATCATATAAGCCAAAGATCAATCTGAGGGTCATCTAACCACCTCTTCAAGTCTCCCAAAAGCTCAGCTACAAAGGTTGATGTCGAAGTTCACCTCTCTTTGATCTAATCTGGGGTTGAAAGCATACCCCACAAAAGAAGAGAAGAAAGAGAAACATCAACAAAAAATGGTGTGTGCATACTAAAGAAAACTTGAGCAATATATTGACCAAAGGACATCAAGAATAAATGCTTCCCATGAAAGAGATAAGGACTACCTACAAGATCATAAAAGATAGGAATCATCATCACATAATAAAAGAAGATATTTGCCATAATCAAAACAATAAAGAATGTTCAATACTAGCACATAAAGAAAGTAGGGCACACTCCCCAAAATCATCATCAATAACCTGCATGCATGTGAGATAAGCATAGCCCTAGAACAATATAAACACAAAGGCGGCCAAGTCTCATAAACTTGAAACTTGATAGAGAAAGGAATATTGCCAATCTCCCAAATATATAAAATTGAGAATGAAATATTGCCAAACTTGGGTATAGAGAATGGGATACTACCACTCTTATTAATAAATAATAGGAGAATACTGCCCAAAAAACCAATGTAATTTATACTACTCTAGTGCTACTGAATCACATAGCATGTGAAATGTAGAGGCAAGTAAAATGTGTAGTCAGATTATACAAACTAGTCATCATGTAAGTGACCAACATATACATCCACCTCATAAGTGGGAAAAAGACATCACATGTCATCATATAAAGATCCATCATGAATCAAGCATAAAATAAGAGTCTGAAAGAATATCCATGATCATAAGATCAATATCAAATAAGGTAATTCACATGAACCATGATATCAAGAGAAAAGAGAAATGTGTATAGACTTATGTCCATAGGACCATGAGAAATACAACATAGGTATATTTCTCAACATAGAATAACATGGGATACAACATACCTCAACTTCAGAGTCTAAAGTCCAAAGAACAATCTAGATCCAAGCCTAGAATTCCAAAGAACCTATTAAACACATACATATTTTATGTCAATTTCACGTACATTATCCAAACCCTAAAAACACCTTTTTATCATTATGGGAATTCGGTTTTGAAAACTATGCCATATTTTAGTTTATGTTATTATGGGTCTGAAACATATTGTATTTTATGTTTCTAACTTATAGATAATTAGTTATGAATTTTACAAGTTAATTCTTAATTAATTAGATTCATGGAAATCACATATTATTAATCATGGAATTTAGTAACCAAAATCTATACCATTAGTTAGATATTATTTTTCTTATTCCAACGAATATTTTTCCATATTCTTCTGATCTCTAATTAATTAGTTATTGACTTTTAAACATCAACCAATCAGGAAATTACAAATAAGCAAAATTGATTGCAGAGGGAAGAAAGAGAGGGAGAGAGCCACACAAACTGGGCCAGCCACTCAGAGCCACCCATGTCAGTGGGTGACTCATCCAACTCAGTGTAAACTCACGCAAAGCAAATGAGATGCACAGTGAAATTATGAATTTACCCCTTTCAACAAAACACGAAGAAGTGAGAAGGCAGAGGGGTAAGAAGGGGAAAGCATTGGGGAGAACCTTCCCTCAACCCTGACCCCATGCTCCATGGCCAGATCTTGAAGCCGCGGTGTGGGGAGGGGAAAGCAATGGATACCTGGCTCCTAACGACCCAAAATCCATCACGAGGACCAACCGAAGAAACCAAGACAGGCCCAAAGAAAAAACGAAGAAGAATGGTGGCAAGAACACCTACCTCAGAGCAGCTCAAGCAAAAATTGAAAATGAGGGAAATGAAGGAAAAAAACCAAATGAGTACATGAAAATCTTCATGAGGAAGAACTGAAGTCAAATGGGTACTCATCATGGTCAAAATGTCATCGGGGAGGACTGAACCACGAACTGACAGTGGCGTCAATTCTCAAAAAAGGGGAGACTAAAAAAGCCTAAACTAGGAAAGAAGAAGAGTACCAACGGCTACGGGGAGGTCTGTAGGTCGTACAAACACAACCAATTGACCGAAGGTGAGACCAACCTTGGGTTCTGGTCGCCAGAGCAGGAGGAAGAAGACAGAGTTGGTTGGGGATGTACGATAGGCATCAGGCACAATGAGGGTAGAAGAGGATTGGTTTGGGGTCCAGGGTGCTTTGCGTACTCCCATATATATTGGAGGGAGGGTAGAACAAGAAGGGGAAACTAGGGTTGACGAAGAGTTTTTGGGGTTTCTTGATTAGGTAAGATTTAGGTAGCGAAAATTAGGATCATCTTGCTCGTCACTTTCTCTCGATCACAATGGAAAAGAAATCAAGAGAAACGGAGGAGAGGAGAGGGAGAAAGACCAAAACGAAGATCTCAGGTACTGTACACATCCGGGTCTATTTCCTACTCAAGGAAGGAGATGACCGAATGTCGTCCATTCCCAGATTTGATGGTCGGAGTTAAAAAGTGCATAAGTAAATATGTGACGCTCAGACCTTAGGCGGAAATTTTGATTCAAATCGTGACATTTAATCCAAAGTCAATTTTGATTAAACCAAAGTGAAATCACATTAATGTATCCTTTTCTCTCTCTTCGATTTAGGGTTTTATCATTATCAAAATTAAACCAAATTTTGCACATATGTTAAGTTAACCATATAGATTTCGATTCCTCAATTAGATTTCACTTTTGGAAAATTTACATGCATTATTTAACATATTCTTTATTTCTCTTTCCTCATGCATTAATGGCACTTGGATTATCCAAATTATGTGAAACTTCTTACTTAAGGTATATTTGATATGTTGAAAACGAATTTGCCTTTATTTCCATCTTTTGGTGTCATATTTCACATTTATTTATTACTTACATCTTTTAGGCAGTTTCTCTCTCCTAACTTACCATATTATTTCAAGGAGTTTAAATTAGATGAAATTTGACATGTAAGCTTATTTTGATGTGTAGATTACGAATTTGAAGTCCATTTTCACTTTTGAGACTTTCTTACATGTGTTATGCCATATGGCCCATTAGAGGCCCATTAGTTCCTTATTCATCCAATTATATTCTTATTACCTCCATGTGCCAAATATGATTATTAAGCATGATTTATTATGTTACAATTCATGTGACACATTTTAGATTTCATTATTGGCCTAATTACATGTATTATCTTATCCTTGTTTGGATAAATCAAAAGGGTCAAAGTTCTAAGGTAGAGTTCTAATTATAGTATGTTACAACTATCTTACCATGAACATATAATTCCATTTCAATAAATATGCAAATTGATTCCTTGGATTGGGGTAGTATCCTCTTAGTATTCAATCTATGTTTATTGACGTAGAGTAATTGATGCAAATTGTGCAAGATCATTATCACATTTCAATTCACGTGAACATTGAAACGCATTTCATAGTCCCAATTATCATGTGTCCAATTTATCACTCCAATAGGAGGGACAAATTCCATTTATATAAATTATAATAATATACAATCATCATAGAGCACCCAATTAGTACATGTATTAAATCCCTTATTCAAAGTCATATTGGGTGGTGTTAAAGTACATAGAAAAACATGTGATCATTGTAGTGACTTCTTGTATAAGGTCACAATCACCACTGACACATTAATATCTGACTCTAAATTACATGACAAGGATTTCATGTGTATTTCTCATAGTGGTTTTGCCTATTATGACTTGTTCTCTAACAAGCACCACATATCTCACTTTACACCCAATATCATGACCAAAGGGCATTGTCATCAATTAGCATGCACATTAGCCTTATGTATTATTGGTGTCCTATAATACCTAAAATCATAACTAACTTGGGACAAAACAAGAAATAATACTCTCAAGTATACATATGATCTCATGTTTAGGTCCTCAAACAAAACCATATCTCAATGATTCAAAACATTCTTAGGACATTATTATGTTTATCCATTATCTCAGTACTGAAACAAACATAATAAAGGTTACTTTTATTCATAACAAAATCATATACTATATATCCCTATTACAATTATCACATGATGGCTCTGAAGGCTTACAACCAAGACTCAACTCCTAGGGTCCTCCTATAAGATACTAACTTCATCTCTGACTTCACAAGTTGTCACATACATTTATGAAACTCAAGTGTACCAAAACCATACATAGTGAGTATCTCAGACCAAAATGTAAGAATGCACTTTGCATCTATAAAAATAACAATAGTGGCATACATAATTCAAAAAAATTACTTAATATTTTTAGTAGAAATAGAAACATAGCTCATACTTTTTGTTGCTCTGGATCTTAGCATGCTAGTGTGTGATTTCATAACTCCCCACAGTGTTTGGTGCCCAATGTTGGGGATATGTATCTCTCTTAATCTATCAAGTAGAAAATCCAATGAGGTAAGTAAAATTATCCTTTCCCAAAACAACCCTAGTGGGACCATCGACAAGTAATATACATAATCAAAGTAATTCAATTAGTTATTTAGGTATCTAATTATAGTGGAATTATTGTATGTCAATATATAAAGCATAGATGAACATTATCTACAAAATGAAATTTAGGGATTTGGTCTCAAACAAGCATGCTATCATCCTAATTCCAAGCATATAAAAGTAAACATATAATTCAAGAGGCATATAATAACATGTATTTTCCCCGAGTGTGCACAAGTACATAACAACCATTTTACTATGCACCTTAGATCCTTAGTTCACAATCATGCATCTTGAATTTCCATGCACTTAATCAGCACCTCGTCAAACAATTTCCTATATAATATGTGGTAGATACATCATTAGTCTTACATATCTATTTTAGGATTGACATGACAATGAATCATCTTCTGATGTATGTCTTCTGGACTATAAGGAGTTCAAAAGGTCCCTAGACACATTACATCACCTAGTACACTATATAGAAGTGGAAACTTATAGGTTAAGTTAGATCCATGTTAGGCTTGAATCCAATCCATAATTCAAGTTTTCTGGATTAGTAGGAAGCTAGGAGGGTCCCAAGCCTTGATAAATCACCCTAGTGGATTTGAGATAACTTAGAACTCCAAATGTTAGGTTAGATTCACATACTCATTTGTTACATTTAATTTTGAAATCCATCCATGTCTCGAGTTACTCATGTTGCTAAATATATTAAATGGGTCCTAACAGACAAACCATCACTAATATCAATTCATTTCCTGAATACTCATCAGTTGGGGTTGCTTCAATAAAAATGGTTTAACTGATAAAATAATGGTCATTATGCCTAACTCGTTGAGGAATGCATTCATTGTCATCATTTAATTTTAAAAAATATATAAAACAATCATAGATCATCACTTAATTTATTATATAAACCTAGAACTAAGTTCCTGGTAACTTAATTTGGACATAAAACTTATCATATTAGTTGTTGAAGCTAGTTGTATAAAAGAAAGAGTGCAACCCTCTTTTATAGATAGGAGGGTGCACGACAAGGAAGAAAACAACAAACTCTAATGGGCCTATTATACTTAGACACATTACAAAAGATTTTAGTAAAAGGAGAACGGAAATAAAGGGAATGCAATAGGTGAAGATAAATATATCTCAATACTCCCCCTCAAGCTAGATCATAGATATCAATCATGCCCGAATTGCTACACAACTCCTCAATACTCTTTCTAGAGTGAGGTTTTCTAAAAATATCTATTGTTTTCTCATGTGTAGGAAAAAAGGGGTAGTGATTTTATTAGTCAGCAAAGTATCTTGGAGAAAATGGCAATCCACCTCAATATGCTTTGTTCTTTAATGTAAGATAGGATTACTAGCAATGAAAGTAGCAACACAATTATGATAGTACATTGGAATAATATGAGTGAAAGGAAACCCAGAGTCAGAAAGAATAGATTTGATTAATAATAGATGGCAAGTAGTATGTGTCGTTGCATGATACCCAGGTTCTTCAATGGATCTAGAAACAACATTTTGTTTCTTACTTCTCCATGTAACCAAGTTACCCCCCTACAAATGTACAATAGCCAGAGGTAGATCTTCTATTAGATTTACACCCCACATAATCAACATTAGAATATCAAATAACATCTAGATGCCAATTTCATTTATAAAATAATCTTTGTCCATGTGCATTCTTCAAACATATCAATAATTGACATGCAGCTTGCTAATGACAATGCCTAGGACAATCCTTAAAGTGGCTAAGAGAACCAACAACAAAGCATATATCTGGCTTAGTAACACATATATCATGAGCAAACCAAGAATTTATAGCTAAATTTATCTTCTAACGACTATGTAGATTCTACCCGTAGATCATGTGCTTGATCCATAGGGGAGACTACAAGTTTGCAACCAAGCATTCTCTTTTTAGTAAGTATGGAGTATACTTTCTCTGAGATAAAGATACTCCATCCTTATTATTGTGCTACCTCAATGCCAAGAAAATATTGTAGACACCTAACATATTTGGTTAAAAAATGCTTCATAAGATATTTCTTTATATTAGCAATTCCAACATCATCACTGCCAAATAGGATGATGTCATCCAATTAAACAATAAAAACAATTATTCCAAAAGTAGTGGCTTTGATACACACATAATGGTCTCATTAGGACTGTGTGAAGCCATATTTGTGGAGTACAATGGATAACTTGTCAAATAATTTTTGGGGACTCGATTTTAGGCCATAAATTGCTTTCTTCAGAAGGAATACTTTCCTAGAGTACTTCCCCTAAGAATCATAGCCTAGAGGTTGTAACATACAAATAGTCTCCTATAAATCTCCATATAAAAAGGCATTCTTAACATCCAATTGATGTAAGTTCTAGCCTTTATTAATAGCAACAAAAATCAGAATATGAACAAAATTAAGACGAGCAATTGGATAAAAGGTTTCAAAGTAATCAATCCCAACTTCTTGTGTGTATCCATTAGAGACAAGTTTGTCCTTTAGACATTCAACTGTCCCATCAGGCAAGTATTTCATAGTAAAAACCCATCAATAGCCAACATGTTTTCTACCTATAGGGAGATCAACAAGGTCTCATGTAGTACGAGAGTAAAGTGCATCTATCTCATCATCCATAACTCATTTTCACCCTGAGTGTAGTAGAGCCTCTTGAATGTTCTTTGGGATAGAAATTGCAGATGTAGAAGTAATAAACTAAGACATGGAAGCATTTAAATGAGCTGTAGAAACATGC
Source organism: Alisma plantago-aquatica (assembly GCA_963693085.1). Taxonomy (NCBI): domain Eukaryota; kingdom Viridiplantae; phylum Streptophyta; class Magnoliopsida; order Alismatales; family Alismataceae; genus Alisma; species Alisma plantago-aquatica. The sequence continues at coordinate 86,792,961 of OY856414.1, read as the reverse complement.
TGAGAAATACAATATCTGGTACCATATCGTCACCCCTTACGTAATGCAATGGGAATGACAGAATCAGAAGTTGTAACAACATCAATAATATTAACATTTTATTTAGGGGGATCATTGGTCTCAAAAGATTACAAAGTAGGGGATACTTCAGGTAGAGATGCAAACACTGTGGGATCATGAATGGGAAAACTTAAAGCGGCACCTGGTTACTAGGTTTAAAATATAAAGATGTATATCAAAAAAAGGTGATGTCCACACTAACATGCAAATGGCGTGTAATATGTCAAAATATTTATACCACTTTTTTGTATGAGAGTAACCAAGAGAGAAATAGTGAAAAGAATAGGGTGATAGTTTATCACTCCCAAGTTGGTGATTATGAACAAAACATAGGTAGGCAAAAACTTTTGGTGGTAGAGAAAATAACGGTTCATGGGGATAAAGAATGTTATAAGGAATATTATTTTGGAGAAAAAAGAGAGAATATGATTATGAGATAATTAGATAAAAGTATGGCATCCTCCTAAGAATACTTAGGGACTTTCATTTCATTTTGGAGAGTGTGATCTATATCAAGTATATGCCTATTCTTCCTTTTGGCAACTTCATATTGTTGTGGGATATATGACAAGAAGTTTGATGAATGATTCCCTTGGCAATATAAATATTTTGGAAACCATTTTGCACATATTAAGAAGCATTATCAGTGCAAAAAAATTTAGTAGTAGTAGAAAATTGAGTCTTTATTTCATGTACGAACTTGGAGAAAACATATAAACCTTCATAACAATCTTTTGAAAAATAGATCCAAGTAGCTTGAAACCAATCATCAATAAATGTTACAAAAGATCTGTACACCAGTACGGTTAGCTATATGACATGGTCCCTAAACATTTATAATGAACCAAATAAAACAAACTTGGACTCCTATTGTTACAACGAGGACAAAACACTATCTGATAGAATTTTCCATGTTGACAAGACTAGCATGAAAAGTCTTCACTAGATAGAGTTGGAAATAAAGACTTCAATTTTGAAGCAAAAGGATGACCAAGTCACAGGTGCCATTGATGAAGGGAGCTATAATGGGCCACAAGACTAGTAGTAGGGGGTTTGACGAGGTTTGTAAGTAGTACAAATGATATCCTCCACCAATCATCTTCGTCGTCCTTAGATCCTACATAGAGTCAGTGTAAGGAAAGAAAGTTACAATAAAATTTAAGGTTTTGATAATTTTACTAACAAACATAAAGTTTAACGAGAATTGCAGAAAAAACAACACAAGCTTAATAAGGTCTATATTCACATTTTCTCACCCAACAATCCAAAAGTGGACCCATCTTCTAGATGCACATGAGGATGATAAGTTAATTTCTTTAGGTAAGTAAACATGCTTTTATTGCTATTCATATGAGTTGTAGCACCCCTATCAATAGCCCAATAATCTTTCCATGAAGAGGAAGAGGCTTGAAGACATGAGGGGTCACCTAAATGTTGGGCAATATTTTCTTGATGTGTGATAGTAGCAGCAGAAGCAACCTTGCTCAGTTTGTCAAGGTTAGAAGAACTCAATAATATGATATGAGGATTAGTACCACGAGGAATAGCACTATACTCTCATCGGCATCAATAGTTGATACTTTATTGGCCCGTTCTGGCTTCCTACACTTTAACCAGTATTTGTTTTTATTGTGATTTGTAAGCTTTCAAAAATTGAAAAATGTGGATTGGGACAAGGAAGATTAGGATGAGGAAGAAGAGGATCCTCTCCCACAATTATTGAAACTTTTTCCCCAACCACAACTAGGATTTCCACACCCTCATATGGAAACAACAAGGGCAAAAGGGTCCTCAATAGTAGTAGTAGAAGACATAGAACGATATAGTCAAAGACAGGCATCATCTAGTGTTGCCAAGGGTTCAGATGCAAGAAGATGTTGGAAGACAACTTCATAACTAGAAAATAGAGATGCCAAAAATGACACAATTGTATTTCCTCTTGTTGTTTTTGCATTTTTGGAAAGATTAGATGATTAGGGATGGTGAATCTTGAGGTCACCCCAAATCCCTTTAAAAGTGTCAAAATGTGAAGTGAATGATGAGCAATCTTCAATTTCAAGGGAATGCAAAAACTGTATAGATCAAATACTTGGGATTTATGTCCCTTTCTAGAATACATGTTGGCAAGGTTATCTCATGCCTTTTTGGTTGTGTATGTGAAGAGTAGATTTTATAAGATATGTGATTCACAACTATCCAAAATCCAAGAGAGTACTAGACAGTCATGTTCAACCCACCTTTTGAAATCTCCCTTTCTTTTGTCAGATGCTTCTTTGGTAGATTTTGTTTATCAAACATGCTTTCTTGTGGTGGAGCTCAATCTATGAGGTGATCTAGTCTTCCAAAAAGTGCACATATATGTGAAAGCAACATGACCATAGGGGTTAGTTGGATCCATCAAACTTTAGTCATGGAACCGTTTGTTATCCAAATCCTCACTCTTAATGGCTAGAAAGCTAAAGTCGAGAGGACCTAAGCCTCCATCTATAGGATTGATCAGATAACAAATGCATGAATAAAAACACAAACAAAAACTAAGTTCTGATACAAGAAAGCACAAAATAATGCTAAAAGAATACCTAATAAGATCTTAGGTCCCATATATCAAGCCATGTGTATTCCATTGTCATGTCATTAAATATCATCAGAGTACTAGCAAATTATCATAAGTGTGGAAGAATTGATCATCATCAGAGATTCATAGTGTAATTGTTACCTAAAATCATAAAATGGGTACACATCACGCCGCACAAACATATAAAATTGCGGGTTGAAGAACATATATTGCTTGGAAAGAGCATAAAGTAAATACAAGAATGAAGGAACAGCATTAAAAGACTTTTTTATTAACATACAATTGTGTTTTACGTTCATTTGCATTGTACCAACAATATCGTAAGGTCTTTGACCATCTTCTTAAAAGAAGGGGTTTGTGAGGGTTCTGAAGATTAGCTACAATATTTCAACATCAGAGACTACAAGACTAAATGTCAATAGTTAACCCTATTCATAAGGGACCTCAAGTCCATCGCCAGAGATAACCCTTGTATCAACATGGTATGCCCTATCATGACAACTCAAGTAGGACACCCAACCTTGTGTCCTTACCGCGAGAATATAGGAAGGTACACAAGGGTGTATAATGGACATCTATCAATATGTTTTCAAGTTTGTTTAACATAATAATCAAGACCAAAACATAGTAGTCATAGGGAACATGTAGATCAAACAAGTATATTAAGCCAAGCATTTATAGTACATACATACATGCAATTTCAATACCACTAGTTTGGCCAATAGGAGGGTTAAGTGTACCTTGATACGAGCAAACTAGCAATATACAACATGATTAGATCTTTGAAAAGAGTCCATAAAGATATCCTGGCATTATAAACATGGGTGATATGATTAAAATCACAAGATTTAGGTCCTCTTAAACATATTCATCAAGGGTGGATATTTCACTTAATATGAATTATGTATTTCTCAAAGATTGATTTTGTCATCTCTAAAGTTCATGCAATATTCATTATCAATCCATATACTACATCATAAAAATTTAACTTAGGGTGAAACATCATTAGAAAGATCAGGGATTTCAAAGTTAATTTTCATCATCTTAATAGGGAATTCATAAGATTTGGATAAAATTAAATCCGTATTCATCATAACATTAATTTAAATCATGTTGAGTCATTTTCATGGAAAATACTCAATATTAGAGTACAAATGAGTTCAAGATTAATTTAATGACATAGTTATCTACAAGTTACCGATTTTAAGTCATCAAATATCATGGGTGATCAATAGAGCGAGATTTGTACAAGATTAGATCTCAAATTTAGCAACTTGCGCACTAATGTCACATTCAATTTCATGTTTTGGTTACTTAGTCATAATAGTGAGCAAGGTTGATCCACAAGTCATTTAGGTGATCAAAGAACGTAAAGTGACTGATCTAGAAAAAACATGATGATTTGGATTTCATATAATCAACTTGTTCATCAAATTAATGATCATAGCATTAAAGTCCAATGATGCATATTTCATGGTTCATTTCATGAATTAGAATCATGATTAGAGCATGGCATGATCAAGTTTGATTCAAATAGTAAAATATGTCATAGGTTACTGATTAGGACCATAACATTAATCATGTGAAAGACATGCATTTTATGCCATTTGCAACATAACATGAGATATGAAGGGAATTAGGGCCTAAACTAAGTTCCATTGAATAGAGCTTGTGCAGTAGATAAATTTTCATTTATAATATGTCTTGTTTTGGGTTACAAATGATATTATATCATTTTTTCAAGGTTCATCATATTTCTTGAAGAGAGAGAGATGTACCATATCGAGCTGTTGAGGTGGAGACCCATGATTGGTTCGACAGGAAACACTCAATCCAGTGGTGTGTAGGGTATGTGGTCATCTATTGACCAGTCAAAGGATAAAGAGAGAGATAGAGGGGGCATGCATACCTGCACGATCTGGACCCTCCATGACTTGAACCTCCATAACCCTGAGGACATCAAGGGCCAGGGTGTGTTGGCCACCCCCACACCTACATGTGTGAAGCCACCCATGGCTACAATGGAGGTGCACATAGAAACTCATCAGAGCATAGTGAAAGTGAGGCAACATGATGTGTGAGAGTCGATAAAGAAGTTAATTGACTTAGGCCAGGCTTCTCAAAGATGAAGGATCGGAAAAAAGTTTAGGGATGAGGTGTTAGAATCATGGCCACGATATTTGGTGAGGGAAAACTCATGAACAAAGTCAAATGGGGAGTGTGGTTGGCGGCCTAGGGGCATGGCAACAACCTTAGCCGTTGACCTTGGGCGCAAGGTTGGGGATGAACCCCCAACAGTACAATTCGGCGTGGTTGATTTAATTCATTGGATCGATGAAATAGGGGGCGCACTATGCAAAGGGGACAGATGCCTTTTTGGGTGCACGGGCGAGATGAGTTGAGCCTAGGAAAGAGAAAAGGATGAGGCCCATCAAGGAGAAAAAAGAGTGAAAAAGACTACAAAAAGGCACATTCGAAATGGCCATATTGTCCTCATCGATTATCGGATTTAGGTGAAGTATTCACCATTGGATCTAAACTTTCATCCTCTATTCAATGGATAAGGTTTGAGATCAAGATTAACATTTTGAGTGGATACAAAAATTCAAAAGTTCCTCAATGTATATTAAGTGACTCAAGATTACAAATTTGAGTTCAAAATTGCAACCATCAACCATATCTCAACAATTGATCAATATGCAGTTCCAAAACATCCAAATGATGATTAGAGAGGGCATCATGAAAATGGATTGCATTATGAGTCAAAGTGTGCATATATAGTTAGAGGAGTGAGAAAATTTAGGATGTTACATCCTCCCCACCTTAAAAGGAATTTTGTCCTCAAATTAAAGCAAATCCTCAAAGGACATTGAGACTTCATAATCCATATCATAACCATCATAGTAATCCATATATAACATCATCATCCTTCAATCATCGATATTTATTCGATATCAAGAACTAAATATCAATGCCCAAGCATAGTTACATAGATCATCAAAAGATCACAAATTTGGAGAGATCACCAATTAGATCAAACGAATAGGGGTCTTTGACTCAAGAGTAAACCACACAACTTTCAATCCCAACATTTAGGGTTTTAGATTCTACATTGGCCCTAGGTGGGGTTATACATCCTTGATTGGGATTTTTTATTTCAACATTAGAGATAAACATCATCTTCCAATACTGTGGTTTCATATCAAAATGAATGGAAGGTCCGACCCTAGTACATATGAGAGCTTATCCCTGATTCATAAATTGAGCAAATCAATATAGTCATCATTTCAATTTTTCAAGATTTGGGAACATGATATTCATCAATCATATACTGAGGGTGATCTCAAGATCCAAATTGGATGATCATAAGAGTCAAATCAAAATCGAGATGAATTATCACTAGTAAATATTTTGCAAATTAATATTGAGAGTCGTGCTTTTGGACAACAAAAGTCATAGGTCAAAAATTTCAAAGCTAGGGTAAAAGATTCCTAATTAGAACATAGGTGGGATCATTCATCCATAAGCAACATTTGAGAAATATTTCATGATATTGACATAAATTTCATTATCATGGTATTCAAGCTTGATGAATAATGTAGACCTAGGTCTTTCTAGGAGATTAATTGTGATCTATAGTCAACATCATAACTAAATTGAGATTCAATGTCAAGTTTCAATATCATCATGTGATTTGACCTATTAGAGATTTAGGTCAAGAGATCAAAATGGTATCAAAGGGGTTTCCTTTCCAAAATCTAAATAATCAACAAGTTGAAAAATTCAGAGGCAATCAGAATAGGGATGTGAACTAGGTTAGGGGAGTTTAATAACAAACTACCACACTAATCTAGACGTCTTCCTTCATTATTCATGAAGTATCATTCTATTAAATTGGGAAGAACATCAATTATCGATTTTTATTTTACAAGGTCATGAGATCAAAGATCATTTATCATAATAGAGAAACAATTATTTGAGATTCCATGTATTCGAGGTCCTAATATTGTTCTCTTCTCTTCATAACAAAGAGCAAGGGGGTATACTTGAAAAATAGAGAAGTCAATATAGGCTCTTTCAATAATTTGAGGATTACAAGGTATGATTGAGAGATCTCATATTTATCATATTATTCAAAATCAAGTTTAACAATAAGGCATTATAATTAATAGGGGATTTCCCCTCTTTTATCACAATTTTTCGTCATGATTTTGAGAGTTCAAAGGAATAGTAGTTACAAGGCTTTGTCATTTCATAATAGGGGAAACGAATTTTTTAATCATGTTTGAGGTTTGGTCAACAATAGGGGCAACATGTACTTAATCAATAGGGTATAGATTATGAGGTCTTCTTATTTCATCATATTAAGGATCATTATTAGTTACGTCAAACATAGGAAGCACATAGGTCTGATTTGGTTGAGTTCACATAATCTGAGACATTATACATTAGTACTTAATTTCAAGATTACTTTCATAAATCATAAGCAAGTTTTCAAATTAAGGCTAGATTGTGGCATCATTATCATCTTAATCAACATTTACCAATTCATTTGAATTTTAGTTTCCCATACATAAGCTACCCTTAATCAAGAGAGCAAGTGATTTATTGCAACAAGAGTGATCACATGAGGAGATGAGAAACTATCTAATCATCATATAATGGGTGTCTTGGGGTAGTCCTTAAAGAAGAGATGAGATTCTAGAAGATTCTCTAAGCATTTTAGGGGAAAATCCTTAATCCAATCTTAGATCCACTTTATCCAGGTAGGTACACAAGGGGACCTCATGCACCACAACTAGTCAGATACGAGGTGCATCAACCCCCATGTAGTGACCTTACTAGACACTTCAACTTCACAATTATGGACATAGGTTTTCCCAGGGTTCATATTATTGGCTAAATTGGACATTATCATACCCTTTATTTTGATGATGACAAATCTTTCATTCTTCTAGATCTAATGTGCTACTTGAGTATTTCAGGGTTCAATAAGATGAGAAGATCATACCATGTGGATAATTGAAGATCAATGCACTTAAATGTTTAATATTTTCATGATTGTACTCAATTTATAAACTTGTACAAGTATATAATGTACAAGTACTTAGATATCATGTAAATCAAGCGTTAGATCTCCTCCATCAGCTCATAAACCTTAGTTAGGACCCCCCTAGAGATTAAAGTCATTATCATTTATCAGAAAAATCATTTAATAGGTGGTTCAAAAACTTGCACCAGTGACACTTGATCCAAAATATTGTCGATTGAGATCCACCTGGTCAATGACTCTTAGCACTGGTTGAAATCGTACACATTTATGCTCTGACTCAATTTTGATCAAAATTATTGTCGACCGAACACAACCTCGGTCCAAGGCATATGAACATTAGATAGAGTGGTTGGTAGTTGAGGATAACTATCGTAATACACTTGCATTCAACTCAAGCTTGTTCGAAGAAATTCTCGACTGAGACATGGTCGGTAGAAAAACTTTTCGAGCGAACTAGGTTCAAAATTGTTCTTCTAAACTCAAACATTTTATCCATTGCAACCCAACTACTTTTTATCTAACTGCTAGTTAAGCACTAAAAACACTCTAGAAACTTCCTACAACGTCCCTAATCACTTACAAACCATTCCTATAAATAGGAGAGGCCTTAGGAAACCCAACACACACAAGATATACTTGAGCATTCATGCTAGAGAGAAACAAAGTAGAGAATCACTTGCTATCTTCTTCCTTGAGCTCTAAAGTTGTGTCCTATGGCTACAATCTCCTAGCCACCAATTAGCAACGTCCATCTTAAAAGGATAGGAGATCTATATGCTTGATATAGGAATTAAGATGTTGTACTCCCTTGGAATAGTGTTTCTTTCTTCCAATCTATTTCTTTTATTCTATTATTGTTCTCCTTAACTACTCCTAGGGTTGGAGGCATTCTGAAGGAAGTGATCAGATCTCTACTTCAAGATGAAGGCTGCTCCAAGTGCTTGAGGTTATTTCAAGATGGCTTCTTCAGAGGAGGTTGGAGCTACTTCTAGGGAAGGCTACCTCAAGGTGATGGAGCTACTTCAAGGTCGTGAAGGCTGCTCCAAGTGCTTGAGGTTACTTCAAGAAGGTTGCTTCAAAGGAGGTTGGAGGTATTTCTAGGTGAAGGCTACTCAAGGTGGTGAAGCTACTTCAAGGTGGTTAAGGCTACTCCAAGGACCTAAAGTTACTTCAGAAGGCTGCTTCAAGGAGGTTGAGGCTACTTCAAGGAGGTCAAAGGTGATTGTATTTTGTTGTTACATCCTTGCAAGGTAAATAAAATAAATCACTTTCAAATTCCCAATTGGAGATAATTGGGTAGTGGACTGACAACCTTTGATTCAAAGGTTGGAACCACTCTAAATTGAAGTGTCTTCCCTTTTCCCCTCCTTCTTTGCTTTAAGTTTTCAATTGAATTTTAAAGTACCGAAAGCTCTATTTATCCCCCTATAGAGATTTCGCATATGAGTAAGTGGATTATTAAACACGCATAGAGGATATGTGATTACTCTAATACCATATGTCATGGAAACTTTAGTTACCCAAATCCTCACTCCTAATGTCTAGAAATCCAAAGGCGAGAGGACCTGAGCTTCCTTCTGTAGGATAGATTACATAACATATACATGAATAAAACCACTAAAAACAACTAAGGAATGAGACAAGAAAGCATAAAAGAATGTTAAACTAATACCTAATAAGATCTTAGGTCCCATGTATCAAACCATGTCTATTCCATTGGCATGTCACTTTATATCATCAGAGTACAAGTAGATTATCATAAGTGCAAAAGCATTGATCATTATTGGAGATTTATAGTGGTAACTAAAATCATGAAATGGGTATACATCAACACATCTTTGATGAGTATGCTATGCAAACATATAAAATTGCATGTTTAAGAACATATATTGCTTGGAAAAAGCATAAAGTAAATAAAAAAATTAAATTAACAACAGTTAAAGACTTTATGGGGAAACTTAGGGGATGGAGGGGTTCTAGCGGCGATGGACGTGGAGGAAAACCCCAATCCAGAGGTGGATTACAGATTAAAAGGTATTGAAAGTACGTTTGAAGCACCGAATGATGATCATGAGTTAAATTTATGAGATGATCGATCATTAGAAGAGAACAGACAGGAGTAAATCTTGAGGTTTTTGAGATCAGATTCATTCTCAACTATACAGGCTTGCATGAATGAGATAGGGTGCCCACAAATGATCACCTTTCGGGGAGCACACCAAGTGTTGAGCATGCTCAAGAAAATTTTGTATCCTCTAAGGGAGTGGCAGATACAAGTAAAGAGAAGACCTAGATGGTTAACCCTGATGTATATTCCACCTCAACGCCATCATAAAGTGGTGCAGTCATGGGTATGTCAAGGAACGACAATGCAAATTTCTTTCTCAAAAAGTTGTTTGAGGTGGGACTATCCTAGGAGGTTGTCTCATTGAAGGACATTGAAGATACACCTACACTCTCCATTGAACCGGAGGTCGAGGAGGCACTTATGAAACATGGAAATATGTTGTGGTAGTTCATTTAGTGGGGTCAAACATTGATTACATGACATTACGAGATCATCTAAAGATGCTCTGGAAGATTACATGACGCTTCAACATGTATGAACTAGAACTCAGACATTTTGTTGTTCAACTATCATGCAGGAGATATTACGAGGAATCACTCACAAGAGGCATGTGGAAGGTGTTTGGTATGAATCTTCTTGTTTGGGAGTGGTATCCTAACTTTAAACCTAGGGAGGAATACCCTGAACAGATTATATCATGGGTGCAAATAATAAATCTGCCATTGCACCTGTATGTTCCCACGATCATTGAGTACATTGGCATGACACTTGGTAGATTAATTAAGGTCAATAATCACACTAAAAGAAGAACAATAAGAAATTTTGATCGTCTAGCCATCGAGATTGACACCACCAAGGATTTGCACTCTTCAATCTTCAACAATGATGTTGAATACAAAATAATTTATGAGGGCTCCCCATGGGCATGTGCAATCTGTGGGCAGGAGGGACATGTTTCCAAACAATGTTGGGGGCAACCTCAATGGGAGGAAGAAGATACTACAATAGAGAGATAGGGAGTGAGGGAGGATATACCAAAGCAACACAACACCCACAACAAATGCCAGGCACATATAAATAAGAGTGGGCGTAGAAGAAGTGTGAAACATATGGACAAATCTCCTAACAATCAAATGCAGATCAAATTTCGGAAATTAACCGAGGGGTTGGATGAAGAGACTACATAGGAGGATCTATCTGACAAGCCCATTCTTCCATCTAATTCCCATGACATTCCTAGAAAATAGGCCAAAGTATGGAGAAACAAGACAAATACAAAACAAGACACAAAGGAAGCTTCCAATACCACAATCCTGAGAGATGTTACTAACACCGCTGAAAATTAGAAGAAAGCAGAAGACACCAAAGAAGGATCATTTAGTGGTTAATCTTGAAGTAGACAAAGTTTTATAAGTTTTTTATGTCGTCGAGGACATGAATGAAGAAGAAATGCACAAAGCTAATGTGAATAAAAGGAAAGAAAGGGATCTGGTTCTGAAAGAGGATATCCATGGATTGAATGAAGCTTTAGCATTGCAAACTACATGAGAAATAAGATGAATGACCAAGGGCTCCAATGCTAATATGAAGCAAATAGGCAAGGCTCGTGCCATGCCACCATCTGTCCCCCACAGGTGAAGTCCCAGAACGACCTCACCAGATAACCTTGAAACAAAGGAAAAAATTCATGTAGATGAAATTGTACGTATCACACCCACAGTTGCATCTAGTGAAGACAACCAAAGTATCAGGGAAAATAAGGAGAATGAGGAACCATGAAGGTCAACAGAAAGTGGCCCACACACTAGCCAAGTTACCCAATTATAGACACATTTTGCTGGAACATAAGAGGTGGAGGGAAGTAGAACAACCAATGCAATATTAAAGAATTCATGGCTATACATAAACCAAAGGTTGTCGTGCTCCTAGAGCCATGGATCAGTATAGAGAAGGAAACTAAAACCATAAAGGAACTAGGTTTCACAAATTCTTTTAGAGTGTAAACTATAGGTTTTGCGGTAGGTATCTGGGTCTCCTGGAAGGAATATGAATGCCAAGTAGAGATTGTTAATTATCATTGGCAATTTGTGACTTCTTTTGTTAACAATACAAAATTCTTCACTTTTGTATATGCTAACCCTCACTTTGTAGTGCACAAAATCCTTTGGAAGAACATTGTGAGAATGGACACCTAGTTTATAGGTTTGTGGTTAGTGCTTAAAGATTTTAACATTTCCTACTATCCATAGGAAAAACTTGGAAGTAATGCATATAATTTCTTTGAAGCAGTAGGGTTCCAAGAGACTCTTCAGGAAAGAGGTCTAAGCCATCTTGGTTTCTCGGTCCCTAGATTCACCTTTAAAAGGGGGATTCTACAACAAAGGCTCGAGCGTGCAATTGGAAACTGTATGTTTGTCCAACAACATCACCAATTTTGTGTTGAACATCTCCCTCAGCTACACTCAAATCATTTCCCTATCCTTGTACGTTCGAGGGTGAGGAAACATGGACCTACTCAATTTGTTGCCAAGGCCAGCTAGGCTCAAGAAAAGAACTTCAAATCCTTGCTATCCTCTCAATGGGATACAAACAAGGAATTCTACCATGTACTGAATAATACTAAGAGTATGCTTACCAGGTGTGATCAGTAGGATTTGATAAAAAAATGGCAGAAAAAACTAGACTATTATAGAACATAACTCTTTTGGAAAAAGATCTCACTCTATGCTACAACCCCATAACTGATGACATATACACTGACATGAAAACTGAGCTTGAATGTTCTGCAAGAAGAAGAGGAAAAGTGGAGGCTCAGGAGCCACATCAAGTGGATACAGAATGGGGATACCAACTTGAAATTCTATAGTGCTTTTGTAAAACAACATCGGCATTTAAATACAATAACCATGTTAAAGAACAACGAAGGGGAATGGGTTACTAATGCGACGAACTTTCGATATGGTAAAGAGCCATTTCCACTCTCTTTTGACTAAATCTGAGGGAAAAAACACTGCTGAGATTGTAGAAATCCTTGGTCATTTCAAGAAATTGCCAGATACCCAGTGACAGGCTATCGCAGCAGTACCCACAACAGATGAATGCATGACTACCATCAAGAATGTCAATCCTTACAAGGTGGTTGGGCCCGATGGCATTAATGGCTTATATGTGGTCAAACAGTGGGACATTCTAGAAGACTCAATCCTAAGGACCATACAACAGGTGTTGAGAGGAGGTGCACTGGCAAAGAAACAATGTTCTTCAAGTGTTGTTCTTATACCAAAAGTCCCAAAACCTATCTCTTGTGATCAGTTTAGACTGATCACTCTTAACAATTTCTATTTGAAGCTTATCTCCAAGGTTGTACTAGAAAGGTTGAAGCCATCACTACAGCAAACATACTCATTAGCGGCCTTTCAGAAAAGCCACTAAAAATAAATAAAATCCAGTAAACAGGTTTAGCGCCATTTGTTGACATTTAAAAAAATGCCTCTAGCACCAATGCCACTAGGACGATAGTGGCTTAAGTTGTAAAAGCCACTAAAGGTTTGTCTTTAGTGGCTTCGAATAAATGCCACATAAATTCCACTAAACCATCATTTGGCATTTATAAAAAAGCCACTATCCATCAATTGGCTTTTATACAAATGCCACTATTTTGTATTTTGTTGGTGTATGAAAATGTTCTTATTGAGCTTAATGGCGTATAAAAAATGCCACTAATGACTACTAGTTCGGTATTACTACATGTTCATGGATTTTAGTCATTCAGTTTTCAATTCATTATCATTATTTCTAAATGAATGTCAATTGTAGACGAACTCATTTTCTGAAAGTATGAATAATTTTTATTTATAATCAATTGAGAATTACATGGGGAGGACATTTTACCTTGCCCCTTATATTGAATTACATGGGGAGGACGTTTTACCTTGCCCCTTATATTGAATACAACACCAATGTTTACCAAGCTCCATTGAACTTGGATGGCTTCACATGCCAATATAGTCTTCACTGACTTAAAAGAACAATAGTAGGGAGGCGTGAATGACTGAATTAACTGAATTAACGATCTTTATAGCCGCTTATAAACCAGAAACTGCAGGAGTTGCAACATGATTCTCTTGATTAAGTCTGTATTCATTCCTCATGTTGTACATATTGGCTTTGGTGTGATTAAACTTTGATCTACTTCAGATGTTGCTGCTAGATTCTGAAAATCCTCTAGTCTTGGACTTCTTCTGTTAGTCTCAATCTTTCTCGCAGACCCTCGCCTCTTCATCTTTGTGCCACTTCCTTTAATTCTCCTACTTACTGATCTCTCTGGAGTGACATCCATATTGGCTTCCTTGGTTTCCTTTACTACAGAGATTTGGGTTGAATCCTTGTTTATGTGCAGGTCATCTTTCTCTGCATCCACCAGGACGTTTACAAACTCTATTAATTCATCCAACTCCTGGTAAACAATTGTGTGATTGCTGCATTATCAACAATAGTGTAAAGCAGCAAACAATAAGGGCAAATAATTTACCTACTGACTCATCTCAACAATGCCACCTGCATTATCAACAATAGGTCCAAACGTATCCATAGTCAATACATATGCAGCAGTACTCAACATCCATGTTGAATCCACCAAGTGGCCTAATACAGAGCAGCTGCAACATCTATGTCGAATCCACCAACAGACTAACTGACAAATGGCCAAGCAAACCTTTCTTTCATGCTTTGCAATTTCATTTTCCTTTGATAGCTTCCTACCAGGACCTAATGCAATTTCATGCTCTTCTCAGGTTTTAGCTCTGAAATTTGAAAAAACCTTTACCAGAAAAAACTTTCAGGAATTGTTAATTCCTCTTGCAAGTTGCATCAATAGAAGTGCGATGTTCATCAAAAAATCTCACTAGTACATGATTACAGTTAGCATGAAAGTACATTGGTTCATCAAATTAAAAAGAAATTTACATTCCATCATTATCAAAGTAATGTTCATGTTTGCTTATTCATCAAATTAAAAAGAAATTTACATTCCATCTCTATCAAAGCAATAAGAGAACTAACTTCAATAATTATGAGTGATGTTTGCTTATTCAACAGAGAACAATATAAAAACTCCCCAATAGATGAAATTCCCTTGGCAATATGTATGAAGGCATGTGAAGAATGAGACATAATAACAAGGTAAATAATGATTCCTGCTCTACAAAAAATGTGTGGAATATGCAATGGTAAATTCATGAGTTAATTATTAAATAGAGATGTAGAAAAGATGTGCACCAAACATTCTTGTCCTACAGGGAAGCTGAGCATACTCCTCATAAGCATGTAGTTATTAGCCAAAGATGTGGCTGCCACAGCTCATTGTACAAAGTGCAATGCTTCCCTCAATGCAGAAGGAAATTCCACCATCTAACCTACAAACCAGTCATTATTTCACATATTTGACAAGGCTACAACTGGGTTGTCTTGGATTGTATTCAGCCACTATAGTCCTCCCTATAGCTAAAAACTAGTTTGGTCTTGGTTGGCTCCACTTCTAACCTGATCATGTCCAGTTCAAGAGAATGAAAGTAACTATACATAAAAAGGCTTGGAAAGTTTGTATTTTCCTCAATCCACCACTTTGGGTGCACCTTTGGAGTTATGTGTGTTAATCGGAAAGAGATCAGGGATAGGAATGCAGAACTGCATGGCTTTTGGCCGTATTTGGCTTAAAGTAGATGCAAAACAGAGCATGCACAATTCATATTATATACAGAGGAAGCCTTGTCACCCCTAATGGTGCAAGCCTCATAGACAGATGGACCTCCAACAAAATCTAGCATATGCAAAAACACATGTGATTGTTCAACTATCACAATAGCTCGAGTGGTCACTTGAAGGCAATTTATAAAAAATTACAATTACACTTACAAAGTGACATGTTGAATAACCTTCCCTCTTCAGCTCATCCTTCTCTTCTAATTGAGCCCTCCAACACATTTTTCTCCACTCTAAGATTCTCCAGTGGAAACTGAAATGATATGTAAATAAGTTTGGTATCTTTAAAAATCAAATGATGGGCATAGAAGCACTAAAGCATGGGCAGTAATAATGATGGTAACTTCTGGTTCACTTGTATGATATGTATCATTATAAGTTAGTAGCATACCATCTTTGTGCACACTTAGCATCAATATAATGTCTTTCATGCCCATGGAAAGCTTCAAACATGCATTCAACAAAAGGAGTCTTTGAAATTCAATGCAACTCGATCTTCACAAAAATGTACATGTATCCAAAGGGGTAAAGATCAGCCTCCAATTCCAAAGTGGATTACATAAAAACAACTATAGCTCTCCTCTCTTTAGATAGTATCCAAGAATGCATACTATAGCATGATGATTTCGTGTTAGCTTAATGACACTGAAGGACACCAAAATAAAATAACTTCATGGATGACAAAGGAAAAAGTGAAAAATGTACCTAACTCTTAAATTATGGTTAGGTTTTATTTAACTTGTATCTCTTAAGCATTCAAAAACCCATACATATGCTAAGGAGTCAAAATTCAAAACTTACAGCAGCTATTGATGGCTTGTTCGACTGCCCAGGGCTCCCATGGGACACATCCATTCCTAGTATAATAGTTGGCTCTTAGGAGATCTTTGGCATGGATGGAGGATGCTCAGTTGTGGTGAACTTCTCTACATGCTTATTCAGGATCTCATTCGTTGTGGAAACATGAAGTGCGTTGTCAGTAAAAATATTTATGTATTTCGTTTAACTAATTTAAACGAAATACATTAAAAGATTTTACTTACAATGCCCTTCATGTTTCCACAGCGAATGAGATCCTGAATATGCCTCCATCCATGTCAAAGATCTCCCAAGTGCCAACTATTATATTAGGAATGGATGTGTCCCATGGGAGCCCTGGGTAGTCGGACAAGCCATCAATACAGAGGTTGTCAGCTCTCGAGATTGGCCTTTAATTAATTTCCAAGTACAGAGCAGCAGTTAGCAAAGAATCATTACCATAGTTATTGGATTTTAGGGCCTGCATCACAACCACATGTTACAGAAAGGGTATTATTTTAGATGGAGGGGGTAAAGGAAAAAAGACAAATATACAAATTCTATTTTAACAATTAAGGGAACAAGGAGGAACCCATATTACTAAGAACACCCATTCTTTCTTGAGGCTTCTACCTAGACTTCTCAACCATAGCAAACCTCTGAAATGTTGACAATGACTTAGTGTGCCTCTGCAAAATGCAAAAACACCAGGCTATATTATCCTTAGTACCAAAAACAAAACATTCAAAAACAACGCAGTGAGAACACAGAACAACACTCGTACAAGTAACGCACCTCATCCGTACCCACAAACAAGAAGCTAAAACACTGCTCATAGCTAAAAACCACAAACCAATCATAATGTGTGTATCATCCATAATACTAAGATTCTCCATAACAAAATTAAAAGTAGGACAAAACAAAATAGGATTGTTATTTGGCAACATTGTCTATGATAATGAACATGAAACACCATTACTTTGGATCGGCATGTACAAATAACAAAGTGGATTACATAAAAACAACTATAGCTCTCCTCTCTTTAGATAGTATCCAAGAATGCAATTAAATTTAAACTTCATGTCCTGCAACAAATGGAAATGACTTTAGATACTACTTTTGTTTTCAATTTTGTAACAGTATAAGCAATACTTTATGCTCACCTTGGCAACGTATGTGTTTTTGGCCATGCTATGACGTTGCCAACAGCATCATCAACAGATTGATATTGATCATAAGGTCTAACTAGAGGATCGTTGCCCACCAAAGCAACCTCTACAAAAACAGCAACAAATGTTGAGCCTAAAATTGCACCTCCCACCCTTTTCATGGGGTCAACCTCAGAGACTCGACCGAATGCAATTCTAGCATCTGGATCTGTAAAACTCAGCAGATACACATCCTACAAAAAAAATACAATTGCCATAACAAATTTATATAAACGTAAAATGAAGTGCAATTCACAGTAATACAAACATACTTGTCCCTTCTTAAATGATGAATGTCTTATATGGAGTGGAGTTTGCATTAATAAGTTTGTCTGCACAATTATTTTATTTTTGTCATAAGTCCATAAAAGTCAACATGGAAAATAATTGATACCACACATCTTGTATAAAATGTATTCATACTTGGCCAATGCCAACATGCTGTGCTTGACTGTTTCCTTCTCTAGTTAAGGCAAGTAACTCCTCTAATTTTTGGTTGAATTCATCCTTTTGTTGTTGAAGTTTTGCATCAAATTCCAACTGTTGTTCTTCAAGCTTATCCTGGAAATGCTTCCTTTTTGCTTCTTCAACTTCTCAGGATTTACAGTTCTTGCCCCAGATATCAGAAGGTGATGGTCCAAGTCCAAAACAACGAACATATCCTGGTCTCTCTTCTCCCATAACATGCCTATAAATTTCATCTGAAGTAACATTAGGTTGTTTTCTTTGCAGCTCTTCTCCTACCTCAGAAAATTTTTCCTACATACAACAAATCATACGAGATGCAATTTATACCAAATATATACCTCTATGAAATTAGTACATGTAACATAATACTATAGGATATTATGTGTTGTACCAAAATTTTAGCGGATTCAACATCAACTATGCTCCCATCTTTTTTACGATGAGTTTTCTTAAAAAACATTATGGGATCCACTTCTCCGCCTATTTCCTTCTCCATCTTATCATTCAAACAAGGTTATTGCAAACATCAAATTAACGGATGTCATCAAATTATCTAAATGGATCACAAAAATTACTAACTTACATCATATTTCAGACATGCAAACGACTTGGTTCCTGTTGTGTGGCTAACCTTTTGAAATTTTCTTCTTGTCTTGTTAGTTATAGACTTCCTCTGTGGAAAGCATTGCAGTATTGTGCATAGTAATTATCTGTGCGGTACTGTAAGTATCAATGAATAGAAAAAATAATATTACCTTTCCTTTATTACTCCTCCAATAATCGACAAGAAATTTCCAATGTGACTTGTCCACGCGGGGAACAACTTGTTCAAGCTGTTGTTCGTATGGACTATCTTCTACAAAGTATAGTCTCCTTAACTCGCACTTGTGGTCCTTCCATTTATTTCCTAGTCTCTTCATTGTCCACTCCTTCATATCTGAATCCATTGTGAATTTACTCTACCGACATAAAGGATATCAATTAGATGCTTCATTTAACCATTTAAAAATAAATTTTAATAATATACCTTCACAAAATTCCATATAGAATCTTTTTTATTTGCTGGAAATTGTCTCCAGTCCTCATAGTTTAGTGGGCAAAGATTGGGATCTCTTGCAATGGTTGTCAGAAAACATGATAAGTGACTTTGGTTTTCATCTACTGGTTGTCCAAATTGATTTTTCTCAATGGGAATTGGATCGTCGGGATTTCTTTTCCAAACTTTCAAACATTGTGTTCGGCCACGTGCTTGATGTTTTTTACCTAAGTGTTCATTCATAAAGGATAAAATATATATATGCATAATTATATATGATTAAATGCAGCACTATAAATACAATGATATGAATGAAATGATTACCTAGCCCATCAGAAGGTGTTGTTGTAACATTCAATGACTCAACATGGTGATCAGAGATGTTATTTTGGTCCATGTTATCAGGAAATACATTGCTATTTTGGTTACTGGCAGCTCTATTCTCTACAATTCTTGAATGAATAGACACAGAAGCATTGACATTAGGCACACGGGGTAGCTGTGAAATTCTTGATTTTGTAGCTTTATCGCCACTTTCTTTATTTTGCTGATTTTGGAACCTTGTTCCCATCTCCTTTTCAGTTGTGCATGTTTGAGAGGATTTTGAACCACCAACTATATTATAGTCTTGGGGAGACGTGGCTGATTGGGCATTTTTTGCAGAGCTAGCAACAATTTTATTGAATTTGTTTGCTCTATCATTACGAATTGTAGTTGGAAGGGAAGCTAAAATTTTTTTGGAGCGATTTGAGGTTGACATGTTCAAAGATTGCCAACAAGCATGTCGAGTAATGCTAGGCAAATGAGTCACCGTACAGGAGTCATTGTAGTTGTTCTTATCATTGCTTGCGGCTGTCATGTTATGGCAGTTGTCACTATACTGTTCTCTCATCTTGAGTATATCAAGTCACATAAAAATGGTCACATTTAGAAAAATATTGAACTACATAATAACAATTTTATTAATAATATTTGAAAATAAAACTCAGATATTTAAGTAAATATAATTATAAACAACAGTAGAGACAAGGATAAATATGAATAAGAATAATGTCAGACATGCAAAATTGATACACCTAGCTAGAGCACAATGTGAGATAGAAAATTAAAGAGATACATTGAGCCAAAAAAGTCTTATTTAAGTCAAATATTAAAGACAAACAAAAAGAAACATTGGCTGCTATTTTGTAATCTTCTCATTCAAAACTGTCATCATCATCACTTTGAGATACACTTTCATCATCCTACTGAATTCGGGATTGGTCTTTTTCAGTTGTTGAACTAGCAACAGTAATTCCTTCCATATCCAATCTAACTATGTCACAATCAGTATCTCCATCCTCTGATGTCGTTGATGGCCCATCTCCAATTTCACCTTACACATAAGCTTCGACATTCTCAATACAAGATTTTTCTTCCATGTTGAACATATCCCGTGGGGCAATCTTTACAGCAAAATGCCACCCTTTTGCAGTGACATCTTCTACATAAAATACTTGTCCAACTTGAGATTCCACTACAAACGGTTCTCATGTAGTTTGAAGGCGTCTCAAATTAACAAGAGTCAACCCATGTTCATCATGCTTGATTCCCCTCGTTGAGTAGATGTCCATCCAATCACACTTAAATAATGTCACCTTAAAGTGTTCATAATAATTGAGCACAATAACATCCTTTAAAACACCATAGTAGGTTACATCTCTAGTAATTGGATTGCGGTCAGTGGTTTTAGAATAACAATCAGTCTTAGCTACCAGAAAGACTCCACTATTTTGTGTTGTTCGATTTGCATCTTTTGCCTTGGTATGAAATCCGTGACCATTGACAACATAACCCTTGTACTTAATGGCCAGTCGATGTGGACCTTGAGAAAGAAACTTGATTTTATCATCTACCATATCTGTTCTTAGGAGTGTCTCAATCTAACAAAAGAAAAGTTTGTTAGACTTTATTCATGAAGCATAACTAATTTAATTACCACAACTAAACTTACATGTTCCTTAAACCATCCATCAAATGAGTTACTATGTATTCTCCGAACCTCCTTTAAGGACTTTTGAGGATGTTTTTGCCTAATGATATCATAGTGCATCCTGAATACAAAATATGTGCAATATGTTATTGGAATATGTTATAGAATTTTATTAATAGAAGACAGTTGACACTAACTTACTTAATGTAGGGTTCAATTGCTTCACAATTGAATAGTACATACTTATGGGCTTGTTTCAATGTATGTTCGTCCAAGACACATGTTACCATTTTACCAATACCATGACCTACTGTCGAGAAAATAGACCAATCATCACTGTCAAGTGTTGGCTCATTTTCCAAATTTGCTTCATCAGTATCGTTTCTATTTGGCCGATTTAACTTTGTTTCAACTCCATCCAAGTATCTTGAACAAAAAATTAGACACTCTTCAGCTATATATCCTTCTACTATTGACCCTTCTGGATATCTTTTATTACAAACATATCCTTTTAGGGTCATCAGATACCTGAAAACAAAGTTGAGGAAAATATTATGATAAATTACATTCCAATAGGTAAAGTCATCATGACGTGTGAAATGTTACCTTTCAATTGGATACATCCAATGATACTGAACAGGGTCGGCTATCTTAGCTTCATAAGAGAGATGGACTAATAGATGCACCATTATGTCAAAAAAACATGGAGGGAATATCTTCTCCATCTCACAAAGTGTAACAGCTATTGCATTTTCCAATGCAGAAAAATCAATTGGATCTATGACTTTAGTGCACAACCTTTGAAAATAGCGACAAAGATTAATAATACATGACTTAGCATTCTTACTGGGCAAGGACACAGTAACAGCTAATGGCAAAAGTTGTTGCATCAGTACGTGATAATCGTGACTTTTCATTGGTAGCATCTTCTGATCCTTCGGCTGTGCACATCTATATATATTAGACGCATACCCATATGGAACTTTGATAGATTTTAGGAGGTTCCAAAATAATATTTTTTCATCTTTTTTCATTGTATAGCAAGCTGGAGGTAGGATGGTATATTTACCAACAATTTTTGGATGAAGTAGAAATCTGATTCCCATATCCTCCAAATCCTTCCTTGCATTCAAGTTGTCCTTACTTTTATCCTTCAAACCTAGCAATGTTCCAACAATACTCTCACATATATTCTTCTCAATGTGCATGACATCAAGATTGTGCCTTACAATGTTAGTTTTCCAATATGGTAGCTCAAAAAATATGCTTTTCCTTTCCCAGTTGTGTGTTGAATCCTTACCTCTTGGCCTTTTCTTACCAATTAAAGTTGTTCCGTCCTCCAATTGTGACAAGATTTGAGCTCCAGAAGGAGGTTTAGGTGGACACCTAAATTCTTGCTCACCGTCAAATGCCTTTGCTTCTTTTCGGAATATGTGGCTAGTTGGCAAAAACCTACGATGTCCTCTGTAGCAAACTTTACGGCTATGTGGCAACCAATGTGAGATAGTATCTTTATTACAATAGGGACATGCTTTGTAGCCTTTAGTAGTCCAACTAGATAGATGTGCATATCCTGGAAAATCACTAATTGT
Source organism: Alisma plantago-aquatica (assembly GCA_963693085.1). NCBI lineage: Eukaryota > Viridiplantae > Streptophyta > Magnoliopsida > Alismatales > Alismataceae > Alisma > Alisma plantago-aquatica. Next base: position 86,770,371 of record OY856414.1, on the reverse strand, counting down.
CCATAATAAAGAAGCACGCATCTGAAAGAATTCCTTGGTTCCAGCGTCATATGTATGTACACCAGTATCCCATAGTTCTTTCAACTCATCAATCAATGGACGCAAGTACACATCTATATTTTCAGGTGAAGCTAGTTCAGGAACGAGTAGGGACAACATAAAATATGGTTGCTTCATGCACAACCAAGGAGGTAAATTATATGGAATAATCACAACAGGCCATGTACTGTAAGAAGTACTCATTGTCCCAAAAGGATTAAATCCGTCAGTTGCAAGTCCCAAGCGAAGGTTTCTAGCGTCTGCAACAAATTCTGGATGCATCACATCAAATGTTTTCCATGCAGGTGAATCAACCGGGTGTCTTAACTTGTCATCTTTTTCATATTCTTCTGCATGCCACCTCATTAAGGATGAGGTTTTTTATGACATGAATAACCACATTAGGCGGGGTATAAGTGGAAAGTGTCTGAGCACTTTGATAGGTATTCTCTTGGGTTTTTTTGCAAGCTTGTCATCATCATCTGGGATTGTAATCGGTTTCCATCTTGATGCTCCACATGTATCACATACGTCTTTATCAGTAGAATACTTCCAAAACAACATGCAACCATTTGGACAAACATGAATCTTCACATAATCTAAGCCCAACCACGTAATCATCTTTTTTAGCTCATAAAATGAATTAGGTAACTGTTCTCCTTCTGGTAGCATCTTCTTAAAGAACGTAAGAAACATAGATGATGCTTTCTTACTCAAGCCATTAAGACAAACCAGGTGATAGAATTCTAGGATGCAAGCAAGTTTTCTATATTTCTTACACCCTGGATATAATTTTGTCTCATAATCCTTTAAAAAGATATAAAAATTTTCAGTATTGAAATGTTGATCACTAGATGGATCCACTCCTTCTGTATTTCCATCTTCACTGAAACTCAAAAAAGTATCATGCAACATATATTGTAAATTTTTAGCATTAAGGAAATCTCCCTGATCAGTAGGAGCATCCATTTGAACATCGCCATCTTCACCATGAAAAGCCCAAGAAATATAGCTTGGTAAGAAGCCATTCCACAGTAGATGGCTCAATGCAGTCTTTCTGGTGACCTGGTATACATTAGCACACTTTCTACATGGGCACACAATCTTGTCTCCAATCGATGAATGTTCAAAAGCAAAATCCAAAAATTTAGATACTCCACATAAGTATTTACTGCTGGGTCGGTCATCCTCTGCTATCTAAGACTTATCCATTCTATAAAAATAGTAAAACATATAACATATGAGTAAGTATGTCATATTAAAATAGACTATATAATATGAGAAAATACTAGTGTAATCATGCAAATGAAGTTCACGTGAGCATATCCGACTATGTGGGCGCCCAAGCATTTTTTTAAATACTTATAATAAGGATAAAAGAACATAGTTATAATAAGGATAAAAGAACATTTATAATGAAATTTATCAGTAATTTGTAACATAATAGGATATGCATATTTCCTTTTGTTGTTTGGTTTCGAATGTGTCGTTAGATAGGATGGATATGTGAATTTGGAACATTCATGGGAACACACACTTCAGTTATAAGCATTCATGTAGCAACTTTCAGTTCCATTCATTAATCTCTTTTTACATCCACACACAGGGGTGTACCCCTAAACAATAACTAAACAAAGGGGTTGGTGTACCCCTAAACATGCGCATAATTAAAAAAACTATTAATACAAACAAGTCTAGATAGATAGACAACTAAATACTACACCAACATGGTCCCGCATCAGTAACTTCAAGGACTTATCATTGTGGCGATCTTCTCCTAAAGTTTAGAAAAGAAAGCAGCTACGATTATTGATTGCTTTCAGACAAAAAGTGTAAACACAAATTTTTTGTCTTGACAATTATATTTGTTAATTGGACTTACCGTGGCCTTTTTGATGATCGTGATGTGTCACGAAGCTCCTCACTGTATTTAGACAAATCTGAACTGACAGGGGCCTCATAATCAGATTCGTCTGAGCTGATATCCTACGATGTGCGCTCATACTGCAGTAGATGATCGGGGGTCTCGCAGCTGGTGTTGGTTATCCAAACTTTGATGGTATTATGGCCAACTGGATGGAGAAAAAGCCTGTCACTACGGCCCACATGCATCTTTCCAATCCAATCATGCCAATTGGATTTTGATACAAGATTTCCCACCAAATCATACTCAACCTCGATAACATGTGAATAATTGCCAAAAGTTAGGGTCACTTCACCAGGCCTGTAGTGTCTTCCTTTTAGAAAACACCAATGTTTGGGTATGCCAATTGGTTTAAGGAACGATCATCTAGGATGATGTCTAATTGTTCTTCAATAGGGAACGTTAACATTTCCATAGAGGCCCAGTTCATAGTGATTGTTGTGGGTGGACAGAGACTGCATAATATTAGTATTAACAAAGTGTAAGTACATATAATGATATTATATATTTTTAGAAAAAGTTGTATAACATCAGTTAACCTTTTATTGCTTGTCATAACCAACTTTATTGTGGTAGACATGATAGCTTGAAAAAAATCTAATAGAGGAGATCATGTCCTATATCTTTGCAATCGGTCCAATGTTCACTAATCCTTCTTTGAGAATTTCAAGGAAGTAACTAGTATTTTCTATAATTTCATGTATCTTTTTTTTGTTGAACCATGTGTGCCTCCTCCTTTATTAAAAACAACACCAAAATAGAGTTTAACTCTTTACAAGCTAAGAAGCTAACAACTGTTCAGAAAGGAAAACTATAACTATCTATTTATGCTATTGACATCACGTATACACAGGGTCCAAACCCCTTTGGGATCACAGACTTTTTGAGAAAAGATTCTTCTATTCCTCTCCTTCCAAATACTAGAGATGAGGAAGAAAGCTGCGCATTTGGCTCTCTGATTGAGTGATAAAATCTCTGTCAGACATGAAGGAGCACGACCGTACTTAAGCTTGAAGAAGGACCAAAGATCAGTGCAATAGAAACAGTCAAAGAAGAGGTGTTGTCCATCTTATTCATGCTTCCAACATAGATAGCAAATAGAAGGGAGCTGGAAGTTAAATTTCTTTAAAGTGTCCTGAGAAGGTAAGTGCTGAAGGTAACATTTCCATAAGAAAACAGAGATATTCCTATTAGGGATAGGTCTTAATCTGACTTACAAGCACTATTTGGCGAATTGTTTGGCTAAACCTAAACTAGGCATACAAATTGTGGTCTTCCCTGAACTAATTGCATTGGATGTACTGAAAATGTCATGCCCCACACAATAAAGTTGTAACATCAAAAAAGTCAAACCTAAAACTGGAAATGCACACTACAAATTTTAGCACGATCGTGTATGAATGCAAAACAATACTGAACTGAATTAGGATCAATCATAGGGATTGGTTAACTAAATTATCATTGACATCTACTTGTTTAAGAAATAGGTTAAGCCAAGGTCAACACACATTAACAACAATAGTAAAGCCTCATCATGATTTACAGACCAGTTGCAGACTCCTAACACATGTATCAATGACTGCAAAGTATGACATGCAACTTGTTTTACACATGAAAAAGAGCCATGTTCAACTACATTGGCTCAAATGGAAACCAAACCCTATTAAAGGTAGGCCTAAATCCTACTGATGGCCAGAATTTGGCAAACAACTTAGCTAAAAATGAACTAAGCATACAAAATGTGGTCTGGCCTGAATAATATGACCCAAATTGAGGAAAATGTGGCATGAAACAAAGTGGTGGTTCATATCCATGGAAAAAATCATATCGATCCAATCCATATAAAAAAAACACAACTAAAGCTAAGAGTGGGAAAAAATCAGTAAATCTTAAGTTAAAATCTCTATTGAAATCTTGTATAATTTGCCCTAGGAAAATATTTTGTGCCCAATCAGTAAATCGTGCATGGGCTTGTTTGTCGTGTCCATCAGGGTTCTGTCTAATTCCTTATAATTGCCTCCTCTCCTAAACACAGGACATGGGTGTACATATCAATACACAACAATGATTACAATGTCCCACACACTTGTTAACAATAACCATGAAGCTCTAGAAGGATAAATATGAACTCAACCGAGTCTGAGAAATAAGCAAGAACCAAAAAGCAGGGAAATATCGTATGTGCTTCACCGAGCTCTCTCCTCCTTTTATTTTCCTCACAACTCGACCTTCCAATGCCTCCTCTTTGGTGATCTGGACTGGAGGTTGGCTTCTCGTAGAGGGGACGAGATGGGGGTGGGAGGCGGAGAAGATGGTGAGAGTGTCACCAAATTGGGAGGTAGAGAAGAGGTGAGAATAGGGTGTGAGAAACCAAGTTTGGCCATGGGTGGGATTTGTGGGGGTGTAGGGGGCTAGCGGAGTGAACGAGGGAAAAGGAGAGAAACCTGACGAGCTCATTGAGTTATTGCGGGGAGGAGAGGGGGAGCACCAACATACCTATTTAGAAAGTTACAAAGCTTTGGATGATTGGAGTCCCTCACTCGAGCTCGTCGGCGCCTGAGGCGGTGCTTCAGGTTGGCTAGGTCAAAATAGGCGGCGGATGAAGGTTCCCAGTTCCCGATTGACGCGCACGACCAGCAACTCTCCTCCACTTGCAAATGTCAGTTCCAGGTTGGGACTCACCGTCGGCGCCGGCAACTCTGTGGTCGGAAGCTTCTCTGGAGCCGACACGATCCAAAGCTAGGGCTCGTCGCAAGGAGAGAATGGAGAGGGAGGAAGTCGCAAGCTTGTGAGAGAGTGGAAGATATCGGGCTGAATTAGGGAGAGATTAGCTATTTGGAGCGCGAGTCGTGAAATTTGGAGCGAGAAAGTCAATATTGCCTTAGCAAATTTGAGTATGGCAATTTAGGATTGCCGCTAATTAAAAATATAAATGCCTTTAATGTTAAGTCCTCTTTAGAAGCCCTATAATAGGAGGTTTAGAGGCATTTTAATTAAAAATGCTTGTATATTAGAAAGATAGTGGCTTTTTTTATAAATGCCACTAGAATAAATGCCGCTAATGGGCAATTTTGCTGTAGTGCATACATACCGATATGGGTCTCACATATGCAAAGTGCTTTTGTACTAGGCCACAAGATCACAAACAACATAGCCATTACCCAAGAGATCATCCATCTCATGAAAAGGAATACTTGTTCGAAATATATGGCCATAAAACTAGACCTATCTAAGGCATATGATCGTCTTTCCTAGAGATTTATATAAGATAAGAACCAACTCCCATATAACATTTTTAACTACATCATGAACTCTTTGACAACAAGAGAGTGTTCAATCCTTTGGAATGGATCCCAAACTGAGCCATTCAATCCTTCTAAGGGATTAAGGAAGGGTGATCCTCTTTCACATTACATATTTGTGTTATGTATTGAGAGACTCAGCCTCTTATTCTTGGAGAGGAGCAAAGAGGGGAATGGGTACATATTATCATGGGAAGGAGAGGCATCAAGGTGTCCCATCTCCACTTTACTGATGACCTTATACTCTTTGGTGAAGCCTCGGGCAAGCATATGAGAATTATCAAGAAATGCTTTAAGAAATTTGAATTAGCTTCTAGACAGGCTATCTCTGTCACAAAGGTCCACGTCTTCTATGCTGCTAGTGTCCCACATGAGGTGTGAAGATGAGGTAACAAAATTGGTGTTTTCAAAGAGATGAGTGATCTGGGAAGATACTTTGGTGTTCCCATCATTCACACCAAAGTTACAAAGAACATCTACTCATATATCCTCAATAAAGTAGAAAGCAAAATGGACGGGTGGGAGGCAAGGTGTTTATCACTTGCAGGCTGTTACTGTCTAGCAAAGATGATGCTACAAGTGATTCCAACCTTTGCCATATAGACTATTGTGTTGACCTGATTCCTTTGTGATCACATTGATGGTAGTGTTCAGAGATTTCTATAGGGAGGAGGACATAAGCAGTAACCGATGTCCTTGGTAGCACGGGGAAATGTTTCCAACTCAAAGGAGAGGGGAGGTTTAGGGATCAAGATGATGAGATAATGGAATACTGCTCTTGTAGCCACAAATGTCTGGGACATTATGAGTAACAGAGACATACTCTAGTGTAATTTTATGAAAAGAAAGTACCAAGATCACATAGAAGGTAAGAAAATAAACATATCAAGGCTAGCTCAAGCTATGCTCCAATTAAAGCAATTCATCACCCAACATTTTTATTTGAATCTCACAAATGGGCAATATACCAATTTCTAGACTGATCCATGGATGAAACTAGGAATACAACTTGAGCAAGCTTCTCTACAGCCTATACTGGAGAACCTGAAGGACTTGAAGGTTGCTAGAACTATTTTAGACAATGAACAATGGGATGCCAATTTCCTTGCATCCTGGTTACCAAACTAGATCGTACACCTGATAGTATAGGTAGATCCTCCAGTAGAGGAGCATGGTACTGGCATTTAGGTATGGTTGGAGACTCTACATGGAAATTTTAGCTCAAAAACGTGTATGAGGTGATTCGTAAGGATAAGGAGATAACGATGGTAGGTGATTGGAGCTTCTTATGGAAACTAAAACTCCCAGCCAGATATAAGATGTTTATTTGGATTCTAAAACATGATGGCTTACTCATGGATAATAGAAGAGTACACTGCCATATGACAGCTGATGGTATTTGTGAATGATGCAACAATGAAGAAGAAACGTTGATCCATGCTTTACATGATTGTAAGTATTCATAAGAGATTTGGATAATCATTTATAATGGGTCTCCACCAATAGATTTCTTCAAGCTTGGAATTGATGATTGGCTCAAAAGAGTTTAAAGAAAGGATCTATAGAACACCAAACTTTTGCTATCACTTGTTACCAAGTATGAAATGATCGAAATAAGCACTTGTTTGAGAATCAATGTCCCTATGCTAGTGGCCTAGAACATAGAACCAAATGTGAGATAACTCCGATTGATACTGCGTGGAAAAAGGAGAATGATGCCTACAATACCAGTGAGAATCAAACCCGGTGTAAACCTCCCACTAGTTCGGTGAAGTTGAATACTGATGCTACTTACTCCAAAAATAAGGCCACCATTGTTGTGATAGCTCGAGACCAAGAAGGGAGATGGATAGGAGGCCATGCAAGAGAAATTCAAGTGTGCTCATATTTACACTCTAAAATAGTGGATGTAGATATTGTGATGGTAATAGTGGAGAAATGTAAAATGCACAAATTAATCATGGAAATAGACTGTAAGGTATTCATTGATATGCTGCAATCAACTCCTTCAGTGTCCCCAAGGTTTTATGGATATCTGGAAAGAATGCAAATGTCCCTTTCAAACAATCCTGGGTGGAAAGTCACATACATTCCTAGAGGGCATAACCAGGTTGTAGAGAAGATGGCGAAACACCATAAAAAACACACCATTGGATGTAGTGCTCATTCTAGGCCTCCTGAATATGTGTATTACCTTCATTAGAGAAGGATTCTTGTAATGGTAGTAGTACTACCAAGTTTATTTTTGTTGACAACCACTCCACTTGTACAAGATTTCCCTATTGGCTTGCAAGAGGAGGGCAAGATGACTAATTAGCCTGCTGGCTTCCACAAAAAAAAAAGACTTTCTTTTTAACATACAAGTGTGTTTTACGTTCATATCCATTATACCAACAATATCATAAGGCCTTTAACTGGCTTCTCAAAAGAAGGGGTCTGCATGGGTGCTCAAGATTAGCTACCCTATTTCAACATGAGGGACTATAAGACTAAAATTCAAGAGTTAACCCTATTCATAAGGGACCTCAAGGCCATCTCCAAGAGCTAACCTTGTATCAGCATGGTCTTCCCTATCATGATAACTCAAGTAGGACACACATCCTTGTGTCCTTACCCCAAGAATACAGGTTGGTACATGAGAGTGTATAATGGACATCTATCACTATGTTTTGAAGTTTGTTCCACATAAGTAATCGACACCAAAACATAGTAGCCATAGGGAACATGTAGCTGAAACAAGTATATTAAGACAAGCATTTATAATACATACATACATGCAATTTTAATAAGATTAGTCTACCTAATAGGAGGATAAAGTGTACCTTGATACTAGAAATCAAAAATCTCCAAAGTTCCTGCAGTATTCATCATCAATCCATATAGTACATCATAATCATTTAAACGTAGGGTGAAACATCATTAGCAAAATTAGGGATTTCAAAGTTATATTTAATCAACTTAATAGGGAAATCATAGGATTTGGATAAGGTCAAATCCATATTCATCATAACATCAATTTAAGTCATGTTGAGTCATTTTCATGGAAGATAGTCAACATTAAAGTACACATGAGTTCAAGATTGATTTATTGACATAATAATAAAAAAATTTACATATTTTAAGTCATCAAATACCATGGGTGACCAATAGGGTTATATTTGTACAAGATTAGATCTCAAATATAGCAACATGCACACTGAGATCACATTCAATGTCCTATTTGGGTCACCTAGTCATAATAGTGAGCAAGATTGATATAAGTAATTTAGGTGATAAAATCATGTAAAGTTACTGACCTATATCAAACATGATGGTTTGGAGTTCATATAATCAACTTGGGTATCAAATTGATGATCATTGCATTAAAGTCCAATGATGCATATTGCATGGTCCATTTTGATGAATTAGAATCAATATTAGAGCATGGAATAATCAAGTTTGATTAAAATAGTACAATATGACATAAATTACTGACTAGGACCATAATGAGTAAGTTGTGGTTAAAGATATGATCAAGGTTGAGCATAAATCACTATTAATCATGTGAAAGAGATAATTTGATGACATTTTCAACATAATAGGATCTACAAAAGGAATTACACTCTGAAACAAGTTCCTTTAGATAGATCTCATTGAGTAGATAAATGTTCATATATTATATGTCTCATTTGGAGGTACAAATGATTTTATTTCATTTTTTCAAAGTTTAGCATTTTTTTTGAGAAGTTAGGAGGCTTTATTATTCATCCCACCCTCCTCTTGTAGGTCTAAGCTCAAAGTTCACTACATTATCAGCAATGAAATTAAATTTGGTAGGACTCCTACCATTACAGGGAAAGGGGGAAAGATTAAGACCCACAGGGTCGAGGGGAGATGTTGTGTAGGTACAACTCTCCTTATGTTTTTGGAGATGATGCTTAGCCAAAGCATCAGCAATACATGTTTTCTGTCTTGGTACCTTAATAATGTGAATGTCAGACATACCTTCTAGCATCTTGTGTATAGATATGAGCCATGGGTGAAACGTAGGATTCTCATCCGCCCCACCTTCAATTGCCTTCATAACTTTATCACTATTTGTTAGTATTGTCGCTGATTGCAGAGAATTTCTTGAGAAGATCTTCAGAGAAAAATCAATAGCTCATATTTCAGATTCAGTGACGGACTGGGTATCAATATTCACGGAAGCCCCTCCCTTCCATTTGCATGTGTGATCGAGCCATACCACTGCAATTGCAGAGTTCCCACCTTTCACGACTGCATCCACAACTAGGATATCCTTCTCTATGTAAAGTTCCCAATCATAGTCCTGATTATCATCCACTCTTTTACAGCTTCCAGCAGTGCTTTCTTTGGATTTATAAATTTGTTCACAGAGATATTTAGTTTGAAAGACTTGATGGTTGACTTGAAAGTTTAGCATATTTCTTAGAGAGAGAGATGTACCATATCGAGCTATTGAGGTGGTGACCCACGATTGGTTGGGAAAGCCATGCTGGCTCTAGCGTTGCACAGTGTCCATGGTCATAATTTAACTAGTCAAAGGAGAAAGAGAGAGGGTGGGGCCATGAGGGCATAAATATCTATGTGATCTAGATCCCTCGTGATTTGGACCACCATAATCCCGAGGAGATCAAGGGCCAGGGCATGTCTGTGAGACCCCTAACCTTGCTTAAAGTGTTGAACAAGCTTAATTATCATAATTGAATTCTTATAACCCTATTCTAACCTTTTGATATGCTTTGAAATCATAAGACAAGCTTAAGTTTCAAATTTGGTCCAATTTGGCACTGTTTGAGCAAGTTATGCAATTTTATGCACATTTTGGACTTTTCTACAATTTACCCAATTGAGAGGTTTTCTTTACAATTTATCACTTGAATTATGTTCCCTGGATATTCTATCATCATTATTGAGCTTTTTGAGCCATGATGCACCTATTTAAACCTTGGTTTGAAGGTGTTTTCCTCAAGGGTATTTTAGGGTTTACCCCTTCATGGATGAGCTACCTTTAGTAGCTATCAACTAATGAATTATTTGATTGGCTTGGAAATTCGACAAAGGAAAGCCAAGCAGGTCCATATGGATGTTGGGGGAGCAGCTTGTGTGTGTGCTTGTATATAATTAATAGTTTATGGCCATGGACACTTGGAAAGATACTAGAACTTCAACTTTTTCTTTATCTTTATCTTAAAGTTTCATATACTTATCCCTAAGCACCCAAACGAGCCATTTTCTCTCCACCACTTCCATCCTTATACAAATCTCTTTCTCCCTCTATTCGTCTATGAATTTCCTATCCAAGGAAGAAGAAAGAGGGGATCTTCTTGGAAAAAGAATCTAGGGTTGCAATTGGCTTCCTTTTAGGGTTTGAAAAGCTTATTTCTAGTGATCGTGACCTAAAAGAGTAAGAATCCCCTTCTTTCCAATATTTATTTCTTTGTTATCCTTCCTCCTACGTTTCTCTAGGTCGGAACCTTGTTGTTCCATGGTAGAAATAGCTCAAAATCTCTAAAACCCTACCTTTCTTGTGATGTCCCCGAATTTTCTAAAACTTAATCTAATGTGTGACATCCAAATTGAGACCCTCACCTCAGCATGAATCCCAATTTAAACCCCACACACTAGGATAAGAAGAAAAAAATCAGAAGATGTCAGAAGGAAACAATTAGTAGCACATGCACATGAACAATAATAAAACCATACAACACATGTTCATCATTCAACATATAATTACAACATGAATTGTTACAACATTTGATATTACATATTAAACAACAAACTTATACATATACATGTACTACCACTAAACAACAGGATCCTAAGACAATAGGTTCACATATACATCTACTCACCATACAACTCTCAACTATCATGGATCTTCAAGATCATATGTCCACCACCTAAACAAAAGATTACATGTGGTACACGTCAGCACAATATTCAAGAATATTATACTGAATATGCCTACGTGTCTTTTATATACCTCTCATCATATCTTAGCAATAAGAAAAAACTAATACTTGGCAGTTATAAAGAAATATAAGAAAAAGCATATACTTGCACAAAGATGTTCATTACCAAAAGAGAACACATATTTTTAGCACATTTCCATCGTATATCTCATACATCTGCCCCCAAGGGCTTTGATATTTTTAGGCCTTATGATCTACCCCCGAGGAGTTTGTGATCATTATACATGTGATCTACCCCCTAGGAGTTTGTGATCACTTCAATGCACTGTACTACTAAAGAGTTTAGTTCTATCATATGATGGATCAGATATTTTATGTTTCATATGTTCATAGCCATAAATATGGAAAATCAAGCAAGATATCATACAAGAACAATCATGTGAGGACTTGTTACACTAAACGAGATTACTCAAAACATAAAAAACAATCAATCACTAATTAATCACATACCCAAAAATATGGGTAAATAAAAATCGATTTCAACATCAACACCCGCTCAGAAATGTTTGAATCAGATCCCAACATCTTTCTTGTATCCATACTATGCCAAGAATATGATACAAATTGTTCTATCTCCCTAGCCACAACATATATACACAGGAGAACAATATTCATATATGCCACACAAACAAGCATTACTATGCTATCAAAAGTCAGATTCGTTTGAAACACCATATACAAATTGTTCCTTCCTAGACCTGAGAGTCCAGGGATGGCTCTAGGACACACTAGACATCTAATCAACTTTCTCAAAGATTCATTACTATATCTCCTCTTTGCTGCCACATGTTTGTTTTCGTCACTTCCGATTACCTAAAAAAATGTGGCAAACCACAAGGGTGAGACCCATGTCCTAGCAAGAGACATAACCTCCAACAACATTTATTGATTCCAACATTTTTAGGTAATGAGACAGTTTAAGCAGTTTAATCATATATAAAAATAATCTCAACAACATTGATGATTAAAAAAATACATAAAGGAGCAGATAATAACTATCATCATTAGCCATACTTTCATCCTTTATCTTGTTGACAATATAAGCAATTCAGTAGTATATGCATATCTAGCATCATGAGCAAGTCTAGTAACATAGAATCTCTATAATTATGAATAAGTGTAGCCACATAAGCATAGCTAACAACATTAGCATGTCTAATAGGTTGAACATATCAACATCAAAATAAGAGCTAACAACATAAGCACAACTATCTGGATAAACATGAATAGCAGTATATGCATCTCTAGTTACAAAGACATGGCTAGCATGCTAAACATAACTAACAACATGAGATAGCTAGCATCATGATTATAATCAGCAGTAGTAGTATAGTTATCAACACAAGCATATCTACTATATATACGCATCTACAATCTTAATCATATCCACAACCTAAGTATATCCACTACCTCTTAATTACACTAAGCATCATCTTTATGTAAAGATAACAAACAAGGGTTATCATCCAATGTGAAACGTCATGTATAACCCTAAACAAATATGTTACATAGCTATATTACATCTTTTATTACACCCTAGGGAATTTGAATTGTACCATTCGAAGTCCAACCGACCCCTGTGAAGGGCTATTTGGTTCCGTACAACATCTAGGAGTGTCGGTATCTTAAGATCTCTTCCCCTCGGTCAGTACGAGTAAAAAGGCAATGACATATCAGTCAAAGTTGCCACCACAACAACATATAGTCCTGTAACTAGCCCACCTTGGTACAGGTCACGACACTAGAATCTAGGGTATTCAAACCCAATCACTGAGGTACAACCGCAGTTGTCCTCTAATCACATCATGTTACAATCACTGAGATACAACCACATTTGTTCTCAATCACATCAGATGTATGAGGCATGACCATAGCCATCCTCCACAATCTACATTGTGGATGACAAGGATATATCCTCAACCTACCACCCCCATATACTCAATAGTATGTACTCCAAGTTTCCCTTAGGAATACTTGTTTCACCATCCAGCAAATTCTGACACTAAAGATGGCTCTATGACAAATGGCACTACATGATTAGAGTTGGACTTGATTAGTTATGCCAATTGGGTGGATTAAGGCTGCATCAAACAAGTGGACATACAAACCCTAATTCACTTCTAGCAAGCATATAAATATCACAACTTTTAAAAGATATAAAATGTGTGAAGCATAATTCTCATATCATCATCACATGGTGCTATTCACTTACCATTAATGACTCTAGCCATTATACTATCACAAGATACAAATCCTTTTCACAATATCACAAGGTATCAACCCTTATCAACACAAGAGGATTACACCTCATTCAGGGCTCAACCATGCCCAAAGGTCATTAAGACCATCATACTATTCCCTATAAGATCATCATTATATTTCCATTCCTTATAACAAGGCTCAACAACATCACTTACATATATACACCAGATCAGCACAATATTGCATTAATGAGCTAGGAGATATTCATAAACAATCATAGCAGGGTTAGATTAACAATAAGAACATTCCTTTATTACATCAACATGCAAGGAATCTAGATATGATTAACACTCATCATATTCATAATGCACATGTTTAGCATAAGAAATATCAACCATGTGGCTATGATAACAACCAATTAACACATTAAGGTTATGATCGCGTTAAGGAGGTTATTCCACCATCATTCCATCATATAAGAATGTTAAAAATGAATACTCATCTTTATCTATTTGCATTAGAGTTAGGTTCAACATGATAAATTATATCAATGTTACTAATCAACACTTATACCCACACCCTAACTTACAGCATCCCCATTGGATCATGGATGCATAAGGTGAAGCATAATCATCACATTCCATACTATTATCAAGTATGAACCCACACATAAATCAAGGTGTAACCATCAGGTTATAGCATACTAGGGTTTCAACAACAATAACAGAGTACTCCATGATTGTATTAGTCATTCAAGGACTATTCATACCCAATTACCATCATTTAATTATATTAAAGCTAGGTATAACAAGCTATACTTCATTAGGGTTACATATCAACACAATATGGTTATCATCCCTTCTATTCATATGAGTAAATAGGTAAGACTACCTTATTAAGGGTAACCCTCCATTTGTTCCATCATCATTCAACCCTTATCACCATACCATGATGTCACACATAACCTTTATATGTTTAAAAGGTAAGACCATTGGTTGTTTACATAAGTAAACACCTTGGAAAAACCACCTATGAAGTCCTTGATTTGTTATCTATAAAGATTCACCATCTAACCCTAGACATCCCTTGATTAACAACACAAAAACTTTCATTGAGAGTATGGTAAAACCCACAATCGACTGTTCATTTAAAACAAGCCATCCATTGTCAACAAGTAAGCTCCTTAAGATGATCATATAAAGTAAACCATCTAAATCACATTATTAGGACCAACATATTACATTAGCCATCATTCCACTTTATTGTAGGAATAAACATCAGATCTTGACCATTGGGTCACGTTCATATGTTAAAACCATCAATTATAGTATAGGTCCGACCATTGCATCAAGTGACCCAAGAAACCATTGGTCTAAGGCTTAATTGATTCTACAACTACAATGCTTAACTCACGATAAGTTGTGGAGACCTGATACACCATCATTAGTGACCATTAAGTCACCATAGGTTGTTAGATCAACACTATATTCATTAATTAGCATCAAATATTAAGCTAATGTCATCATTGATTGATAACATCAGTAGGGTACTTAATGGTTGATCATTAAACTTCTAATTGATCCAAAACCTGACCTAAGGGGGTGACCATAGGTTGTCACCATCATCTGACACCTTTGATCTCGGCCATCAATTGTCATGAAGACACACCATAGGGTCATTGCAATGGTACCATCATCGGGTCACGGGCTTATAGAATAAATCAACTTTAAACCCTAAAATTGACCATTGGTTGATAGGTGCTTAGCACCATAAGTTGCCAAACCAACCTGATACAAGTCATATTATACCTGAGGAATAATGTACACATGATCACAGGTTCATCTAGAACTGATATCAGAATAGGGAACATTATGAAAATCGAAATCCAAGTCAAGCATAGTTTTTTAGTGCATGGATCATCATTTTCAAGCAAGAACATGAGCTAGCAAGCTTATGGTAAGCAATAAACGTGGAGAAAGTTATAAAACTTGCCTATAATGAGAAGATGAAATCCCAAATAGAAGAAAACTCGAGCAGGTAGGGTAGAAAATCCAAGAATAAATTGTGAACTCGTCCATCTAGCACCTTTCTTCATCAAATGAGCAAACCCTAAGCATAAGGAGCAAGAAAGGTAGGGTTTTAGTGCTTTAGAGCAATTTATACCATGGAACAACAAGGTTAAGACCTGGAGGAAGGTATAAGGAAGGAGAAGAGCAACAGAAACGGAGAATAAAGGAAGAAAACAACTTTCCTTGGTCAAAATCCCTAGAAGATGACCTTGGAAACCCTAGGTAGGTCTAGATGGAGCTCTAGGAGACCTTCTTCTCCAAAAATAGGTTCTCTTCTACCTTAGAGCACTTGGTTCCACATAAAAACAGAGTTGAGTCATTGATATAGGCTAGAGAAAAGATAAAGCAAGCAAAGTTTCGTACTTGGGCAAGGAAGAGGTAAATACAACCCATGGATAAAGATGGAAGCAAGCATGAGGTGTAAAAGTAGCTTCCCCATGTGTCTATGGCCTTAAACTATTAAGAATATACAAGAACACACACAAAAATCTCCCCCACCATACATATAGACCTTATTAGCTTTCTTTTTTCGAATTTACAAGCCAATCAAATAATTCATTAGTTGATAGCTAGTAAAGGTAGTTCATCCGTGAAGGGGTAAACCCTAAAATACCCTTGGGGAAAACACCTTCAAACCAAGGTTTCAATAGGTGACCCATGTCTCAAAAAGATCAAGAATGATGATAGAATATCCAAGTAACATAATTAAAGTGATAAATTACAAAGAAAACCTTTCAATTGGGTAAATTGTAGAAAAGTCCAAAATGTACATAAAATTACATAACTTGCTCAAACAGTGTTCAAATTGGACCAAATTTGAAAATTAAGCTTTTATTATGATTTAAAATAATATCAAAAGGGTATATTAGGGTTATAATAATTCAATTATGATAATTAAGCTTATTCAACTCATTAAGCAAGTTTAGGGGCCTTATAAATCAATTCATCCAATACCATATGCCAAGTATTCTACTACCACATATAACACAAGCATATTGTATAATAAGCCAAGTAAGAGGTAATGGTGTACCTTGATCAAGAGGAAAACCTAAACCATATTCTTGATGCCAACTATATCCTTGTTCAAACCCTTATTAAGATAAGATCATAACTAGCATCAGATTCTCATCATCTTAACCCTAGTCATGTTCATTAGGGTTTTCTTAGTCCACAAGGATGTGTGCATTATTACTTTCATTATGTTCTTAGAATTATCTTACTGATGTCGTTTTCCATATTATGGTTCATTATATGAACATTAGGTTCCATATCCTTTTTGTGCACATATTAACCCTAGTTTATATACATTATTCAAATTAGGGTTACCCATGCATTAAGGGCCATCTTCATATAACATGGATTTGATGCATCTAACTGATATCGATCATTCATATTAACTTCCAGTTACAGATATAAGGGTGTTCCATAAATTCCATCATTTATTGAGCATGTATGTATTTATTGCATTTTATTTAGGGTTATTAGCACTAGATAGACACTCTAAGTAAATTACATGATTTTGGGCATCAACATCATAATTACTAACATCATATAGATTATACATCACATTTACGAGTTATTGGAACATTTCCATAATTTTAGTCCATTGCTTGATATTTATTATCCATGAAACAAGCATTTCACAACTTACATGATATCACTGAGATTAATGCATCAAAGGACTAATATGATGGTTCCATGCTATTCTACACATTTTTCTAAACATTTTGGTACCTTATTTGTAATTTTCTGATAATTGTGCTAATTATTATGATTTATACAAAATCTAAGCAATTTTGGGATTTTTGAGTTAATTACCTTGTCCTGGCCAATTGGTCATCGCCATGTGGCCTTCAGTGGCGCAGGTCGTTCCTCCAATACCCATGCTAAGTTGGGGCAGTTCTCGACTTGGTTTGAGTGATTGGATCTGGTTCACGTTCATTTCTTGAGCCGGCGGTGTATTGATTGAACCTGGTCTGGGCCTCTTTCTTTCTCGCGATGTCGCCCTCCACGCACGTTGTGTGAGCCCTGTTCGTCTGCTAACTATCACTACCATAACTTCTTCTCTGACGAGCAATTAGCAGATCCAGTGTGCTCTTGTTTGGGTACTGAGACCACCATCAGCTTTGGCCTGAAACAGTTAACCTCCATGGCACCTCCATTGCTCGCCCTCGGCTGTAGCCTTGCCACCTGCAAGTATGACGCAGCTTGCTCCCACCGCAGTGAAGAAAAAGAGGTAAACGGCCTTCGTGCCATCGAACGTCCACCTAAACACTCCATTAGCACTGGAAGACCTATAGGAAGGAAAATGTAGCCTCCATCCTCAGCAAGAGGCGCTCCACATACCCTCACGAGCTCAACCTTCATCTCTGACCAAACTGTGTTGATCGACAATGGAAACGACCATGGGAGTCAGTCATCGTGTGTGGGTTCCATTAATAGACATCCCTCTTCATTTTTTATATCATAGAACTCTACAAGATGCTTTCCTATCCCTTCTCCTACCTCTTCCTTTCACCTATAAGTGGTGATGGAGAACCCATGGAGTCGAGGCTTCAAATCTCACTCCCCTCTTGACAGAATACCTACTATGAGGGGTTGGCGTGTTTCTCCCACTTATCTGATTCTAACTTCTCAGTTGAAATTATGCCCTCACACATGATCAGCGAGATAGGCAATGTGTGTTGAAGGCAGCTCGCATCCAACCCCACTACCCTGACATGTCAGAGGTAGAGGATGACCAGATTACCATTTGATCAATATCTAAAGGGTCCATGTCTTTCTATCCTGAGCACAATCTATGGCTCACATAAGTGGATGGTCCCAGCCATTATATTAGACCTAAACGACCAAGATGTCTCCACATAGGCCGCTTAAGCTAAGGGGCACGTGATGCTCAAAAAGATTAGCAGCTCAGGCTCTACTTACATAATGTACCAATGATTTGACCAATTTCAAAATTAAATATCTCTCTCTAGGAACCTCTAATTTTGTCAAATATTTAACCATAAATTTATCATAAATACATCCTACTCAAAATTAGTGACAAAACTCATATATTTGATCATATAATTAAATACTTCGCAAAGATATAAACTTAGGGATCATAATCATGATATCAACATCAATCAACACATAAACTTTGCCAAAAACTTGGAACTCTAATTATAACTCAACTGTATGATT
The DNA here is from genome assembly GCA_963693085.1 of Alisma plantago-aquatica. Classification (NCBI taxonomy): domain Eukaryota; kingdom Viridiplantae; phylum Streptophyta; class Magnoliopsida; order Alismatales; family Alismataceae; genus Alisma; species Alisma plantago-aquatica. The sequence continues at coordinate 86,751,674 of OY856414.1, read as the reverse complement.
TCACTTATGTTGTTAGGTATCCAAATACTTCAAAAGTTCACTGCATCACATCCTACACACCTTAAAAGAAAAATTTTCCTTGAAATTGAGCCAAAAAATCCAGTCCATCACATTTCTTGCTCCTTATGCTTAGGGTTTGCTCATTTGATGAAGAAAGGTGCTAGATGGACGAGTTCACAACTTAAGCTTGGATTTTCTACCCTACTTGCTCCTGTTTTCTTATGTTTGGGAGTTTATCTTCTAATTAGAGGCAAGTTTTATAACGTGCTCCACATTTATTACTTACCATAAGCTTTCTATCTCATGTTCTTGCTTGAAAATGATGATCCATGCACTAAAAAGCTATGCTTGAATTGGATTTCAATTTTTATAATGTTCCTAATTCTGATTTCAGTTCTAGATGAACTTGTATTTATGTGTACGTTATTCCTAAGGTATAATATGACTTGGATCAGGTTGGTTTGACAACCAATGGTTAATTTTAGGGTTTAAAGTTGATTTCTTCTATAAACACATGACTCAATGGTGGTACTATTGCAACAACTGATGGTGTTGTCTTCATGACAAGTGATGGTGGTGACCAAGGGTGGCAACTGACGTTCACCCTTTAGGTCAGGTGTTGGCCTAATTACAAGCTTATTTATTAACAACCAAGTACCCTAATTATACTATCAATCAATGGTGATATTAGTTTGATATTCGAGGGTTATCAATGAATATAGTGCTGATCTAACAATCTATGGTGACTTAATGGTCACTAATGGTGGTGGATCGGGTCTCCACAACCTATGGTGAGTTAATCATATAGTTGTAGCATCAATTAAGACTTAGACCAAAGGTTTCTTGGGTCACTTGATGCAATGGTCGGACCTACATTGTAATTGATGGTTTTAACATATGAACTTGACCCATGGTCAAGATCTAATGTTTATTCCTCCAATAAAGTGGAATGATGGAAAATGTAATATGTTGGTCCTAATAATGTGATTTAGATGGTTTCCTTTATATGATCAACTTAAGGAGCTTACTTGTTGATAATGGCTGGCTTATTTTAAATGAATAGTCGATTCTGGGTTTTACCCTACTCTCAATGGAACTCTTATTATTGTTAATCAAAAGATGTCTCGGGTTAAAAGTTGACTTTTATAGATCACAACTCAATAACATAATAGATGATTCATTCAAGGTGTTTACTTATGTAAATGACCAATGTCTTTACCTTTTCAACATTTCATGGTTAGAAGTTGATGCCTCAATATCCCATTGTTTTGGGTGAAGCGTGTAGTGTAACGTTATGATTCAAATGATGACGATTTTATGGTTCAATGCCTTAAACTTGCAATCTTACCCTTTCCCTCATAATATTATGATTTACAATCACCATAATGAATTAATGGGTAACCCTAATGAGGTATAGCTTGTTATACCTAGCTTTAATATAACTAAACGATGGTAATTGGGTATGAATATTCCTTGAATGACTAATGCAATCATGGAGTACTCTCTTATTGTTGTTGATACCCTAGTATGCTATAACCCGATGGTTACACCTTGATTTATGTGTGGGTTCATACTTGAGAATACTATGGAATGTGATGGTGATGCTTCACCTTATGCATCCATGATCTAATGGGGATGTCGTGAGTTAGGGTTTGCATGTAAGTGTTGATTAGTAACATTAATATAATTTTTCTTGTTGAACCTAACTCTAATGCCAATAGATAAAGATGAGTAATCAGGTTTAACATTCTTATATGATGGAATGATGGTGAAATAACCTCCTTAATATGATCATAACCTTAATATGTTAATTGGTGGTTATCATAGCCACATGGTTTGATACTTTCTTATGCTAAACATGTGCATTATGAATATGATGAGGGTTAATCATATCTAGATTCCTTGCATGTTGATGTAATAAAGGAATGTTCTTGATGTTACTATAACCCTGCTAAAATTGTTTATGAATATCTCCTAGCTCATTAATGCTTGTGTTGATCCAGTGTATTATATGTAAGTGATGTTGTTGAGAATTGTTATAAGGCATGCAAAGATAATGATGATCTTGCAGGGAATAGTATGATGGTCTTAATGACCTTTGGGCATGGTTGAGTCCTGAATGAGGTGTAATCCTCTTGTATTGATAAGGGTTGATACCATGTGATATTGTGAAAAGGATTTATATCTTGTGATAGTATGATGAATAGTGTGGTCTCATGAATGGAAAGTGAATAGTACCATGTGATGATGAGATGAGAAATGATGTTCCACACATTTTATATCTTTTAAAAGTTGTGATATTTATATGCTTTCTAGAAGTGAATTAGGGTTTGTATGTCCACTTGTCTGATTCAACCTTAATTAACCTAATTGGCATAACTAATCAAGTGCAACTCTAATCATGTAGTTTCCTATGTCGTAGAGCCATCTTTAGTGTTAGAACTTGCTAGATGGTGAAACGAGTATTACTAAGAGAAACTCTGAGCACATACTGTTGAGTATATGGGGGTGGCAAGTTGAGGATATATCCTTGTCATCAACAATGCAGGTTGTGGAGGATGGCTATGGTCATGCCTCATACATCTAATGTGATTGAGGAACTCCACAATTGTACCTCGTATTAGAGGGTTTTGTTTACCCTAGTTTCTAGTGCCATGACCAGTACCTAGGGCGGACTAGTGGTTAGTAGCTTGACTATATGTCATTGTGGTGGTAGCTTTGACTGATATGTCACTGCCTTTTTATTCGTACTAACTGAGGGGAAGAGATCTTAGGATACCGGCACTCCTAGATCTTGTACAGAACTGAATAGCCCTTTGTAGGGTTCGTTTGGACTTTGGATGGTACGATTCAAATTCCCTAGGGCATAATAAAAAATGTAAGACAGTCGTGTAGCATATCTAATTTAGGGTTATACACAATGGTTCATATTGGATGATAACCCTTGTTTGCTCTCTTTTCATTTAGATTATGTATAGTATAATAAGAGATAATAGATATGCTTATGTTGTAGTAATGCTCATGTTGTAAACATGCTTATGTTGTCAAATATACCGACATTGATGGTTAAGATGTTGCTGCTAGCTATGTTTAATATTGCTAGCCATGTCTATATAAATAGAAATGATTAAACAACTAATCATGCTATGTAGTTCATTGTGTTATGGTGTTAGTTCTACTTATGATATAGATCTGTTCCCTTTATTTGAGATGCCAATATTGATAGCCATGTTATGTTACTAGACATATTCATGATGTCAAGGATGCTTATGCTACTAAATTGCTTGTGATATTAGCAAGGAATATAATGATAGTCATATTAATGATAATGATTATTATTAGATGCAATTTGATGATACTTGAAATGTTCAATCTGTTCAATTGATTATTAAATACTCCAACTGCTTAGTTATATACAATTTAAAATGTTGTAATCAATAAGCATTGTTGGAGGTTATATCTCTTGCTGGGACATGGGTCTCACCATTGTGGTTTGCCATATTTTTTTAGGTAATCGAAAGTGATGCAAAAAAACATGTGGAAACAAAGAGGAGCTATAGTAATGAATCTTTGAGAAAGTTTATTAGATATCTAGTATGTCCTAGAGTCATCCAGGTACTCTCAGGTCCGGGCCTTTGTGATTCTTAATGTCCTTTATTAGTGTGGGGTATTCTTTATTTAAGAAGAAATTAGTTATTTGATAATCATCCTCTAACTCCTTAGAGTATGACTCCTTGTTGATTTAGACATCACCATGCCTTAATCACGAGCTCACTATGATACACTATCATAATCACTCACAAGGTTCTCAAACATTTGATCTAAGTATTTCATTCATTGATCTCATCAAGAATTAACACTTTACCAAATCCGTACTTCATCTATGATATTCTTGAACACTTCAAGATATTCATATTGGTATTTCTCTAAACACCGCTTGAAGTATTAGCATTAACTTTAATAGGTATGTAAATACATCACATGTATTATACCTAATAGGATAATAATTCTCCCACTACCACTAGTGAAGATTGATTGATCATGTCTAAGTGATTCATGTCTCTTACTGGTTCTCTAACCAAAAGAGTCTAGATTTATCCATCATACGGAAACTAGAAATGAATTTCTCATGATTTATGCTAATTTGATTGTTTGAGTTATCAATAACTTTTGGGTATCATTTTATCTTATGCATACCAAGTACCACAAGATAAATAAGGCATTGCCATAAAGATCATATCTTTTGAAATTGAAACATCAACTTTATTAATTACTATCATTGTCATACAATATGCAAAAATAATGTGTTTCTATCCATTGGAAAAAATGAAATAGCAGTTCACAACTCTATTACATTCCTTCAAGGCTGAAATTAAACTAAAGTACTCCTATTTATGGCGGCAACACTTTCCCCATGTATTGGGTGCTTTACACTTTATATCTTGGTATCATATACCTAAAAAGTGTTATAAGTTTATTTCATGACACCTTCAGGTGGAGACGTCTGTCGCCTCCTTCTTCATTAGTTCTTCCAGATAGAGTGGACAATTCCTTTTCCAATGTCCTGGCTTTTGACAATGGTGGCAATTGCCTCTCTTGGTCACGCCTCCCTTGGCCTTGAGAGTTGAAGAAGACTTGGGCTGTTGGCTAGCATCAGAACCTTTCTTAGCCTTGCCTTTGCCCTTGAGCTTGGACTTGCCTTTCTTGTTGCTGATCATCATGACAGACTTAGGCTTATCCTTCTTCATATGTGCCTCGACTATCCTCAACATGCCCAACAACTCTGTCAACGGCTTGTAAAAGTTGTTCATGTTGTAGTTCATCACAAACTGACTATAGCATTCTGGCAATGATTGCAGTATCATGTCAATAGCCAACTCTTGGCTCAGGGGAAATCCTAGTCTTGTCAGGTTCTCCACATACCCAATCATTTTGAGCGTGTGAGGACCAACCAGATCTCCTTTTGTCATGACACACTTGAACAGTGCCCTGGAGACATCATATCTCTCTTGTCGTGCTTGATCTTCATACATGTTCTTGAGATGCTGAATCATCTCAATGACACCCATGTTTTCATGTTGTCTCTGCAGCTCATGGTTCATGGAGCACAACATCAAGCACTTTGCATCAATAGCATCTTTAGAATGCTTCTTATAAGCATCCCTTTCTGCGTTTGGTGCGGTAGGAGCAGGTTCCTATGGAACTGGAGTATCTAGGACATAGAGCTTTTGCTCTTGAGTGAGAACAATTCTCAATGTCCTAAACCAGTTGTGGAAGTTAGTCCTATTCAGCTTGTCCTTCTCAAGGACCGATCACAATGAAAAGTGTTTGTTGTTTGTTGTCATTTGTTCTATAAAAGGAAATATATGCAATTTAGTCCAAAATTCAATTTTGACTTATTTGATTGATTTGAAAGGTTGACAATATAATTAGGAATTTAAATAATTATCGCTCCCACTATTTTTATTCAAATTGATAGCCCTCACCATCAATTTAGAAGATTGCAACATACATCCTTCTAGTGAGTCAAGATCCGTATTTCATCAAGTCATGAGTCAGCTTTGGCTGATCGCCCACAATCTTGACTATTTAGGTAGGCCATCATGCCAATTGCATCATATGCAACTCTTGATGAATGAACATGTGCAACACCTTGCCATGAACATTCCGTGCCTCTGGGCTTAGACGCTCTAAGAATCACCAGTTAAGTCTAACCTAAAAGGTGACACGGTAAACATGCACCCTACTTTGGCAGAACCTACATGTTTACCCTTCACACTTCTACGAGATAGACAGCGCACCACACTTTGGCATAACCTACGCTTGGTCGATCAAGTTTTTCATGTGTGTCGTTAATGGAAGGCGTAAAAGACTTAATATTTAGATGAGGGATTTGGTTTTATAGGTACATATACATATCCAATCACCACAATACATAGTACATATCATATACATGCTATACCCCACAGAAAACATGTGAAACGATAAAAGCGATGATTATGGCCATCCTAATGTGATTCCTCGAGCCAAGAGGAATCACGGTCATCTAGGTCTACATCACATGCAACCTGTACAAGATGAACTCTGCGCTTTTCCATTCTGGGTTTGATCAACTCATCTCCATGATTGATCGGCTCGCCATCAGGATGGTCGTTTGGGTGCCACCAGCCGATCGACTGGCGCCTCCAGCCAACCGGTTCACTGGTCGTCATGCATCTCCTCAGGGCCACCACCCATTCGTCTCGTTCCTCGAACCGTTCGTCTAGAATTCCAACCGATCAGTTCACACCTTGAACCGATCGTCTCACTCGTCGTCAAATGTTCTCCATTCTTTGACATAACAGGAAATATAAAAAGATCTATCCTATTTAAATTTAAATTGGGAAACCCCGAGTTACATTTGGGGGGGGGTAAAGGTAGGAAAGAAATCTCGAGTTATCTTGAGTTACATTAGGAATAAGAGATAGGGAATCAGTGCACAGACCGAGATGCAAGCAACCACATTCAACCAAGCACACATACATAGAGTTTATTGTCCATAACCATGCTACACATCCACCACAAAACTCATTTAAGGGTGACACATATCGAGTGCATTCATATTAAATATCACATATGTATATTGGGATTTGTGGATTTAGGATTGGACATGCATAAAGCCAAATTTTATTTGCATCGTATGTAATAAATAAAGGTGATAAATCAAAATTGATCACATTGATAATACTAAAGTATAGAGCAGTTGACATGGCTCTGATACCACTGTTGGGTTTTAGAGGAGACAGAGAAGGCAGTGGAAACAAACATTTTCTTCTCCCAAACCCAGTAAAAAAAAGAATCGCGTCAACGTCTATATAATAGGAAGGATGGTTTGTGGAGACATACCTTGTCCTGAGGCTTGCTCGGCGACGTTACCTCATGGCTTGCACGGTCTTCACCTCCGATCTTAGACGGTGTCTGTGAAACTCCTTCTCTCACTGGGACTATCAGGATTGTCAACTGTCCTCCGCGCGACAGAAGTCTCCCGAATCTAAAGTAGTCCACACGGACTACCTGGAACTCCAATCTCCTTGTCCCATAAGGAATCAAAAGGAGTCACACCCTTCTGTTAGTGTACTAGTCACTGACACACTCTCCTGCAACCAGTCGTTTTTCTGTAGTTGTCTTTCCCTTGCTATGCCTCCCTTACCGGGTAGAACTTGCTCGGACTCTCTCGGTTACCACAACTAGAGAGAATGACAACTTTGTAGAGAAACTGGTGTTCTGAGTTGTTGTCCTTTGAGAAGCCCCCAATACCGCTATATATATAGGAGGGTCATGGGACAGGGTTCTCTACCCCGGGAAATGCAGGATTAAAGCAGGAGTAGAAGGGTTTGAGATTTTCCACAAAATAACCAACTGCGCTAGCTGAACCGATCGTTTCAAGCATGAACAGATCAGTTGGGGACCTGAGCTGGTCGGTTCACACCTTAACCGATCAGTTGGGACACCTGATCTGATCGACTCAAGCATGAACCGATCGGTTCATGGTCCTAGTTCAACTCGAAATGACTTTCCATGTTTGTTTCCAACTAAACAAATATTATTCCTTGTCCAAATCAAATTTGTACAAGTGAACCAAATCTATATTTGAAAAAAGAGTCTTCTAACTTTCCAAATGATCTCGGTTGGTCACACGAATCGACCAGTTCAACAATTGAGCTTATCATTTCATTGACACATGAGCCGATCGACTCACCAATTGAGTCGATCGGTTCATCAACCTGAGCCGATCGGTTCAACCTTATGAGCCGATCGGTTGGGGCAGTAGACTGTGCAAATTAGTCAATCGGTTCATCAACCTGAGCCGACCGGTTCAACCCTGTGAGCCGATTGGTTGGGGCAGTAGACTGTGCAAATCAGTCAACACTACTACAGAAACGGCCTTTGGCGTTGGTCGTTTAACCCCATTTGGCGTCGGTTTCCGACCGACGCCTATGTGGGCGCCGCTAAAGGTCGAACACTTCGGCGTCGGTTTTTTAAGCGACGCCTATTTAATCTATAGGCGTCGGTCTTTTGGTATATAACCGACGCCAAAAGGGTTCCCGCCACAGAAAACGGCGTCATCTAGGGCAGTTTCTGCGTCGGTTATTTACTGAACAACCGACGCCTATATGGAATATAGCGTCGGTCTTTTAGTAGATAACCGACGCATAAAGTGCCCTAGATGACGCCATTTTCTGTGGCGCGAACACTTTTGGCGTCGGTTATATACCAAAAGACCGACGCCTATAGATTAAATAGGCGTCGGTTTGATACGAATATCCGACGCCATTTCCAGGACAGCTTTGGCCACATCAGGCGTCGGTTTTTATCAAATAACCGACGATGTATGTCTTTGCTGACAGTTTTCTATAAATAACCGACACCTATTTATATATATATTTTTTTCATATCAGTTTGCAGGCCTGCTGTGGATGGTCAGCAGGATGAGAACCTGCAGTTCAGTTTTCTGAACTGCAGGTTTACGACATCCATTGATATCAGCCTACAAACAGGCCGCAAACCTGCAAAAGTCACAAGGAAAATTCTACACAAGTACTTACATTCAGACATCAATTCAATTCTCACATTCACACATATAGAAACATTCAAATACATGTATTAACATTTAGAAAAATTCATTTACAAAGTATCATTCATTATCGCTATCAACATCCCAATTATATCTTACAGTTGCCACTGCTTGTATGGCTTTTGCCCATTCTTCTCTTACTTCATTTAATGCTTCCATCGTATATGGAGCATGTATATTTTTTAAGCGTTTACCTATAGTGTGGTCAGTTTTAAACACCTGCAAAGAGAATGATGTATATATATAAGTAATAATATAAAAATAAGATAAGATTGATATATTTCATACTAACTAGTGAGACTATATATAATACCTCATGTATGGTATCGATGTCCAATGCGGCATATTTGATAATCATCTGCATAAATCGCATCACATAGTATGCACATGCCCAACCATTGTCTTGTGTAGCACACTATAAATTGAAACATACAAAATAATACAACTAAGCACAATTCACATCAATAATATATATATTCGAGTCGGGAACTTACTTGTACGTTCTGCCAATTTATTGGCTGGTTCTTTTTCCTTGGGACCGTTCCTCCAGCCTTTTTGAATGCATCTAAACCCCTACATGTTAATATAACACAATAAATTACATAAGTAAATAGTAATGTAATAACAGATGTTAACGGATACAAAAATGAAATATTTCTCACCAGAATAATGGCATTCTCATTACGTGTCCAATTTTAGTGTTTAATGTACTTCCCGCGGGATCTAGATAATAAACAGTGAACGTCCCGGGGACAATAACTAGTAACTCCCAATGTTTACCGCTAGAGGTAAAAAGTTAACAATTAATAACTCAAAATGCACAATAAAAATGGAATTTTCTTAAGTCCAAATTATAAATAAAGTAAACTTACTTGACATTGAATGGAGCTATTATTATCGTCTTCTTTTGCTGACCAAAAATTGTAAAAGAATCTATACAGTATTGTTGAACATTATCAGGGTCTTTAGCTACCATACTAATCTATGATGGAATCAAAAATCCCACATGATCAAATGCAAATTGTTTGCAATGATCTTCGACTAAGTAGCTGCAAAACATGTATTACGTATGCATTAATATATAAGAAACCAGATCACCGGATATTACACAAGGTATATGGATGTATAAACAAGATCTCACCTTATCCATGTCTCTATCATTGATGTATTCAGCCAATCATACATAAACAGCTCAATAATATCTTGTATAAATAAAGAGCTATCGTATGATTGACCTGCATAATCTGCATCTAAAGAAACTATTATAGGGCAATGTATATTATGTGCCCGTAGCCAACATGCCATTCCCCTACAAGCAGGACCTAACGGGTATGTTAGGTCAGTTGGAACCCAAGTTGGTAATGCGGGAAGTGGAGGTGGAGGCCTAGGTGCTCCTGGTGTCTTCTTTTTAACCTGTATATATAATTTCAGATCAGTTGACATCATATATACACATTAACAGTCTAAATCAATGTAAATTTATCTTACAATTTCAGTCGTGTAGACGACATCTGCTTTGGGCCACAATATGACCCCGCCTTTTGCCTCACCAAGTCTATCAATATCTGGGTGGGCATATGGCAACACAACTTCCCTCCAATCGGGTAATACATGTAGCGGGCTCACACGAATGTAGCCCTGTGGCATTGGAGTCCCATGAAACATTGCCCCAGGAAGGGACTGGTAAGCCTGTGCCTCTGCAACAACATAGGCTTGCATTCTTAAGCGGCATGTCTTCAATGCCTACAAATTTACGTAAAGAATGTTATACATATATATATATAATCTTGAAAACATATCATCTTGAAAAGACTAGCTACAATGTCATAAACAATACTTACAGCAGACATGCTAGGAGATGGGTCTCCAGGATTACTCACAGTCTGTGCATCAGGAGAAGGGTGGGTCGTCATAGGCTGATTGGAAGCCTGAGATGCCTTCCACCGCAACAATTCTTCCTTGACCTTCTCAGCAATTACATCGTTGACCTTCTTAGCAACTAAATCCTCAACTCTCTTATTCTCCTATACATGGATAAAAGAAACATTAGCTTCTTATTAATGAATTTCCTTTTGCAGTAACATTCTAAAAAAAGAATAGGTTACCTCTTCTTGAGAAAGTCCCACTCTAGGTTTGCGCTGGGATGGCCCAAAGAATGCTTTGATGCCAACACCAGCGCCGACACCTCTAACACGTCCAGGATGCTCTGGGTTACCCAGAGCAACTGTCAATTCATCCCTTGTGCCCTGAGGGATGAACGTGCCTTGTTTCCTCTGCTCGTGCAGCTCCCGCTAATCAGCATAAACAGAAATTGATAAGTTAACACCACAAATAATCAATATTCAAACGATTTCTCTAAGAGTTGTATTTTACCATTTTTGCAGCCGCCTCAGCAGTTACAGGCTTCTTTATTTCACCCTTCTTGTTTTGCCTTCCAGCTATCCAGATATCATGGCGAGGCATGGGTGTGACAGACTCCTGAGTAGGAGCAGACTCCTGAGTAGCAGCAGACTGCTGAGTAGCCGCAGACTCCGCCTGTAGTCTTTGGTGAACGCTTGCATAGCCTTTTGGACCCATAGTGTGGTCATGCACATTCAGTGCACGCCTTGCTTTTTGTGCGTCACTGAGGGCCTAGTTAGTATGCACATTAATGATTTGGTTAGTAGCACTAAATGTTAATTAAATTGGGAGTGACGCCTAATACCTTGAATTCTTCAGATTTTCTTGAAGCAACAAAATTGTCCCAATCTTCTTTGTCCAAGAAGTTCCATTGTTCAAGGGCTGATTTCTTCTTCTTATCACCCTCTTTTATGTATTCTCTGTTCAGATTTGTCCTATAATTCCTAAGCATCTTTCCAGCGCGTTGCATCATACTTTTACGATGCAAATTCTCATCCAATGCAAACAGATTCTGTAAAATAGAAATGTTATTAACTAGTATCCAAAATAGAATTGCAAATAATAGAATTTGTAATCTACAAAATAGAATTGCAAATAATAATAACTCACGCATAAATCCTTCCATATCAAGTCTTTTTTCCCTTGAGGAACTTTATGCCAATTATCATACTTAACACCACAATGGCTCCGAGTGGTACACCCAAGATAGTTTACAAAATTATTACGGTTCACTCCAATTGCATTTCCTCCATTATCAAACTCCACCACCAATTTGGATCCACTACCACTTAGCGCTAATAACTTCTTCAACAGAGTGATGCCCCTTTTCTTGTTAAGTGTTTGGTGTTGCGCATCAAGTTGCTCCAGTGCTTCAGTGGGTACAGGTACATCATCAACCTAAAATTTGACAAAAATAAACACACTAAATTAGCCCAATATAGAAATATAGGATATATGACATAACTAGAAGATAATGAATTTTATAGAAATACAGGATATGTTTTTAGAACTTACATTGGTATCCTCGCCATGCTCGTCATGGACAACTTGCTCATCATGGACTTCATGCTCATCATGGACATCATGCTCATCATGGTCAACCATCTGAAAATGTCATTAAAAAGGCAAACATTTAGCATTTGTATTAACTAGAAAAAGGCAAACATTTAGCATTTGTATTAACTAGAAAAAGGCAAATATTTAGCATTTGTATAAACATACATGTCTCTAAAATTGTGATCTTTTATCAATTAATAATCCTTCATTGTGATCTCCGCGCACATATAAGTCATCATTAGCTTCAATATTTTGTGGAGTTGGCAACCCAACTGAGAATGGACTGGACTCATCATACTTATCATAGTACTCTTCTTCATCTATAGGATCTTCAATGAATTGTCTTTTACCATGAAGAACAACCGACCATTTATCATTCGCAGGATCATCGATATAGAATATTTGTTTCGCCTATGATGCCAATATGAATGGTTCACCCTTCTCGCCAATCTTTTCAAAGTTCACCAAAGTGAAACCCAATTCATCCACTATAACTCCTTTGGTGTTATCAACCCAATTACATTTAAAGAGCAGAATTTTGAAATCTATGTAGTCAAACTCCCAAATGTCCTCAATGACACTGTAATATGACATTTTAGCTTCACATGGACTCTTATCCTTTGCACTTGCAAATTACATAGTCGACGCTTGAAGAGTGACCCCACTATTTTGGACGACACTCTTATCATCTTGGCGCTTTGTGTAATATGTGAATCCATTAATGTCAAACCCTTCATAAGACATAACATTCGGTTTTGGTTTAAAGGCGAGACATTTGATAGTTTCTGTAATATCATTTGGTGTTTGAGATAGTTGATGTAAGACTTTATCTTCAAACCACTTAGTAAAAGTCTTATTATGCTCTCTAGCAAGCCACATTGAACTTGCTCGAGGATGTTGTCTCTTTATGAAATTGGTATGTTCCTCGATATAAACACTCACTTCGTCCATATTGTGTAAAATATACAAGTGAGCTTGTTCCAACTGCTCACGGCTGATTACTTTCACCCGTGATCCCAAAATTCCTTTGCCCTCCTCAATATTCTTGTCATTATCAGGGGTGTCATTACCACTGAGAAAGTCATTGCAAAAATCCATAACCTCTCTCGCCACATAACCTTCAATAATACTCCCTTCAGGCCGATAACGGTTTCGAACATCACCTTTAAAAACGCTCATGTATCGTTCAAAGGGATACATCCAATGCAAGAAAACTGGTCCCAACATTTTCACTTCCCTAGTCAAGTGGACAACAAGATGTACCATGATATCAAAGAACGAAGGAGGGAAATACATCTCAAGCTGACATAGGGTAACAACCACTTCTCTTTGCAAATTATCGAGAGTATCAGGGTCAATAACTTTACTGCATAGACTGTTGAAAAAGAAACAAAGTCTGGTAATTGCAAACCTTACATGCTTCGGCAATATAGATCGAATTGCCACGGGTAATATTTGTTGCATTAGAGTGTGACAATCATGAGATTTAAGACCTATCAACTTCAGATCTTTCATTGATACCAATCTACGGATGTTGGATGAGTAACCATGAGGCACCTTAACATTTACCAAGCATTCACAAAAAGTTTTCTTCTCCTTTCTAGACAACGTGTAACAAGCGGGAGGTAAGTATGTTCTTTTACTACCCATTTCACGTAATTCTGTTAATTCTGACCTTATTCCCATTTCACGTAGGTCCAGTCTGGATTTTATCCCATCTTTAGTCTTACCTGGTATATTTAACAGAGTACCAATGATGCTATCACAGACATTTTTCTCAACGTGCATTACATCGATACAATGCCTGACTGTCAAAGAACTCCAATAAGGAAGATCCTAAAATATTGACTTCTTCTTGAATGAAGAATTGTCACTCCGTGTGGCCATACTACATTGTGATTTCTTACCAAATTCATTGACAATGTCTTTTACTCTTTCATAAACAACATCCCCTGGTATAGGTTTAGGTGCACTCCGTTCATCATTCCATCCATTGAATGCTTTGCGCTTCCTACGATACGGATGGAATTTTGAAAGAAACCTTCGATGACCAAGATATACAGTCTTGCCGCCATGTTTTAGTCTTATTGAATCAGTGTTTTCTTCACATATAGGACACACTTTAGCTCCTTTGACACTATATCCAGACAAATTCCCATATGCTGGAAAGTCATTAATAGTACAAAACAACATAGCGTGCAAACGAAATGTCTCTCTTGCTGAAGCATCATAGGTCATCACACCTTCAGCCCAAAGTTTCTTTAAGTCATCAATCAAAGGTTCAAGATAAACATCGATATCATTTCCGGGTTGTTTAGGGCCCGATATCAATAATAAACTGATCAAGACCAGATATAAACTCTGGGGTGCAACGATTACGAATGGACATCCATGATCTATCCATTCTATGATCAGAGAAAACAAGTATATATTAGGAAACAAGTATATATTAGGAAAAGATTAGGGTATACACTTACATCCTAAGTGTATAATGTGATGTCATTCTTATATATAATAAATGTGTACCACCTATCCCATCCTTGAACACCTAATCTCACTAGTAAGTGTATAATGTGTATTGGGTTTTCAAGAAAATTTCGGCAGCATTTCCCCGTTGTTCTCTAAGTACATATGTACTTAGAGAACAAACGGGGAAATGCTGCCGAAATTTTCTCGAAAACCCAATACACATTATACACTTACATCCTAAGTGAGATTAGGTGTTCAAGAACAGTCCCAAACCAGAGACTATCCAAGATTTACTCCTAATGAGTCAATCTTGGACGGGTTTCTAGGCCAACAAACACATTTGATGTCATTCTTATATATAATAAATGTGTACCACCTATCCCATCCTTGAACACCTAATCTCACTAGTAAGTGTATAATGTGTATTGGGTTTTCAAGAAAATTTCGGCAGCATTTCCCCGCTGTTCTCTAAGTACATATGTACTTAGAGAACAAACGGGGAAATGCTATCGAAATTTTCTCGAAAACCCAATACACATTATACACTTACATCCTAAGTGAGATTAGGTGTTCAAGAACAGTCCCAAACCGGGGACTATCCAAGATTTACTCCTAATGAGTCAATCTTGGACGGGTTTCTAGGCCAACAAACACATTTGATGTCATTCTTATATATAATAAATGTGTACCACCTATCCCATCCTTGAACACCTAATCTCACTAGTAAGTGTATAATGTGTATTGGGTTTTCAAGAAAATTTCGGCAGCATTTCCCCGCTGTTCTCTAAGTACATATGTACTTAGAGAACAAACGGGGAAATGCTATCGAAATTTTCTCGAAAACCCAATACACATTATACACTTACATCCTAAGTGAGATTAGGTGTTCAAGAACAGTCCCAAACCGGGGACTATCCAAGATTTACTCCTAATGAGTCAATCTTGGACGGGTTTCTAGACCAACAAATACATGTGTTGTCATTCTTATATATAATAAATGTCTATAAAGTACAGGCAACATGGCTAATCCTAATCAACAGAGCATTATTATATAATAAATCAAGAAATCAATATACATCCTAAAGTGCCACAAATCATATAATAACATTAAATGCTACTCAAGTCCTAATCTAGAGTTTAGGTTTCCTTATTATCCTGTTATCATTAGGGTTATTCTTGAACCCCCAATTCCTAAGTTCATTGATTTAATGACATAAAAAGATCTAGTTCATATTATGTTTAGCCATGATTATAAAACTATCATGTTATGATATTAGGACCACTTAAAGTAGATTAGGCACATTAAGCAAGCAGAGTAGGGAGCCAATTTTGCACAAGAAAATTAGGCAAGCAGATTAGGTCGGCACATAAAGAACCAATTTCGTGCCTGGGCAAGCAGAGTAGGGCGGCAGGTACCTGGGCAAGCAGAGTACGGCGAGGTCGAGCTGGTTGAGTACGTGGGCGGCAGCCGGCGAGCTCCAGAACCAGCAGCAGCGACTCCGACGAGCAGGGAGCGTCAGCGGCGGCAGGCAGGCAGGTGGCCAGGCAGCGGCAGGCAGGCAGCGGCCAGGCGGCGGCAGGAAGGCAGTGGCCAGGCGGCGGCAGGCAGGCAGCGGCCAGGCGGAGGAGAAGGAGAAGGGGGTGTGGCGGCAGAGGAGAAGGAGAAGGGGGCACCGGAGAAGGGGGTGCCGGAGTAGCAGTGGCGGCACAGCGGCGCTGTCGTGGAGAAGAAGGAGCAGAGAGTCGGGCGACAGCAGAGAAGAAATCGCTCGCAATGAAACAGAAGAAAGGGGAAGAGTCAGGCGATCGAGGGTTATGAAGTTCCCAAATAGCGTCAGTTGTTTACAACAACCGACGCCTAAACATCTTTAGCGTCGGTTGTTTGCAACAACCGACGTCCAATTGGATGATATTTTCATGAAAAATGTTTGGCGGGAACCACCTTCAGCGTCGGTTATACAAGGATAACCGACGCTGAACGTGACATTTTCCGCGCAAATTTTCATCGCACATAGGCGTCGGTTTTCTAGGTATATAACAGACGCTGACAATGACACTATTTTTTTTATCGAAATATGGATTTCGCGGGCGACTTTAAGCGTCGGTTTTTTATAAACCACCGACGCTTAATACAAAGCGGTACCCGCGTCTGGCTGGTCTTCGAATATAGACGTCGGTTTGCTTAAACAACCGACGCCTTATATGTTAGGCGTCGGTTTTTCTTAATAACCGACGCCCAGAAAAGTGACACGGAATGCTATTTCTGTAGTAGTGCAATTACAGTTCCAATCAATCCGATACTCTTCATCATCTAGTCCAACACCTTGAACACTATGATTTTGAGCTACCAATTGATTAAGTGTTTAATTGAAATACTAAACTCCTTTAGCAATCAATCTAAAAATTGTTTGTGGATAAACTCCTCTTCCAGATTAAAACCTATGTGTGTGACCCTGCAGGTCCATTTCACGTTGGCAGTGAAAGTTCATAACACTTATGACTTCACAAGAAAAGAGCGGTGCCTAGTCGCACATCAGTGCTACCCAAGTGAAATAGAAAGTTGGAGAACAAATTTCAATCCTACAATCTGTGAATGGTGTTACGGTGAATGTATAATTCCTTTGTCTCTGATATCTTGAATGAACTCAAGGCATGGAACAGTCATCCTATCAACGTTCATTCACTTTCTTGATCTCAGAGTAGATTGGAGGAGATATGTATGACATCAATATCACATACTGATACACACATGCGTGCACACGCCTATCTCAATCCTACTCATCAAGTGGCCATGGATATCAAACTCCCTCAGGAGGGACAAATCCCATATCTATCACTCATACCTCAAAAGCCTCATGTGTCAAAGCCACCCAATCATCACCTTTATAACAACCCATGTTTCAGGACTACATTTGATGATGTCAAGGTGTACCCAACAACATGTGTTGAGTGTAGTGATTTCAGGTCAAAGAATCACACTCACCACCATCACTGTGAGAACTGACTGTGACTACCATGTCATGGTTCCCTGTGTCAAACTCACGGTGGGTCTGTCCGGTACACTTGTTCTCTAACAAGTACCTATGTGTTTGGTTTTATATCTCCATATCATGACTAACGAGATTCTATCATCAACTAACACCACAATCTAGTCTTGTGTGTCATTGTTGTCTATCTACCTTCCACAATGACATCCGACTAGGGACATAATAAGAATGTACAAACTCTTAGCATCCGTATGATCTCATCGTTCAGGTCCTTAACCTGAAAGCATACTTCATTGAGTACTGTCATTCTCTAGACATTCAATCTATTCTATCATTATCTCATATGACTGAACCAGAAAGAATTGGAAGGTTGCCTTTGATGTTTATCAAATCAATCTTAATGTATCCCACCAATCATCCCATGATTGGCTCTCAGGGTATACATACCAACACCATCTCCTCGGGAATAAAATAATTCAATACATTCATATAAAATATGAAATTAAATCATGAGATTTTTTTTATTAATAAGAAGATATATTTATATTATATATAGTAAATAGTTGAACTAGAATTAGACACCCATTTCTAAATTGAGATGGTCATTCTAATGAATACTTTTTCATTTTCATTTTTTACCTTTTTTACATTTAATGAATCACACAAATTTATTAATCAGTAAAAGTAAATAAAAAGAGTTTTGTGGGTGAATAATGATTCTTTTCTCCTTCATTCGTTGGGATCAAATCATGCTATGAACACTTAGAATAATGGGTTCCATGTTCATTCCTCTATCCTTCATGGTGTATTATTAGGATTTGTTTCAATAGAATCTTATGTAGTCACGAGTTCCGTCGTTCCTATAGCTTCTACGCTAATGGTTAGGCTTAAACTTTGCAATGGAGCTACTAATTAAATTATTCTTTTTGAGTCAATTTTCTTAGTTTCTATTAACTTGGAATATCTACTTTTTTCTCTTATGAGTATTGATTCTTTATCACATTACTTTTTATAATATTATTAGATAATTAAGAGGCTATACATATTGTCAAAGATGTAGCACCCAGTTGGTAAAAGTATTGATGTACGACTGAGAGGTCGTAGGTTTGAAACTCCCCGACCATGGGATGAATGAATGGCTTTTTTTTTCAAAAAAAGAGGTTATACATATTAAAATCATATTATATAATTGACATTTTTCTTCTCCAGTTATCCCAGATGGTCGCCAAATTTGAAAAAAAAAACTAGAGGTTATTTGTATTTCTCCAAAATCCTCACCAACATCACCATTTAATATTCTTGACCTTTTTTGTCCTAACAAATTTGGCACTAGGTTGAACGTGCCTAGGATCACTTAATCTTGCTTCATAATTAGAAAAACGAGAACCATAGAAGTACATGCCACTCAACCAAAGAAAAATAATGGTGAGTTGACCTAAATGAGCACTATACACTTTTCAAGATATCTTCTTTAAATAATTTGGTATGACTATCAAAATTGTGAGGATCAACATGTAGGTTCCAAATCCAAGTAGTAGTAACATGACCCTTAGCTATTATTCTCAAGAAATGGCCCAGTTTGGCCATTCCTCGAAAGACGTTTTACAAGACCCCTATCCACCACAATTTTCACTTTTTGCTCCAGTAAGCTAATATTCATTGGGTCCTCCTCTTTCCGGACAACACATACAAAGAGACCCGCCAACTGTCAAGTCTTTAATGAACCTCTAAGAGATATATCTTTATGATTGGTTCCTTTCTTTCCTATCTCCCATGTAGGTTTTTTTAGTTATTCACTAGAGCAATTATCAGATGGAAGTCAATTTGGGGGCAAGTGTTTGGATATGTTATGACATAGTGATTAGGTGCTTATCCATCATTTGAGTCTCCAATAGTTATCCCAATAATTACATATCCAATTTGACCGATGGAGTACCCAATATACCCGTTGCAATATGATAAGAAGCTATCCCTCCTGGGACAAAAAGTGCATACTTTAGTTTTATGTTTTCAAGCCAAAGTTCTAGCTCATGAAAGTTGAAAGTACATACTTCATTCCATACAAACCCTATCTTTTTAGGGCCTACTATGATAATGAGAAAGATTTCTACATATTCGAACAAACTGATCAATAATATGAGAATCAGATAAATCAATCCAAATGGGTTTACTAGTTAAAGACTAACATCAGACCTTGTAATTAGTGAAAGTAGGGGGGATTCTAGAATTTTTAGAAAGTAGAACCATTTGAAAAAAACTCTAACAGAAATATCCTCTTGAAAGCTTTTTGAGATCGTGGCCACCATTGTTAACCTCCTAACCCCCTTGTCCCCTTGTAACTTCTATTGGCTCTTCGGACCCTTGTATTGCAACCATCAGACGGTATCTTACATACCCATGCAAGTTAGAAATAAAGTGGTTGGTAGTTGGACTACAATGGAACTAACAAGATTAAGCTTGTTTTTATTTGGTGTGCATGGACAAACATGAACTGCTTTAACTCCACTCTCAAAAGGGAAGATTGCTACTATATTCCTTCTATTATATTCTAGCCTCAACCATGAAATTGATATTAGAACAAGTTTAAACAAACAATCTAACGAGCAGTTTACACCTCTGAAGAAGAAGGTCCTTGATGTCTGTGAGCTAATCAAGAAAAATTATTACCGAACTTATGACCTAACAATGTTACTTCTTCTATTGTGGCTGATGCATGTGTTGTGTGAGTGATTTTGTACACAACATTGGTGATTGCTTTGTTCTAAAGTGGGGTGTGAATCGACTCTTTAGAGTTTTCTAGTGTCACGGGCCAGGGGTTACAGAACATACTATTTTCTCATCTGACTCCTTAGATACTATTGATGCTTGCAAACATCCAATCGATAATAGTTGTCAAACGATGCATCATCTCAAATTTGTATATTTTGAATTGACGATCTCATCAACATCAGAAAAGAACCAAAAAAAGATAATCCATTGAGCATAATCAAAGAATTTGGTTTGATGCATTAGAAACTTGAAAATCAACGTCAAAATTTACAAAGTCCATGCAACCTCATGACATGTATCAACTAGTATAACAATGAAGACAAACTAATCTATTAGGTCAGGGGACCCCTAACTAATGTCCAGGCGATGAGGTCCTGCCTTACAGACACCCAACAGCTGGAGTAAACGTGTCATTGCCGTCTTCAGGGCGTAGAGTGTTGGTTATGGAGAAGGCGAACCCACATGCCATGATACTAACAAGCAACTTAGCGAAGATAATCTAATCTATTGGCCCATCACTACTACAAAACAGATCATCTGTTTGAGTTATAACCCTAACACAATTGAAATGTGTGAGGATGAGGACCCTTGCACATTAGAGGCCCCTTACACAAAGGGTCTTATGCAAACTGTCGTCGCCCAAGGCATTGTGTTTGGGTGACAACCCTTACAAAATAGTTGCACTTGAATAAAAATATAATATCAGAATCTATTGAGTCCAACCCATTGTGAAAGGACAAGAACCCTTGCAAAATAATTGCATATGAATAAAAAGTAATATCAAAAAATCTGTGCATACATCTGTGGAACTGAATAAATATTGTGGAACAGCACATAATGTGTGCATTAGAAACGTAATATATTTCAAAAATATGTTACAGTTAACTCAACCGTGTTCCAAATCTACAGTTTTTAATTTTATCAAATGCCAATCTTCATTACTTTTAAAAAATAGCTACATTGGGGAGGACATAGCCCCTTGCCCCTAGTAGAAATGCTACACATGTGATAGCTGCATAAAAAGTTAAAGCTAATACATATACAACATTTTCATGACATGCTTGATGAGCAGTGGCGTAGCCACGTTCAAGCCTGGGTAGGCAAGTGCCCGACCCAGTTCCTGTATTTGTATGCGATTTGATACAAATATGAACCAGATTTTTTGAGAAACTATTAGTTGTGCCCTATCTCAGATGACCGCCAACACATTTACATTGATGGTGCCCCCCTTATACAGATTTTCTTGCTTCGCCACTGTTGATGAGATAGAGAACAACAACAGTAATTGTCTTTGAAATACATATAATCACATGCTTGATGCCTCCAGCAGCCTTTACACATAACCTGACATGCTAAATATCCTAGTGATATCACCAATTG
Organism: Alisma plantago-aquatica; assembly: GCA_963693085.1. Lineage (NCBI taxonomy): Eukaryota > Viridiplantae > Streptophyta > Magnoliopsida > Alismatales > Alismataceae > Alisma > Alisma plantago-aquatica. Next base: position 86,729,999 of record OY856414.1, on the reverse strand, counting down.
TAGGACAGGAATACCACCATTACTATCTTCTTCCCATTGAGCAGCAAGAATTAAATTGATTTGAAGATGGCAGGAAATATAGATCGAGAAATGATTTCCTTCTAACCTAAGACATCAATTTGCAGCTGATCATATACAAGCAAAAGGGCACAAGGTGCAGAAATATCCTTCCGTACGTAAGATGACGTGATCTCAGAGTGCTGATTATGGATCCATAGGCTCGTGTTCGGGCGAATGTCCCGGCGGTGACATGGTGCCTTGCACACTCCCAGCAGCAGCAGTTGACGTCCCATTGCCGTCTTCATGGCGCATAGTACTGGTTATGGAAAAGGAAAACCCGCCGGCCATGAGACTAACAAGCAGCCTGCTCGTGTTCCGAGCATCGTCAAGCCCACAGTGTTGCCTTCCTTTCCATGTCAACCCCAATTCTTGCACGGCTTTGCGGAGCCCCGTCTTCCAATTCCGACCAGTAATCTGAGAGAACACTGCTTGCAGATTGATCCACCTGTCAAAGTACTCCGGCTTCTTGACGCCATTGAACCGGCACTCCTTCTCCAGCATGTACTGGCAGTCCCAGTCTCCCCAGGACACGACGGCGAAGCTGGCGTTCTTGACGCCCAAGCGTTCCAGCCACTGATCATGCATCTCAATGGCCTGCCGTATCGTTACGCCGTTGTCGATGTCGGCCTGCTGAATCCCTGTCAGCTGCTTGCAAAAGTCCGAAAGGATCGGGTTGTACTTTGGGCGCACGTAAGTCCTGAACTCGCTCTTCACTTGCCCCGTCGCAGCGTTGACGAGGACAGAAGGGAACTCGATGATCTCCTGAGGGCACGGCGGCCTATCCGCGTCGCAGGTGGCTTCGAAGTCCACGACCACAAAGTACTGGAACTGCTGGATCGAGGGGAATTGCAAGTACGGTGCCGTGGGAATCAGAGGTTGAAGGAAACGGTCGTTACCGTAACGAAGAGCTTCGTCCTCTTGCATCGGCATCAGGTAGTAACCGTTGGTTGATGCTGCAACGGTGGTGGGGTACGGTGGCGGCAGCTTGATGTCGGCTGGTTCAGTGTAGTAGCCGAAGGGCAAACTCATGTTCGGTGGCGTAAAGACGTACTGCATCGATCCCAAGTACAAGCAGCATGGATACTTCAGTTCTGAGTCCTGCGACGGTGTCACGACATAAACCGAGGACGCGTCCATCGATGAACTGTTCCTGTGCGCGGCGGCTTTGAGTTGTTTGAGATTCTTGTGAACAGGAGACCGTGGGGTACTTCTCTTATTTATAAGGGCGACAATGTCGTCGATTAGGAGACCGCGTCGGATTAGGAACTCATCTTATTACGAGACCGACTTGGATAACAGGATAAGAGGCTTCGACATCTTCACCCGTAGGATGAATAAAATCAAGAGGCCTCTGTCTAGGCCTCTATCACTAATGTCCTTCCAATATCAAATGAGATCAGTTTATTCATGGGTTTGAGAATAAATGGCTAGCTGTTTGAGTTCAAATATGCTCATGTGCAATTATTTTTTGAAATGGGGAATTTCACCCCAATTCAAAGTAGCAGGAGAGAGAGAACACCATCAGCTATACCGAGGGCTATAATCCCTTCCTGTAGTGCCCCAATGGGTTCCCTGAGAATCGAACCCGCAACCTGCGCTTCACAAGAATTATGATGACATCATTACCTTGTTTTAGGTATTTAAGAAGTTAATTATGAGATTATTAAATAATTTGGTATTATCTAATCGACGTTCTTGAGCTATTAGAATCATACACTAGTAGAAACAGGGTCATCCTCAACGGTTTCAACCTTAGATTCTGAAGCAGAATAAACGGGGGTAGCTGTGTATTACGTGGCAACCGTTGAGCCTGAGTCGTGCTCTGGGGCTCCATTAAATATGCTGCCGCATTCAACGGTCTTGTCTCACTTGTGAGACGTAACCGTTAAATCTGAGCTCCCTGGCAATTAACAATACATGAGTCTGACTTCACGGTCACTGCCATCCAATCTGATCTGTATCCCTACCAATGAATAATACATTATTAAAGCTCAGTTGTAGTGCCAATTGCTCATTTTATTTTAAAACATGGTCGCTATTATATTCCAAAATAGATATTGTATACCATCATATGGACAGTTTCTTTCATCACTGATCAAGTTTAGCAACCAAACAAAATTCATATTGTTGCAGTGCAAAATTTTTGCCAAAATTATTCATTTCAAGCAAAAGTGTCGACTACATCAAACATATAAAGATGCCAATACAGATGCATCCATAAAATAGTATTATAACATCCCAGAAACACATTCTATACAAAGTACTCATAATTCTAGTAATGTTCGTCAATGACCAGGTTGGTCTCGGCTTCTTTTGGGCCTACATGGGCTTGCCTTTCTTTTCCTTGGGCAACAACTCTGATTTGAGATTGCATAAGCACGTGTCATGAGTTAAGGAGCTCATGCTTCATTCCATTCATCCTCATGCCTTGGGTCTAATAGTGCAAGCTCGTATAGCTGTAATCGTAATATGTACAGAAACAGTTATGAAAGGTTTAAGCAACATTATAATTCGAAAATATGAATTTTGGCCAAAGTCTGATTTTGCAAAACATATCATAGCAGCAAGCTAGTTCAAAGTGTGATGATTAGGAAAGAAAGTATACACATTTCTAAACCTTGTCAATTATGAATGGACAAGTATTAGGAGCAACACAACTACGTAGCAATGAGGAGCAAGTGATTCTGTACTAAAATATAAACATGATGGGAAAGAAAGTTCATGTTTCTAACTCATAAAATATTAAGCCACTACCCCAGCTGGATCCATTTCAAGTGCATAGTTTACAATCATCCATCCAAATGAAGAAATCCTAGATAAAGAAACGTTATAAACACTAAAGGATCTTTCTGAAAGTAGCATCATTCTCAACTAAAGCATCTTTCTGAAGTGAATACCTAGGACCTAGACCAAAGCTAGTGTGGATTATTGGATTTCTATAGGACCAAAGATCGTCATTCTTCTGTGAAACTGCTATGAAAAATTCTTGCTTTAACACCTCAGTCACTATAAAACTATAAATGAAAATCGGTTGTTGCGGACATTCAAATGTTGATATCAATCTAGCCACCAATTTTGGCTCATCACGGGACAAATGTTTAAAGGGAATATATTCCGTAATCGAAAAATTGATTGGTCAAGCTGAGACGCAATGTCCCTACTTTCACCAATGTGACTTTCGAGTAAATGCAGCAAAAAAATATCACAAAATATGTTGCTCCTTAAACATCAAGAAATGTATATGATCCTAACTTTAGTCTCACTACCCTCGTTCCAGTGGGGGGTCACTTATATAACAATAATGAATTTTTGAGTCATAGACAAAATGGTCCCAAGCATGTCATGGAATACAAGGTGTTACATAATAAGAGCAAACCAATGTGATATGTGACTAATTGAGCATTATGTCACTCCTATAAGTCATAGGCATTCAACTGCAGTTATGAGAAAAAGTGTGGCAAACATGGAAGCAAGTTATATTTCTGTGTTTATAATGGCACATATAAACCTTATACATCTATAACTTACCACCAGTAACCCTTATTCCATCTCTTGAAGTCAACCATGCATTCTTTCTACTCCTATAACCCTTCTTCCAACTAACCCGTCCCATCCTTTTGGGCCAATATATATAGAAAGCTACATAGGTTTATTGACATAAGTGCTAATAAGTCTGATATGGTAAAAAAAACAAAATTACTACTCAAGTTATGGATGTGAGTAAGGTGAGTAGATACCTACCACCACGAGCCCTTATTCCATCTCTTGAAATCATGCCATTTTCCCTCCTATAACCCTTCTTCTAACTAACCCGTCACATTCTATTGGGCCAACATCTTTAGGGAGCTACATTGGTGTATTGATATAAATACTAATAAGTCTAATAAGTCTGATATGGTCAACCATGCATTCTTTCTCCTCCTATAACCCTTCTTACAACTAACCCGTCCCATCCTATTGGGGCAATATATATAGAAAGCTACATAGGTTTATTGACATAAGTGCTAATAAGTCTGATATGGTAAAAAAAAACAAAATTACTACTCAAGTTATGGATGCGAGTAAGGTGAGTAGATACCTACCACCACGAGCCCTTATTCCATCTCTTGAAGTCATGCCATTTTCCCTCCTATAACCCTTCTTCTAACTAACCCGTCACATTCTATTGGGCCAACATCTTTAGGGAGCTACATTGGTGTATTGATATAAATACTAATAAGTCTAATATAGTAAAAGACAGGAATAGTAATTAAGTTATGAATTTGGATAAAGTAGATACCTACCACCAGTAACCCTTATTCCATGTCTTGAAAGTCATGCATGCATTCTTTTTCCTCCTATATCCCTTCTTCCAACTAACATAACCTCTTCTATTGGGCCAATATCTATAGAAAGCTACATAGGTTTATTGACATAAGTATTAATAAGTCTGATATGGTGGGAAAAAAATAGTAATTAAGTTATGTATGTGAACAAGGTGAGTAGATACTTAACACCAGTAACCCTTATTCCATCTCTTGAAGTCATGCATGCATTCTTCTCCCTCCAATACCCCTTCTTCTAACTAACCCATCACATTCTATTGGGCCAATATCTTTAGGGAGTTGCATTTGTGTATTGATACAAGTACTAATAAGTCTTAGTAAAAGACAGAAATAGTAATTAAGTTATGACTTTGGTCAAAGTAAGTAGATACCTACCACCAGTAACCCTTACTCCATCTCTTGGACGCCATGCATGTATTCTACCACCTCCTATAGCCCTTCTTCCAACTAACACAACCTTTTCTATTGGGAAAATATCTATAGAAAGCTACATAGTTTTATTAACATAAGTACTAATAAGTCTGATATGGTGAAAAAGCAAAATTACTAATGAAGTTATGGATGTGAACAAGGTGAGTAGATACCTACCACCAGTAACCCTTATTCCATCTCTTGAAGTCATGCATGCATTCTTCCTCCTATAACCCTTCTTCTAACTAACCCATCACATTCTCTTGGGCCAATATCTTTAGGAAGTTGCGCCAATTGACATAAGTACTAATAAGTCTAATATAGTAAAAGACATAAATAGTAATCAAGTTATGAATATGGATAAAGTAGGTAGATACCTACAACCGGTAACCCTTACTCCATCTCTTAGAAGTCATGCATGCATTCTTCCTCCTCCTATGGCCCTTCTTCCAACTAACACAACCTTTTCTAGTGGGCCAATACCTATAGCAAGCTACATAGGTTTATTGAAATAAGTACTAATAAGTCTAATATGGTAAAATAACAAAATTAGTACTTAAGTTATGGATGTGAACAAGGTGAGTAGATACCTACCACCAGTAACCCTTATTCTATCTCTTGAAGTCATGCATGCATTCTTCCTCCTCCTATGACCCTTCTTCTAACTAACCCATCTATTGGTCCAATATCTTTAGGGAGCTGCATTGGTTTATTGATATAAGTACGAATAAGTCTAATATTGTAAAAGACAGAAATAGTATTTATGTTATGAATTTTGTATAAAGTAAGTAGAGACCTACCACTAGTAACCCTTACTCCATCTCTTGGAAGTCATGCATGCATTCTTCCTCCTCCTATAGCCCTTCTTCCAACTAGCACAATGATGTAGGATAGGCCCCACCTTTAGGGGCTGTTGGTTGAGGAGCAAGAAGAGGATGGATAGAGTAGATATAGGTGACAGCTAAGAAGCACGGACACGGACTCGGACACAGACATGGACACGGGACACGGCAATTTTTAGAAATATAGGACACGGACACGGCAATATATATAAATATATACATACATATATTTACATAAATATATACAGTTAAAGACATGCATATGTATATAATTTATTTGTAAACACAACAAGCTCCATAATTCTTAACAACAAGCGGAAACAACAATCATCATGATATCCACTTTATATTCACATTTGTATTCAAACCCACTATGTTGATGCTATAAAATTTAGCATACAAAATGATATATTAAAATCAAGAGGAAGAAGAGGGAAGGAATTCCTAGAAAGGGAAGGAAGTTTCTTTCAGTGGCTGCTCTAGGTGTTGGAAACTCCTGCCGCTAATGGCTCACAAAAGGCTGTTGCTTATGGTGGCTTTAGCTCCTAGAGGTTGTTGATGCAAAGGCTGCTAGTAGTAGCTCCATCTCTTTATGGTGGCTGCTTGCAGCAACTTCAGGACCTAGCTGCTACTTGCAGCAACTGCTAATAGAAGTGGTTTCATACATTCTTTACGGGAAAAACAACAATTAAAAGATGAGTCTTGTTGGTCACCTCTCGAGGAAAGGGATGAAGGTTTTGGTGAGGAGTTGGGGTTTGGTTGAGGAATCTACGGGGTTGAGTCTTATTTTCTCTTTTCTTTTTAGTTAGATCTTATGTGGGTTGGGTTGGCCGTGTCCACTAAGCGTCCTAAATGTGTCCACGCTGTGTCCAGCTTACAAATAAAAAAAATAAAATTGTACACGTTGGAGGAGTGTCTATCGCGTGTCCACGTGTGTCCAAGGCGTGTCCGGGTTGGACACGTATCGGACACGGACACGGACACGGCAGCCTCCGGGAAGTGCCTGTGCTTCCTAGGGTGATAGGGTACAACTACTGTTGTAAGCTTGCTGCCACGTTGTGCGGATTGGGAGATGGGTGGGTTGGAATAGGTGGGTGATGGGTTGATCTTATGAAAGATAATATGTATAGCTTGTGCATATTCTTTGTGAAATGTTTTGGCATATATAATCTGTCTGTTTTGGCCTGATTTTATCTATTCTTTCAGGAAGATCATATGTTTGTCTGCTCCTGATCATTTGTGCATTTCCAACTAGAGATGACTACTTTTCCTGTAGTGTAGATACAATTGTGCATTTCCAACTAGAGATTGGATATAGTCGAATATATCATCAAGTTTTACGCTTCATTAACAAAGATATCAATAATATAGATCATGTTTAAAATGGTTATATGATGTCGGGAACAATAGTAAGACAAAGTGAGACCATTACTACTAAATGCAGCAGGTGCATTATGAATGGAGAAGATACTATGACTTAGGACAGCAAATTAAATTATACCAATAATAGATCTAGTAATACCCTAGTGAATATGTATAGCTCTCTCTATAGAAGGGTCGTCACTGGTCTTCTCTCTTCTATTATTTGTGTGTATAAATCGACTATGTATACAATTCTTAGATCTGAACATTTACAAGGTTTGAATGTCTCTTTAGCATGAAATTTACTAATAAGAAAACATATCAAGAATTGCTAATTCCTTCGATACTCACTCAGATACAACTGCAAAATTGTTTATGTACTACGTCCACGCATCCTACCTAGAAGTCCTACCATTTTAGGTCGTTTTATGTCTCAATAGATCTGAGTCTTTATGTCTATATATTGTGCTTGCAAACTATAATGACCTATTCATTCATTTCGCCATTTAATTTGACCTCAAAATCCCCATTGAAATAGTTCAACTTCGTTCACTCAACATGAGAAGCCCCACCCCTCCACATATCCAATATGAAATATTATCATATTTGAGTAGATCTACATTAGTAGATCGTTCTGGTAAATTTCATTAAATAAATTAACCACTTGGTCATCGAAACACCGAGAATGCATCTATCAAAATTTTCATGGAAATTTGTCTAAATTTATATTCTGTGGCCACCGAAATGTCATCGAAATTGAACATTTTCAAACTTCTGTCATGTAAAATGAGATGGATTCAATTTTTTTAAATCGGCATTGTAATGGTTTTTCAAGCTGCATTGATGATATAAGATCTTAATCTTGTAGAATTAGTAGGATTTATATCTCACTGGTAGTAGTATTTGTATAAACAAAAAGATGGGAGCTTAGTTCACTTCTAGAGGCATGTTTGGAAGGCATTGGTGTTTCTAACATAGTATTTTTGTTTGCCAAAGTTTCAAAGACATAATGAGGAAAGAATTATAGTGCTAAACATTTTTATATGTACATTAATTGGAGCATGAGCTACCCTAAGAACTGGCTGAAAGATTTAATAACCAGCTCATACTAAAGTGAACTCTTCGTGAGACATCACTATGAAGCAAAATTCATATTGAAATCATAGAGGAAAAGTAAATATATACTATAATAGACATAACATGACCGACTATTATAGGCTAAAATTCAAATTACAACACTAATGGAAAGATTCATATCAATCTTTTAGAAAGCAAAAAGCCAGTGAATGGGACCTTGCAAGCACTTTAGCACCAAGCAACTGCTTAAGCTGCCACCTTTCTAAAAGTTGGGAAAATTTTATATAACTTATATGCATTATATACTTCAATGTGTGTGTAAGCGTTGTGGACTATTATATGACATACAAATAACAATGTAGCAATTGCACCCAAGGTCAGATAGGTCACCCATGGTGCAGGAAGCAGACACAAGGGAGGAGATGCAAGTTGACACAAGGGGTACTGGTTCTTCTCACTCGAGAACAGAAGATGACGTCAAGGACGGACTGTCTATTGTGTAGCCCAACATTTAGGCTATTTGACAGATAGAAAAATGATGGAGGTGATAGGTTTGTGGAGTCAGAGGTTGAGCGGTGAGATCTGACAGAATGCAATATGAGTAAGTATGTCTCAGTACCAAACAAAAGACTTCCTCTAATGTTGGTGGTGGTGTGATTGAGGAGATCCAATGGAGTCGGAAAAATGCTAGATGTTAGACAAGGTCGTGTGGACCTACATTGTAGCGATGCATTAGAAGATGTTTAAGTATGGAAGGAAGGGCGGGATTGGAAAGGGGTCTGTTCTGCAGTTGCCACACTCATCGTCATTGTTGGTGGGATTTAATAATCTTGTTGTGTATAAGGAGATATCTAGTAAAGGGGAGCCATTTACTAACATGTTCAATGTCAGCAATGTCTGATTGTAAGTTTGTTGATATTAGCACATCACGTCCAAAGGCAACCCTTTTTTTCTCCTACTCATTCTATCTGATGTGCATATCTTCTCTAGGCACAATTTGGGGTCTTGGACATCTCCACCGGAAATAAAATCATCGTCGTGGTCGGCGACAATTGATCAAGGAAGAGCACGGTCATCTCACTCATTGAGAGCACGGTCCGCCTCAAAGCACTGAGGCTCTGAGGCTTAGTTGAGGTGTACGCCTCAATTCTAGATGATAAAGTTTTATGTTAACCATCAAATTGTGTATTTTTAAGATTATTACAAACACTTTCTTTAAAAAATTATTTTAGATCTTATAGTGAATTGTTATTTCTTATTAATGAACATTTAATCATCAATCTCTAAGTTACAATTTTCAATCTTCTTTGTCAAATTTATCATTGTTTGCTTCCTTCTTTTTCAGTATCTTGTTGAATTTCATATCATTGTTAACTAACTTTGGTTCTTGTTCCTACTAATTCGAAATTCTATCTCCTTTAGTTTTTCTGCCATTGACATCTTATATTCTAATAGTATAAAGAATTGATATCTAGTTTTTTTACATATTTATTTTGGTATTGCGGTGGGTCCTTAGTCTATATTATAACAATTAAGTTTCACAATTAATTTCTATTTCATTTGATTATGTTTGTATATACCTAGTTCTGTTATACACATGCATATACATAACACACACACATATGTAATTACATGTATAAATTTATTTTTGTTACCGCCTCATACATATTTTGAGGCTTACGCCTCGCCTCACTGAGACAAAAATGCCTCATTATGCCTCACGCATTTTTCAACCTTGGCAATGAGAATTAATAATTATCCAGTACTAGAATGTACTCATTTCGACTGCGTAAAAAACTAATTTATCAAGGATAAGAAGAACCTTATGTGGATCTATGTTATTCTTAAAAACATACGAGTTACTTGTTCAATTCATTTTATAGTTCAGTATTGTGTGAAGCATAGATAAAGATAAACAACTTTCACGTTCAGATACAAAACGTGACAACATATGCCTATTGAACATCCCAAATAATTATAGAAATAGAGATTATCCATGCACCTTGTCATTAAAGAAGGGGTTGCTCTTGATATCACACCAACAGAATGGCAAGTTGTTTGGCCAGCTTCATGATTGTTGTCTTTTGCTGTCCCCAATGGCGACAATAGAGTCTCCTCCTGCAGCTGCTTTGTCCCTCAATAATTGCTTGAATGTGCCTGATTTCTACATCCAGGGAGTGTACAACTTGAGTTTGCCAATACAGAGGATGCTTTGTTTTTCTTTTTTAAAAGAAATCACTAGATAAATTGAGAGACATGACTCTCTCTAGTCTAGGTCTTACCTTCTTTCTTTTTTTGCTAACCACTTCATTTGCGAGACCTTGAGGAGCTTCTTCTGCTTGGATTTGGGGAATTTTGTTGAGTGTCTTGGGGTTAGTAATAACCTGCAGCTTCGTCCGGCTGTATAGCATATTCTTCTTACACATCTCCCTTTCCTCGCGTTTGTCCTGCTTCTCTTGCTTGTTTTTCCGGATCCCCTCCAATAGCTCCGCCTTACTCTCCTGGAACGTCAGTTTCATCTTGAGCTCCCCAGTCTGCTACTCAAGTGTCGACGTTTTCCGCGTCACCAGCGTCAAGCTTACAAACCAAGACCCAGCTCATGATCACGCCGTCGTTGGTAAGCCGCTCTAGGGTCATCGTCATGGTAGGCCGCTTCCAGATCCCCACAGACGGGACTGACGCACACTTCAGGGGAGGAGGGAGGCCGTAGCGGCCACATAGAATCCGCCAGCCCGCTTCATCACTGAGACCCTTATTTGGGCACCAGAAGTGGAATATACCAACAATGGTCGGGCGGCGTAGGAAAAGAACTTGTCGGCGATGCCTGAAATTTCGGCGCCCGCCGCCCAGCGTGAGGTGTGGGGTGGGGGACGGAGAATACGAGAGAAATTTTAGGGCTCTCTCACACGGGTTGTTTCTCTCGAACCGATTCTTTCTAAATTGCGGTTTGCGGGTTTATTACCCGTGTGTGTAGACCATATAGCACGTGTACATCCGTTGAGCCTGGACCTCCGTTAAATTTATTGATGGACCGACCGTGGAGATTAGTCCCCTTTCCAGTAGTGTCCAGAGCCCATTGACGATTACGACAACTTCTTCATTTAGATTCTTCATCTCCTTGTCTGAGGCACTAACCAGGGTGTTGATGACGTTATTCTTGAACTCCTGCCTGCTTTCCATCCAAGCCCATAATGCTACGGCCTTCCTTGCCCAGACTGTGTTATGAGACACTTGGCCCATTTTAGCGATCAGGACACGGTGGGATTCTTCACAAAGTGGGGGTTAAGGAATGTGGAAGGGTTGCATGGTGATCGGTGTTTTGAATTTGGACACGATGGAATTGTAAGGATCAAGTAAGGTATGTGGAGTGTGGAATGAGAGGTGCGTGGGAATGGCTCGCATGTAGTAGCTGTATATATAAGGGGCCAGGGGAGGAGCTACTAGCGATCATACAAGTTTCATAGATTAAAAGAGTAGAAATGGAACAACAGAGGAAAAGGTTCTATCTTCCTAAGAAAAGGAGTAACCATATACAGATAGTACCCCTACTACTGGTGCAGGAAATAGACCAGATTTGTTCATAAGTTTTTATTGCTGAATCAACTACTTATCTGACAATTTTCTAATATGGGGACTGCCATCCCCATATAGAAACTCTCAGGTGTTTCTGTAATAGTAGACAACTAACTGCAGTGGACCACCCCCGTTTAGGGCGTTGTGCCGACTCCAGAAATTTGCCACAAAACAGATTATTTTGTGAGTTGAAAATAAACGTTTTCGTTCGTTCCCCAATTGGTTAACTAAATAAAAATTATGATCTTGCCCTACGCCCTACCAAACAAGTCTAAACACTTAATGAATCCTAACGATCATCCCAACGGCATTGGCAATTAGTGATAATTACTAAGTATCATCTCAAGCATCAATCATCAACAGCATAGGTAATTAATGACAATTACTAAGTATCAATCATCTCAAATATCCAACGGCATAGGTAAGTATGATAATTACTAAAGGCCTGTTTGGTAGGCAGATCATCAAAATAATACAGAACAGCATGAGTTGGAACGGTAGAGTCGTGGCTGAATACAGCGGTGTCATAATGAATCTGAGTTACACTACCAAATATGGCCTAAATATCAATCATCCAACGGCATAGGTAACTATTGATAATCACTGACCTCTTTAGCCGCGACGGCAGGCGTGCCGGCGATCAGAATGTCGTCCGCGCCGCCAGAGACGACGGAGAGTGGGCGCCAGCGCGCGCGGATCCGAACCAGTAGGGCCCCGGAGCTTGAACGTGAGGCCGGTGAAAGGAGTAGCGCCGAGGCAGGTACGGCGGAGACTCGATACTTGGAGGGCGACGATGCACGAGCCGTGGACAATCGGGCTGCCGCCCAACCTCCTTCAGAGCCCGCCGCCCAGCGTGAGGTGTCGGGTGGGGGACGGAGAATACGAGAGAAATTTTAGGGCTCTCTCACACGGGTTGTTTCTCTCGAACCGGTTCTTTCTAAATTGCGGGTTGCGGGTTTATTACCGGTGTGCGTAGACCATATAGCACGTGTACATCCGTTGAGCCTGGACCTCTGTTAAATTTATTGATGGACCGACCGTGGAGATTAGTCCCCTTTCCAGTAGTGATACCAAGGTTTTACAAATCTAGCTCGTGCGGTGTTACAACATTTTGATACAAATCTGGTGACGTTTTTACAATCTTTACAAGAAGATAATCGGGTTCAAATTGAAAAGCAATAAAGGAGTCATGGAAGTTTCACATGAGTGTTCTCATTCTTTCCTCTGATGGTTTGAAATGTTGACAAACTATGACTAGATGAAGAAGAAGGTGGTGGGCAAGGGGAGGTCTCATGGCTTTCTCACCACAAATCTAATTTGCGGATGAGTTTGTGAAGGTGGTGGGGGCCTTATGGAAATCTCAGATGTGTATGTGGATAGATGACGCATTATGCCTCTTTTCGTCTGCCACTACATCACTTGGAAGCCACAAGGTCATTGAGGCTAAGCTTTGCGCAAAAACCATGCATTAGAGAAGACAAATTAAAGTAGGGATGAGCCTTAAAGGTGATAGAAATGGTAGTTCCATACATGGAGGACTAAAGATCAATCCTAATGCACATTAAAGAACTATTACATGGTGGTGGTACCAAGCAATTGAGTGTGCCAAGTAGTAGATTTAAAGAGAAGTCGAGAAGTGTGTATCGTCTTGATTGTGACAAGGTGCATTGTAATAACCTAGATTTTTAATATAGTGTCCAAAATCCAGAATTGGATCCATGAACCTCTTCCAAACCAAAAATACCAAGTTTAATTTTTAAAAGATACATTTTGGGGAAAGTTATGGATTGGATATGATATGGTCCTCATTTTATATATGAATCCTTATTTGACCATTTGTTCAGTCTAACTGGATCCAAGTTAGAATTAGGCCCAACTTCACATAAGTGCACATTACTTCATGATCTAATCATGCTTAAACAATTAATTAAATAAATAGCAAACTAATATTGATCTCAAGATTCATAGAGATGAAATTAGGATAAAAATGGACTCTATAATTGAATTTACATAATTTTTTAAGATAATATGATAGGTCAATATAATAAATTTCTTCGATGTACCATAAATGTGGAAAATTGGTTGAGGGGTCATACTTTTCTCATTTGCACCGATAATTAGCATGGAACTACTCCACATAAAACAATAAATCCCCAACAATTAGTTATGGAGTTCCCTCTTATTTGGGAGGTATCTAAGTTTGTAATCTAAAAAGGGTGGGATTACTTTGAGTTTTTTTCCTTCTCTTTTTACCTTTTTTTCCCTTTTACACGTATCATTTTAAGAATGGGGTGCGAAACAAAGATATAACAACCCCTTTATCCTAAAAAATCTAACACAAGGAAACACAAGGGTTTTAGTGCTTACGACCCCTTTCCTCATCCATCCACTTCTACTCAACTCATTGTTAAGCTTGACCCCTCACTAGTGCCCCTTCTTTCTAGATGCACACGACCTCTTGCTTGGAAAGTAGAAAGTTTGGGGCTAAGCTATCCATTTTCCTCTCCATATATGCTCTCCATTCTATTTTTGGAAGACAATCAGTGGGATGGACTGAAGATAGGGAGCCTCAAGATGCTACATCTTCTAAGTCCAACTGCCCAAAAGACAATTAGTGGGATGGACTGAAGATAGGGAACCTCAAGATGTTACATCTTCCAAGTCCAACTGCCCCATTCCCTTGTTAACTAGTGAGCTTGGCCCTAGCATAAAGCTATGCCACGATAATCCTCTATATTGGGTCCCACCACCATGGTGTAGAGCCCTAAATACGAGCATTCCTAGTACCACCCTGGCATGAAGCATAGAATTTCGAGTGTTTATGGGGACATATCAGACCCACTCTAGCCCCCACATTGAGCCTAGGGAAGGGCCTCATGCTCCATACTAGATAGCCAATAGAGGACAACGACCACTATACACATGCTCATCAATGTTGCACAACTAAGAGGGGTTGAAGTTTGCATATGGGTCTAAGGAAAAACCTTGGTCCCAATCTTATCCAGCTCAAATGTCGGAGCCAGAATATCGAGGGAGGGGTCGCATGGTCCCTATGCACCATTTGGGACAACCGACCACTCCAAGTCATGTGTGTCTAATTGGTATATGCACTCCATTTTTTGATCCATCTGATGTGGTTGATAGAAAGTACTAAAATAATGTCAACTATAAAGTTAAATGATTTATTAATCAAATAACAATATTTAGAAATTTCCAAAAATTAGAACAGATCCAACAATGAACTAAAATATCACCATAGTCATCAAAATGTGCGAGTAAGGTATCAAAGGTCACATCAGAGTGGCATAAAGCAACTATTGAAGATATTAGGCCTATTAGTAACGTCCTAAGGGACTCAATCATATATGCATGTGATTCAATGCAATTATCATGAAAAACTTTGGGATACAACAAACTATCAAACTAACTGGATGACATTCATATTATTATGGAGTCAAAAACATTTTTTGTGCAAATATAGAATTTTATAAATAGATTATATGTCACCCTAAAATGGACAACCTAGTCTAGCATGTTAGTAGAGATATTTTGAAGTTGGAAATTATGTTGGCTAGCCTTCACACTGGGAGAAAAAGAGTAGACAAAAATACAAAACATATCTCTAAACCTATTATAGAAAAATATCATTCAAGTCTATAAGTAAAGAGGACTAGAATAAAAGAATTAATATACGCCCTTCTCTATTTGATGAACTATGCATGTGTTACTATGAGGGTGCATGAGGTTCAATAGATTTGTTTATTTTCTTGTGATGTACTTATGTTTACTAGTTGCTAGTGCTACAATATGGACCATTACATTCTAATATAATTGTTTACTAACCAAGGTTCCTATATAAGTGCTTGCTATGTATGAGTGCTACAATATGCATCATTACCTTCTAAGATAAGTTATAAAAAATATAATTGAATGTGTATATGTGCATGTAGGGTATGTGTAAATACATAATTGTAACCATATCCAGTGAGAGGTGGATCTACGGCTATACATGTATGATTACATGGTTATAAAAAATTATACCCATAATAGGTATATAGGGTATGGGTTTAAGGGTATGTTGGTATAACCCTATCCATTTACAACCCTAACTATAATGTGAAATGTAATCCAAAATTTATAATGGTTAAGATGTTCTTACATGGTATTGAACCTAATGTGGACTCACATGGTGAAATTATCCTTTTTATGTCTAGTATTGGGATTTTATTCCCTAGAGAGAACTTGGAATTATACGATGAACCATATTACACTTCCTGAAGGTGTTTCTCCTCATTTATATCCTTGATGAATGTAAAAGTAATTTTGTAGTCAAGAAATGTAATGATATAGTAATGGGGAGGTTATGTATAATAAATGAAATTAACAAAATAACCAAGTAACTACTTGGGTGTATCTATCACTCAGCTATGGAAGTAGCATTCACCGCTTGTTTGCCCTAGTGGAGTGATGACACTGTAATTGACTCAACAACTGCCTCCGTCCACTGGACCTTGGGGGAAGGGTGCAACCACAACCCCCTCCCCCTAGGCCCCATTGGCTTTCCATCACCCTAAAGGAAGGCTATAATACATCAGGTAGTGGTATAATCTTTGAGCTTAGGAAGGTGATGCTTTTTCTAAAATAATTATCTGACTAGTCATTTAATGTAACTTTTTTTAGCCAAAACTGACAAACTATGACTAGATGAATAAGAATGTGATTGGAAAGGAGAGATATAATGTCTTCCTCACTAAAAATCAAATTTATGGATGAGTTGTGAAGGTGGTGGAGGCCTTATTGAAAGGAGAGATATCATGTCTTCCTCATCCAAAGAATCATGAAAGGAGGAAGGAGACATAGAGAGACATAGAGAGAGATAGAGTTAGGCCCATGTCCAACTAGACATATCCATTATCACTAAGAAACTGAGTGGGCCAAGTAGTAGATTTATAGAGAATTTGGAAAGTGTTTGTCATCTTTATTGTGACATGGTGAATTTTGGTAACCTTGATTTTTGATATAGGTCCAAAATCCAGAATTGGATCCATGAAACTTTTTTTGACCAATAATACCAAGTTTAATTTTTAACTGATATTTTGGGAAAATCATGGATTTGAAATGATATGATCCTCATTTGATATATGGATCCTTGTTTGATCCTTTGTTCAGTCTAGTTAGGCCTAAGTTAGGATTGGTCCCAACTTGAGATATGTGTACATGAATTCATGATCCATTTTTACTTAAAGAATTAGTTGAATAAATAGCAAACTCATATTGATCTCAAGATTCATAGAGATGAAATTGGGAAAAAAGTGGGCAATCTAATTGAATTTACATATTATTTGGGTATAAGATGATAGTTCAATATACTAAATTATCTTATACCCTGAATCTGGAAACTTAGTTGAGGGGACATAATTGTCTCATTTGCACCCATAATTGGCATGGAACCACCCTACATGGGAACAAGAAAGCCCCAAAAATAGTTATGAAGTTCCTTCTTACTTGGGAGGTACCTAAGTTTGTAATCTAGTAGAAAAGGTGGGAGTAGGTAAAGTTTTTTTCTTTCTTTTTTACCTCTTTTTCTCTTTTCCACATGCCATTTTTAGAATGGGGTTGGAAGGAAAGATATAACACCCACATTTTCTCAAAAAATCTAATACAAGGAAACACAAGTGTTTTAGTGCTTATGACCCATTTCCTCATCCATCTCCTTATACCACCAACTCATCATTAAGCTAGATGCATCACCACTCCCCGTGTAACATACTAAAATCTTCTATGTACCTCTTTGTACCCTTTTCTATAAGTTTTGTCCTTCATTTTCGTTCCATATGTCTTTGGACTTGATTTAGTGAAATTATGATGGTTATTGGATAAATGTTTCCCATACATTCTTAATATAGGGTTGTATGCACAAATACCTCAGTTAGATTTTAGATAATGGGCCTAAAGTGCAAATTGTACACTAAGCAATAAAAAGAATAAAATATTTCGTCCTAGAACTTTCTAGCACTTCCTAGAATAGGAGAAATAAGAGAAAATCCGAATTTTATATAAGGGGGAAGATAAATGCAATAATTAAAGGTAATATCAGAATTAATGGGTAAAGAAGATAATTAGAAAGATATTGCACCAAAACTATAATTGGAAACCCAACAATATAATTTGACACTCAAATTCATTTCCTTGATCAAAAAGTAACTTAAGGGCAAAGTATCATTTAAAGTGGAACATAAATATAAATAGTAATGGCATTATCAAAAGAAAATAGGAAATATGCCAATAAAGTGAAATAAAATACTTAATGTTCTCAAATTGGAAAAAAAATTCCAAATTCGTATTCGAAACATAACAATAAGGCTTTGGGCAAATTTGCAGCTAATTTGGATAATATTTGAATAATAAATAAAATAGGAGAGAGAAAGTGTGTAGAATCTTCTATTTATTTAATAAATAAATAATCTCAACTTGTAAAGATAATTGCAAAATCGTGTTCTAATCCCTTAGGGAGACCTATGGGTGAAGTTACACAAAATTTAGATGATGTTATCACCTCTTTTGATGGAGGAAAGAGAAAATGACATTTTAATTATTTTACATATCAAAATTTCTCAAAAGGCAAAACTAACTCCATATTTGGATTCTACGCGTCAAAATAAGTAAGAATATAAAATTTGGTAATTTTTGGACAACGTTTGAGCCTCCAAACGAAGAGAGAGAAAAACATTTTGGAATTAATTGAATTTTGGTCGAATTTTATTAGGAATCTATTCCTTCTACCATCCGCGGGATCGGACGGCCTAGGGTTCTTCGTGGACCTGGGTCCACTGATCTGACGACTCACAGTCATCTTCTTCCTCTAGTCGTAAAAGGCAACAAGTGCCTTGTTTCTCTGATTTTCAAATCCAAATATCTGGAGTTTTATTCGATGATTTTTGCTAAAACTTGCTTCGTTGAATTCCTTGTGCGTTTCCACACAGGTTTATCCCAAAAACTTTGGGATTTGGCGAGTATTGGAGAAATGCCCAACAGGGGCGCCGGCCCTCTCTACCTTCCCCTACTTAAACCTTAGTCTAGGGTACCTTTCCTGTAAATATACCAACCCCAATTACCGCCATCGCCTTAGCAACTCGCTCATTCCCTCAATTTGGTGTTTCGTGGACGTTCTGACCCCGAACTGGCCGTCGAGGACCACCTGGCTTGCGGCGCTCTTCTTTCTCTCGTTGCTTCATCTCCGTTCAATCGAGAGGTACCAACAGCTCTGACTCTCCTCCCTCTTTCTTTCGAGTACCTAAGTGTGGAGTTTGGTCAAGTAACATGTTTTTGCCCAAATTGAGCTGAGCAAGCTGTTCGCGGCTCATGGCACTCAGGCGAGGGGAGGAAGATGACTCCCCGTCATTTTACCAAATCTCCCCTAGTCGTTCTTGCTTTTGTTGTGTTTTCGCGCGAGGGTAATCTTGACCTTTCGTCATTTTGTTTGCTTTGACCGCATTGACCCCGGCCCGCTCACCTACTGCGAGTGATTCTGAGACACGGACCCCTGCTCTCTCTCACTCCCGATCGCTCTGCTCTGTGTGTGTGAGCGTTTGCCACGTGGCAAGTTATGGTTGGATGATACAAAATAAATCATAGAAAATTATTCCATTGGTCAAAAATAGAAAATAAATAGTGTTTTGAAATCAAGAAGACGAGATCTATCCATTAAAAATAATTTTGAGTTTTGATTTTGATATTTGTGAAAAGGTATATTTAGAGTCGATTTAATTAACTAAAAATCACCAAAATTAACCCTAAAAGTCCATATCTTCAAAATATACAATATTATATGTTATCTTGATCAGAAAACCCTAACTAAGATGATGGTGAGATTTTTGAAGCCTAATTCGATGGTTTGCGCAAAAAGTTAGTAATATTAGGGTTTTCAATCTTTAATGTGTATATTTAATTCTAATTCATAGATCTAATGATGAATTAGGGAAAGTGGGTTCTGATTTCGTGTGAAGGGTTGGAAAGAGGGTTCTAGAACACCTGAGGCTAAGGTATGTGCATCTACTCTTTAGTTGGGAAAAATTTATTACCAATACCTATAATTCCTAATGAGGCTTAATCTGACCTAAATTCTTGATTCTTGAAACCTAAATTGTTTATTGCCTCAAAATTAGTTGTAGTATTATCTTGTTTGGGTTTTTATACCCCACTACAATGTTACATAATATTTTTCTTAATCTTGCTATAACTCTTTTGCTAGAATGTAATTAAATGTTCTATTTAATTATAAAGTAGTGGTACTTATGTACAACCACCCATAGAGGGCATGTATATAATCGCCCTAGGGGATTGTTTATAATTCTCCCCATTATATTGTAGGTGACTGGGAATGTCTTATTCTCCCCTCACCTAAGGTTAGAGGTCCAATAGGTGCCTCAACCCTACTTAGTTAGGTAGACATATTAATTTACATGCAAAAACCTTAATTACTTTGTTATTGGCAAGTTTCATTATATAAAGCCTCATACTCTTTGATGTCTCACTTTTCAATAAATCTCTAGCCTATTTTACTTGTTACAACATTCTTGCCACTTTTAGAATAATCTTGTAACACATACTTTTCTCTCTTTTCCTCTTGCTGGGTCTTCCCAACCACCTAGGTGTGGTGCTGTGCAAGGTGAAGGACAAGCTTGAAGGAAGTTTCCCTCAGGAGTTGATCTTTAGCTTTTGGAAAGGATGGCTAGGTTGCTATAGCTAGATCCTGCTTATCTTATCTTTTCTTTTAGAAATCATTCTTGAAATAAACAATAAAGCCATGTGAAGGCTTATTATTTCTTTATTTCCGCTGCTATTGACATTTTATTATGTATCTGGAATCATGCTTATTTATTTGGATTATTATGCAATCATCCGCAAGTCTCTAAATTTTGTTAAAAATTGTGGATGTTTGTATTTCCTTTAAATTTTAGTAAATAGGTGATCTCACCTCTTTACAGCATGGTATCAGAGCCTTTAGGAAACTATTAGGGCATGCAGTTGAAGTAAGGGTGTCTAGAAAGGATCAGGGTTTCGAGGGCTGATAAAATTTTCCTCCGCACCACTAGCTTGGTATACGAGGACTCCCGTGCCCATATGATCCGGCCTGGCCTGCGCTGATACGAATTGCCCGAAATAGTATGCTGTTAGGCAATAGCATTCTAGTTATCCTTTTCTCATCTCTATTTCTATTCTCTTCTCATCTATGATTCTATACTCCTGAGAACCTAATATGATAACCCTAATTTTTAGGAGAGGTGACTTGTTTGACAATGTGAACCAGGAGTCGACCCCTAACGACCCCAACACTCCTGTGACTCCTGCAGTCAACCAGACTGCTTCTGGTACTCCTGCCTTCACACCTGAGCAAGAACTGGCGATGCTACATCAGTTACTATCTTCCACCATGATGGGGCAACTCAACACCATTGCTGTTGCTGCCAACAAGCCGAGGGAGTTCACCCTCACTGACTTCATCAAGATGCAGCCACCCTACTTCAAGGGTGAAAGCGAGCCTAACATGGTGGACAAAGCTGATGACTGGGTGTTGGCCCTGGATCGGACCTTTGAGGGTATGACATGCCCTCCTCACCAGAAGGTTCGGTTTGCGACGTACGTGCTGGATGGATCGGCACACGTTTGGTGGAATGGTGTTTCCCGCACTCGGGACACCTCTTCTATGGAGTGGACCCAATTTCTAAATCTGTTCAGGGAGAAGTACATCTGCCCTGCTTTCCTGAGGAAGAAGGAGGATGATTTTTATAGTCTCAAGCAAGGAAGCATGAGCGTGGACGACTACGTTCAGAAATTTCTACTGCTAGAACGTTACACCACCGACCTTGGATCTGATAGAAGAGCAACTTTGTTCTTGGAAGGCCTGAACTATCATGTGGGTCGAAGCCTTGTTCTGCAGCTGCCACTCACTTTTCAACAGATGGTGGACAAGGCTCTCGCCATTGAGTCATATCCAGGGTTTAAAGCTTATAATGGCTTCAACAACAAAAGGAAGAATCTGAACTAGAATGAAAACTGTGGACGTGATCGCTGCAACATGTGCAATCTCCGCCATCCTCCTGGAAGATGCCCTGCCAACAATGCACCTGCTCATAATGGCAACCGTCCTCCACCAACCTGCCATGAGTGCGGCCAAGTCGGGCACATCCGACCCAACTGCCCCCATTTCCAACAAGGGCAGAATAATGCCCCCCAGCCGCAACAGCCGAGACAAAACCCGCCACCACGGAACAACAATAACAACAACAACAACCAGAACCCAAGACGTCCGCCAGTGGAGAGGCGGAATGGGAGAGTGTTCACTCTCAATGCTGAAGAAGAAGATGAAGGCAATGAAGTGATTGAAGGTACACTACACCTTAATATGCATCCTTTAAAAGCATTGTTTGATTCCGGTTCCTCCAATACCTTCATATCTTGTTAGTTTGCCTCTATGCTTGAAATCAAATCTGAGTTTATGGATCATGTGTTAGATGTAAAAACCCCTAGTGGTAAAATCTGCTCCTCGTACCTCCAAACTCCTACCTTGGACCTCTATATATCCGGAATAATGTTTCCCACCGTTTTTGTCTTGCTTGATATGACCATCTTTGATATCATCCTGGGTATGGATTGGTTAAAGAAGTATAAAGCAGTTTTGTACTGTGAGGAATCCAAGGTTAGACTGGTTCATCCTGATGAAGGAAAAGTGTGTGTCAAGGGCAAGAAGCGAGAAGAGAGACAGTTCGTCATCTCTGCCATTAAAGCTGAAAAGCTTGTCTCGCAAGGGTGTAGAGCCTTTCTAGCCTCCATAGTTCTCGATGCTACACCTCATGCTCTAGAACATGTTGATGTGGTGAAGGACTTCCCATATGTCTTTCCGGAGGAGTTTCCCGGGTTTCCACCAACTCGCGAGGTGGAATTATCCATCGAGCTTATACCTGGAACTTCACCGATATCGAAGCCACCCTACCACTTGGCCCCTGCTGAGCTGGCTGAGTTGAAGAAGCAGCTTGAAGAACTTCTCGACATGGGATTCATTCACCCTAGTATTTCCCCTTGGGGAGCCCCTGTCCTATTCGTGAAGAAGAAGGATGGATCTTTGTGGATGTGTATGGACTACCACATGCTTAACCAGGTGACAGTTAAGAACCGTTATCCGTTGCCGCGCATCGACGACCTATTCGATCAACTGAAGTCAGCCACCGTGTTCTCCAAGATGGACCTACGAAGTGATTACTACCAGATGTGTGTGAAGGATGATGATGTCCCGAAGACAGTGTTCAGAACTCTTTATGGGCATTATGAATTCATGGTCATGCCTTTTGGTTTGACAAATTCCCCTTCTGCGTTCATGGACCTGATGAACAGAGTATTCCGCCCATATCTCGACAAGTTCGTAGTGGTGTTTATTGATGACGTTTTGGTTTATTCCAAGACGTTAGAACAACATCGCAAGCACCTGCGGATTGTACTTAGCACATTGTGAGAAAATCAACTGTATGCGAAATTCTCAAAATGTGAGTTCTGGATAAAGGAAGTTATGTTTCATGGTCACGTGACTTCTGTCGGTCATATAGTTGTTGATCCTGCGAAGGTAGAAGCTGTGACAAAGTGGAATGCTCCAAGAAACCCATCTGAAATCCATAGTTTCCTTAGTCTAGCTGGTTACTATCAGAAGTTTATCAAAGGGTTCTATGAGTTGGCTTTACCTTTGACCAAGCTGACTCGGAAGGAGGTCAAGTTCTCATGGACCCCTGAATGTGAGGACATTTTCAAAAGTTGAAGATGAGTCTGACTTCTGCTCCCATGCTTGCTTTTCCTGTTGAGGGCATACCCTATGTCATCTACACCGACGCATCCCGACAAGCGTTAGGGTGTGTCTTGATGCAAGACGGAAAGGTGATCACCGATGCTTCTCGACAGTTGAAACCTAATGAGGCTAATTGGCCTACGCATGATTTGGAGCTTGCTTCCATAGTTCATGCTTTGAAGATCTGGCGACACTACCTCTATGGCGAAAAGTTTGAAGTCTTTTCTGATCACAAGAGTTTGAGATATCTGTTGACTCAAAAGGATCTAAACTTGCGACAACGTAGGTGGGTGGAATATCTTAAAGATTACAACTTCACCATCACCTATCATCCTGGTAAAGCAAATGTCATAGCTGATGCTCTAAGTCGCAAGAAGGATGCTGTTTGTGCTTCTCTGAAATGTTCAGTGTGGGAAAACCTTGAACAGGTGGCCAGTTGGAGAACTCAGCCTGTCCATTCAGTGGATGAAGACAAGTTGTGTGTTCATATGGCCAGTTTGACCGTTACACCAACCTGGATCTCAGAAGTCATGACTGCACAGTTAGAGAGTTCTGAACTTGAAGAGTTGAAAGCTTTATCTGAGAAACCGCAATCTGACTTCTCTGTCGGAGTGGATGGTGCTGTCCACTTTAGATAAAGGTTGTGGATTCCCAATGCTGGTGATCTGAGATAGAAGGTTCTGAGTGAAGCTCATCGGTCCAAGTACACTATTCACCCTGTCACAACCAAGATGTATAAGGACTTACAGCGAAGCTTCTGGTGGAAGAACATGAAGAATGATATAGCTCTGTTTGTGGTGAAGTGCTTGACATGTCAGCAAGTCAAGATTGAACATCAACAACCTGGTGGTCTTCTTCATCCTCTTGAGATTCCAGAATGGAAATGGGAGAAGATCACAATGGACTTTGTTACCAGTTTCCCTAAGTCCAAGAAAGGTTATGATGTTGTTTGGGTGGTGATTGATCAGCTTACAAAATCTGCTCATTTCTTGCCTTTCAAAACCACGTATAAAGTTTCTGAGATGGCTCAATTATATGTGGAGTGGATAGTTCGTCTGCATGGTGTTCCTGCTGTGATAGTTTCTGATCGAGACCGGAAATTCACTTCTCGCTTATGGGGACAGATTCAAGAAGAGATGGGTACTGATATGCGTTTTAGTACTGCATACCACCCACAAACTGATGGTCAGTCCGAGAGAACAATTCAGATTCTGGAGGACTTGCTACGTGCTTGTGTGATGGATTGGGGTGGTGCCTGGGATCGGTATCTACCGTTAGCAGAGTTTTCTTACAATAATAGCTACCAAGCAAGTATTGGTATGCCACCTTTTGAAGCTCTCTATGGTAGACCTTTTCATTTGCCTTTGCACTGGGATGATGTTGGTGAATGTTCCCTAGTGAAAATCAATGACATGAAGATGATGCTTGAGAAGGTACTGATAAAGAAACAGATGAAAGTTGCTCAAGACCGACAGAAGATGTATGATAATAAAAAGAGGTCTGATGTAAGCTTCTTAGTGGGAGACTATGCTTTTCTAAAGATCAAGCCTATACGTTCTATTACAAGATATAAAGTAAAAGGCTAGTTGAGTCCTCGCTATGTTGGACCATTTGAAATCTTAGATAAAGTGGGAGATTGTGTATATCATTTAGCCTTACCTCCTGCTTATGATACGATCCACTATGTGTTCCATGTCTCTGTGTTGAGGAAGTACGTAAAGGATCCGTCTCATGTACTCACTATTGAACCTGTGGAGATTCATGAGAATCTGACTTATGAAGAACTACCTGTGAGGATCCTTGACTCCCGGGTAAAGCAGCTGAAGAATAAGGAGATAGAGTTAGTAAAGGTTTTGTGGAGATATCATGGTTTAGAAGAAACCACTTGGGAGTTGAAAGATGAGATGTTACGTACTCACCCTTCCCTCTTTGTATGAGATTTCGGGGACAAAATCCTTTTTAAGGGGTGGAGTGCTGTAACATACTGAAATCCTCTATGTACCTCTTTGTACCCTTTTCTATAAGTTTTGTCCTTCATTTTCATTCCATATGTCTTTGGACTTGATTTAGTGAAATTATGATGGTTATTGGATAAATGTTTCCCATACATTCTTAATATAGGGTTGTATGCACAAATACCTCAGTTAGATTTTAGATAATGGGCCTAAAGTACAAATTGTACACTAAGCAATAAAAATAATAATCCTAGAATAGGATAAATAAGAGAAAATACGAATTTTATATAAGGGGGAAGATAAATGCAATAATTAAAGGTAATATGGGAATTAATGGGTAAAGAAGATAATTAGAAAGATATTGCACCAAAACTATAATTGGAAACCCAACAGGATAATTTGACACTCAAATTCGTTTCCTTGATCAAAAAGTAACTTAAGGGCCAAGTATCATTTAAAGTGGAACATAAATATAAATATTAATGGCATTATCAAAAGAAAATAGGAAATATGCCAATAAAGTGAAATAAAATACTTAATGTTCTCAAATCGGAAAAATAACTCCAAATTCATATTCTACATAAAAATAAGCCTTTGGGCAAATTTGCAGCTAATTTGGATAATGTTTGAATAATAAATAAAATAGGAGAGAGAAAGTGTGTAGAATCTTCTATTTATTTAATAAATAAATAAATAATCTCAACTTGTAATGATAATTGCAAAATCGTGTTCTAATCCCTTAGGGAGACCTATGGGTGAAGTTACACAAAATTTAGATGATGTTATCACCTCTTTTGATGGAGGAAAGAGAAAATGACATTTTAATTATTTTACATATCAAACTTTCTCAAAAGGCAAAACTAACTCCATATTTGGATTCTACGCGTCAAAATAAGTCAGAATATAAAATTTGGTAATTTTTGGACAATATTTGAGCCTCCAAATGAGGAGAGAGAAAAACATTTTGGAATTAATTGAATTTTGGTCGAAATTTATTAGGAATCTATTCATTCTCCCATCCGCGGGATCGGACGGCCCAGGGTTTTTCATGGACCTGGGTCCACTGATCTGATGACTCACAGTCGTCTTCTTCCTCTAGTCGTAAAAGGCAACATGTGCCTTGTTTCTCTGATTTTCAAATCCAAATATCCGGAGTTTTATTCGATGATTTTTGCTAAAACTTGCTTCGTTGAATTCCTTGTGCGTTTCCGCATAGGTTTATCCCAAAAACTTTGGGATTTGGAGAGTATGGGAGAAATGCCCAATAGGGGCGCTGACCCTCTCTACCTTCCCCTACCTAAACCCTAGTCTAGGGTACCTTGCCTATAAATATAACAACCCCTGTTACAACCCCAATTTTTGGGTTCATTGGTGAGAAATGTAATTTCTCATATGAAAGATAATTGAACAAATAAAGATATGATTTGGTTCAAATAAATGGATTCCATTCACAATAGCCTTGATTGGTTGCTTGGTGGGCTTTATTGACTATTGGGCCCAAATAACAAGGAAATTCAATTAGTAAAAGGATAATTGAATTATTGAATAAAAGAAATATGTAGAAACCTCTAAAGGCAAATCCAAAGAGGATTTCGTGCCTCTTGGGTTCCTTGGGTACCAAGGAGTCCAAGGTTCCAAAAAGAGAGCAATAAGAAAAGAAAAGTTTAATTAAGTATTTCTTTATTAAGAAATAAATTGAAAATTATGATAAAAAGTGGAAAATGAGTGGAAAGAGGCATAAATGAGATTTCTTGGGGAATTTTCGTATCCATGAGATTTCTAATGATAAAAATAATGACAATGAGGAAAATAAAAGAGAAATAATGAGAAATCCTCAAAAGGAATTATTTTAATAAGAAATAAACAAGATAATGTGAAATAATACATTTAGATGCATCTGGAAGGATAATGTGTATCCAATAAAAAGAATTTTGAATTATTTGAGTTTCCTGGGACCCTAGGAGTCCCATTGAAGAAAGAGGAAAGAGAAAATACCAAAATTGCAAAATATGTGTATAATATGATACATTATTAATGGTTTTTGGTAGCTTTGTTAAAAAGAAGGTATTTTCTAATAAAGGAGAATAGATTTTCGTGCCTAAGGTTTGAAAAGCAAGAAACAAAAAGGATAATTTTCGTATTCTTAATTATCCATGAAATATGGTTACCTAAAAGATAATGAAGAAAGAGAGAGACAGTGATAATTGTTTCTTAACTAAGGAGAATTATTTTCCTTTTCAGAAAGGGACTTGTTTCCCTCTTGAGTAAAGTCTTGGGGTGTAAATACCTCCCCCCTATATAAGGGGAAAGGGCCTTTAGCCGAGTTAATTTAAATCCAAGCAACCTTTTCTCTTCTCCTTCTCCTTCTTCATTACAAACCCTAGACTTTGTTGGTCGTTTCTCTCTCTCTTTCCCTCACGTTCTAGGAGTGTGCCAGAGGGCCTGAGGGTCGTCGAGGGGGGAGTGAATCGTAACCAGAACCCCTCCTGGGGTGGCAAACCATGCGGAACCCGAGGTGCCATAGGGACGCAGCTCCTTCACCTTCACGAAGAACCAAGTTCTTTCATGGGTTTTTCCGTCGACCCCAGAACTTGGGAAGGGCGCGGAAAGGTTGCTGCAGGCTTCCCCTACCTAACCAGGACGCAAAGGCGCTTGGAGATGGCCTCCAATGGACCTATAGGTGCGCCTTCCTCTGTCACGGCCTGCAAGCACAGAGGTTTGATCCAGGCTGCCGCTGACCACCAGTTGCAGCACGGTCGTGCTCTTCAACTCCGACGACGAGGAGGGGCATGGTTGGCCAAAGCGTGGGGCCCAGGAGGGCGAGGGCAAGCGGGGCGGGGAGCAGACCCGCGCCCATCGTCGCTACAGACCGGCGAAGACCCTGCGTCGCGAGGTTGAAGGAGAACCAGGCAATTGGACAAAAACACCCTTCCAGGGCTTGAAGTGCCAGTTGGCCGCACGGGGGTATTTCAGTAATTGTGTTATATTTTAAGTCGTCGAGTTGCGCAGGCAAGGAATGCACATGCGGGATGATGTGGCAGTCCCTCATTGGCTGTGGTAAACTTTTTCTTATAAAAATCATAACTAATTCTAGGGAACTCGGATTAAAACAAGTCATATATGAAATTTGATCCTCGGAACGAGAGGAACCCAAATAAATTATTTTTGAAGTCTGATTCTAATTGAAATCCGAAAATTAATGGAAGTAATCATCTTTAATACTTTAATGATTAAGAAAATCTACTTTGAGATGATTATTGTAGTTAGTAGAGTTTAATAGTTCACTACAGTTGATAATAACCTGTTAATTTTAAAAAGGTACCTTAAGATCGAAAATGATGATCTTTGCACGTAATTAGGTTAATTTAGAGATTATGTGCATAACTATGCTTGAAATTTTGAAAAGGGCATAAAGTTATCATCTTTAATGATTTAATTAAGGAAAAACTCTTAGATTTGATGGTAGATGGTCTTAATGACATTAATTGGATAATTCAAGCCAATATTAACATGTGGTTAATAAAAGTAAAAATAGGATCTAAAAAGATGATCTTTTTATATAATTGGCTTAATTTAGGGTTTCGTGCACGAATATGCATTAATGAGCTTGAAAACCCTAACTTAGGAGAATATGTCTTTTAATTGTTTAAATGTTCAAATCCATGAATAAATAGGGATGTGATGATCCTAAGACAATAAAAAACTATTAAATGGATAGTTGAATAATTAAGGTTCATAAATATGGAAAAGGATATCTTAGGGTTTGTTAACCTAAAAGGGATAAAATTGAGAAATTGATCTAAGAAACCCTAATGAATACTAATGCGGATTAGAAACACTAGAAAGTGAATCCAAGTCAATAAAGTAGTTTCTTGATAAAGTGTGTAATAAATAGAGTACATATTTATTTCAGGAACTATGTGATGATTGAATTACTTGCTTGGATCTGTTGATTGACTTGATTGTATACATATAAAGTATATGTTGAATAATCTGCATGATTCATCAAATCAGGTATGTGGTTACGATTATGAATAACCGCTTTAGATTTTCCGATGGATTCCCAGATGTTTAATCGTATTGAATGCAACTAAACTGTTTGTATGTTCATATTGCAATTATAAAGTGACTATGACTATCACATAAGGTATACGCCTTCTAGCTCAGATCCTGGTCCCCTCTGTGTCGTAATGGCTGACCTGGTATATGGCTACCTAGAGGGTAGGTCCATCAGGCCATGAATGACTTAGTATAGGGCTGCCTAGAGGGTAAGTCCATCAAGTCTACCTTTACAGAGGTACCATATAAGTCCTTACAGGGACAACACAGAGTTTTGGATAGGTATGGATTGAGTAGTTTGGCTTAAAATGTAATCTTGATTGTTAAATGATTAATTGAGTGATTATATTGTTAACATAGTTGAACATTACTTGTTTCCCCCACATACTAGCTTCGGCTGACCGACATTTTGTTTGTCGGCGTTTTAGGTACAATGAAAAGAACAAACATTAAAGTGGCACATGTGGTACTGACCGGCCTAAATCGCGCGTCCTAAAAATGGAGGCGTATTTGTGGTAGTCGAGCCTTCACATTTATAACCCGAATCCTTCTAGGCCCCCGCAACTTTGTTTACGGGGTCGAAGTAGTCATACGGGGTCGAACACAGGGACAAGGTGGGTTGTGTTGATGACTCTGAATCGACACTCTACACTCCGGTGGGTATAAAGAGATATTAAAGTTCCCCGAAGGGGAACAACAAGCTGTCACGATTAAATCAAAGAAAACTATCTCCAACTGGAGTTACAAGAAAGATTAAGATTTTGTCATTAGCAGTTTTTAGGAATTTTCATGCAACAGAAAATAGAAAGATAAACTGCAGTTTAAGGCGTAGCGCAAGGGATAAGACTTCAGTAAGACAAGCGGTAGCAGTAACACCCTGCACCCCTCCTCTCAGAGCGGGTGCCTCTAACCAAGCTTCAACACCCCTCTCGAGGTTGCTGGGCTCAAGTTAGAGTGGAATGATACTAAAACAACTCCGTTCCGGGCACTCTCGTACTCCAGAACCGGACCAAACACTAGAGCCACAACCCAACTCTCGAAGTAGTTGCGACGGGAAAGACGATTCGGTAGCTAAGAGAAACGCGATCCAAAACATGCAAGCTAGAGTTCCGATATCCAACACAGCAGTTACCCAATCATAAGGCACTAAGCATTAAAAAAATAGCAATTAAGCATTTCTATTTCCATAAACAATAAGGGTCTTAATACAATGCATAAGCTAAGAATTTAAATAACAGAATTAAAGATAGATGTTGCCTTCTTGATGTAGAAGAACGACAGACTACTGTAGCTCTCCTGCCCGATACCGGTCAGGAGCCGAGCCCTATACGGCAGTGTCGGGCGGCACCCCCTCTCGGGCAGCGCAGACTGGCGACTGACTGTATCGCTCAAGGGCCCTGGCCGATACGCTCATGTCGGGCGGTGCACCCTCTCGGGCGGCCCGCATGACGGGCGGAGCGTATCATGTTCGATATCGTATCGGGCAAAGAGCTACGAGTCTACTGTCGGGCACTCGTGTCGCTCATCTTCGCTGGCCGATACCGGCCCGCAGTGTCGCCTGGGACAACACTAAGTGAACCATCCCTTCCCTCTCGGGATGAGGGAAAGCTCACCTAGTGTCGCTCGGTGCAAGCACTGGGGCGTGATACTCTTGCTCTCACAGCTTCCTTCGGAGGTGGCTCTCGAACTGTCTTGTCCGAATTCTCTTCCGACTCTCCGACTCATCCGACCCGTGACCAACCTCTCTTTTCGGTTTCCTGTAGCTGCTATTTATAGGCGGCGGTTGAAGGAGTTATGGTGCTGGAAACGCCACGTAGCTCCCTTATACGCCGGTCGATGGATGTGGACGGCCGATACAGGTATGTCTCGGCACGAGGCGCTGGCTATCGGTCACGTGGCTGGCGGCACGCCTACCGGTGGGTGGCTGTGTCGCCCGACGAGTTAGGTCGTCGATGCGGCTTTGGCTCCCTGTCGGGTAGATGGTATGTCGGCCGACACATCCTTCTTGCCCAGCGCCCTTCTCCGCCGATCATTCTCGTGTCACCCAGCCCCTGTCGGGCTGGGTTGTATCGGGCGTCAGGAAGGTCGAGACGGGCTTAGACTTATTGTGGGCCAGAATCGGCCTTATTGCACAAAAATGAGGAAAACTCTGTAGAAGATAGGAAAAATTGGAATAAGAGCGTTGCTTGGCCAATTATTACAAAAATGCTAATAAAATAGAGGAAAATAGCAGAAAAGGGTAGTTTTGATAACAAAATAAAGGGCAAAAACGTCACAAAATTTGGTGTTATCAACTCCCCCAAACTTAGCTTTTTGATTGTCCTCAACTAATATTTAAACTAGACTTTGTGTTGCTTCTTCTTGCACAGCAAAACTTTAAGGCTAAAGGGTAGCACAAGATTTGCGGTGTCTTAGAGGTAATGCTGTCTTAATGCGAACAAAAGACCTTGCCCTACTTGCCTTATTATTTAAGTAAAATGTTTCTTCTCCACAGCTTCAGCGAGACTTTGGTGTATGATTCCGAAGTTAGCTTCCACACCAAACAGCTTTATTTTAGGGGCAGAAAGTTGTGTATAGGGTAGGCTAAGGCTTTTTGGGGGTTTTTTTTTCTTGTTTCCCATCAGTCCATCCAGGTAAGAGTCCGTTAACGGGCAAGTGGTCCCTGCAGTCCAAGCCAGTTGGCTTTAGAGCAGTGATTTCACATCCTACGTACCACTGCCCCGGATCTACCATGCCTAAAGATGGGTACTTTTGGAAAACAAGTGTATATATATATATATTTTCTTTTATTTTATTGGGCACAACTCTCATGCTTTTATTCACGCTCATAAGGCTTCTTTCTCTTTCTGGGATTTTTGCTGGGTAAGGGAAAACAAAAGAGATATCTGTTGTTTGGGCAGCTTTTTCCTTCTCCATACTCGTCTCTTAGCTGTTTGCGAGATTATTATTTTTCGAAAATTTTTGGATGGCAAGGCACAATCTTTTGTTTGTTTGAGACAGCATTATCAGAAAGATACGACAGAACTTGTAACTCGTTAAATATACAGAAAGTAAACTTTGCAAGAAGTCACAACATGTTTTTATTATTATAGCAACTTTGTAGATATGCATAGGGACAGAAATTTGCAAAGGAAAGATTTTTGTAAATTTTTATATGGCATGCATGCGTACATCAGATATACAGGAAGCTGTAAGAGCACATCAGGTAAAATAGAATGAATATCGTAGAAAGCTTGAAGTGATAAAATTTTTATACCCCCCTCACTGGCATACCCCCCAAACTTACTTTCTACTCTGTCCCAGAGTAGAGAAGAAAGCAAAAGTGAGGTAAAGCTTAGCCAGTGAGGGTTAGCTTTCTGATGTACTGCAAAATGCTCCTGCGAAGTTGCAGCATGCCATTGGGAGGTTGTCTAGTGGGTTCGCTTTGGCGATGTAGCGGTTGAGCTGGAGCGAAACCCTCAAAATTCACTTCTGCCCCCCCCCCCCTTTCTTCACATCTCTGTTGTGAACATAAACAAGGGGCTGATTATCCGTCCCTAGTTTAGTTCCCATGAGTGTGTAGTCAGGGTGGGCCCTCTCCCTTAAGAGGACGGAACCAGGGTGCCTCGAACTTGTTCGGAGGCCTTGGTTGCCGCACTCATAGCTAGGTGACTCACTATTGGAGCTACCAAATCAAGAAAGATCTTCCCTTCCATTGTTGTTTCCATTTCTGCTCGACAGTTGTTGCTGATCCTCGCGCCATGCTTGCTGGTGCGGTAGGTGGTTTGCTCCATACGAGCTATACCTGTTATTTAAAATTTATTTATTCAACCGTTAGGCAAGAAAGATGAAAAGAAAGAAAACTTATTAAAACTGGGCGATAGGTGATCGGACGACACGATGTTGTCACGCGATATGACTCGACGCCCGACACGGGTGTGTCGGGCGATTCGAGGTCACATGAAGCGAAAACATGACATCGCCATGAGAAGCATGACGCCCGATACGATACATCAGGAAAACGCTATCGACCGGCGTTACGCGCGAAAGCATGTCGGGCGATAGAAAATCTACAGGTCATGTGAACCCGATAAGCGTCTCGATAAGAGATAATGGCGTCGGGCGACAGGGTTATCGGCCGATAAACGTGTCGGTCTACAACCCTATCGGGCGACAAGTCATGTCGTTCGGTAAGAAAACAACAAGCCGGCCGATACGCCTCACACGATACAAAACATGTGCCGGGCGAGTGATAACGTGTCAGGCAAAAGGTGTGTCGGGCTATACCTATGCTCTCAGGAGGCATCGCCCGATACCAGGGCGAAGGCAAGATGGCCGACACACGAGCAAAAGAGAGGATCACTGCATGCGTTCCCGGTGGCAAAAAGGAGAAAATGATAGCCCGACACGAAGAAACCTCCACGCTATTTATAGAGAACCCAGTTGGGGGTAAAACGTGCAAAACATGGCGCGCGTCGGGCATTTTAGTCACGCTATTCCCGAGACGCGCAGTCCCCTCGGGCAGTCCAAGGGTCATCCGCTGCCCTTGCGACGCCCGGGGTGAGGCTGCCCGATACAAGAGGTTCTGCGCCCAGCTGGTCGACACGGTAGAAAAGCGGGCGGTCAAAAGGCCAAAACTAAACCTCGGTGAAGTAAAAGGCCATTGCATGGTAAAACAGCATTGGTATAGAGAAGGATCTCCTACCTCAGATGATATTACTCCTCATTGCTCCGCAAAACATAGCGGTGGCCCATAAAACAAAAAGAGTCAGCACACGTGCGCATGCACTGACTCGGGCCTTATTACAGTCCATAATGGTTGTTTTTACAAAGAAAACAAATGTATCCTAATCTATGACTCGGGCTGCCTCCCGAGGAGTGCTGAAGTTTTCATCGCCAGCTCGACCGGTGTAGGCTCTTTGGTTGTACCCACATCCAGCAAGTCAATCTCTGCTTTCCTGACAAAAGCTTCGTCCTCATAAAACCTTTTCACTCTGTGCCCGTTCACCTTGAAGATCTTAGTCGGGTCATCCTTGTCGCGGAGCTCCATCATTCCTGATGGGTATATCTTTGACACAGAAAACGGTCCCGACCATCTTGTCTGTAATTTCCCAGGAAAAAGACGGATGGAGGACTTGAATAACAAGACCTTATCCCCTTCACTCACATCCTTTCTCCTAAGGTGGGCATCATGCCACATTTTTGTTCTTTCCTTGTAGATCTTTGCATTCTCGTAGGCGTGAATCCTCAGCTCTTCGAGCTCTTGAAGCTACAAAAACTTCTTTTCTCCTGCTTTGTCTAGGTCCATATTTAGGAACTTGATCGCCCAAAGGGCCTTGTGTTCTAGTTCCAAAGGCAGATGGCAGGATTTTCCGTATATAAGACGGTAGGGGGGTGGTTCCAATGGGCGTCTTGTAAGCAGTACGGTAGGCCCATAATGCGTCGTCAAGTTTCATAGACCAGTCCTTCCGCGTGCGGCTGACTGTCTTTTCTAAGATCTGCTTGATCTGTCTGTTTGAGACCTCTACCTGCCCCGACGTCTGTGGGTGGTAGGGCATAGCGATCTTATGTTTTACTCCATACTTGCGTAGGAGTGCTTCGAACTGCCTTTCTCCGAAGTGTGACCCGCCGTCGCTTATTACGGTGCGCGGTATACCGAAATGGGGAAAGATGGTCTTCTCAAAAAGCTTAATAACCGACTTGGCGTCGCATGTTTGGGTGGCTACCGCCTCTACCCATTTCGATACATAATCTACTGCCACTAGTATGTATTGATACCCCTGGGATGGGGGAAACGGCCCCATGTAATCAATCCCCCATACGTCAAATATTTCCACTTCGATCCAGCTTGCCATTGGCATTTCATTCCTCCGCCCTATATTTCCCGTTGACTGGCACTCTTTGCAAACCTTTACAAATCGTGCAGCATCTTTAAATAAGGAGGGCCAGTAGAAACCTGATTGTAGCACTTTCGCCGCTGTTCTTTCGCTACCGAGGTGTCCACCATAGGGGGAGGCGTGGCATCCCTTCAAGATATCAGTGGTTTCTTCTTCCGGGATGCACCTCCTGTACAAGTTGTCTACGCATCTTCTGAACAGGAGAGGATCATCCCAGTAATAATTCTTGGCATCCGCGAATAGCTTCTTCTTTTGATTGTAGGTGATGTCAGGAGGCAGCTCTCCACAAGCAAGGAAATTGCAGATGTCTGCAAACCAGGGCAAACCTTCTTCTTGAGCTTCAGCCATCATAAGAGCTTCGTCGGAAAAGTTGTCGTCGATTTGTGGCCCTCTCTGTCTCCCAGCCACTATCCTTGATAGGTGGTCTGCGACCACATTTTCCGCACCCTTCTTGTCGATAATTTCATGATCGAACTCTTGGAGCAACAAGGCCCATCTCAACAATCTGGGCTTTGCGTCTTTCTTTTGAATTAAGTATTTTATTGCCCCATGATCTGTGTATACTTTGACCTTTGATCCGACGAGATATGACCTGAACTTGTCAAACGCGAAGACGATTGCAAGCATTTCCTTCTCGGTGGTTGTGTAGTTTACCTGTGCTTCGTCCAACGTGCGACTAGCGTAGCAAATCACATGGTGCTTTTTATCTTTCTTTTGCCCCAGGACTGCTCCCACTGCGTAGTCGCTAGCGTCGCACATTAGCTCAAAGGGTAAACCCCAATCTGGCGCTTGAAGGATAGGTGGTGATACTAAAGCATTTTTCAGGGCCTGAAAAGCACTGAGACAATTGTTAGAGAAAACAAATTCAACATCTTTTACCAGAAGATTGGACAACAGTTTGGAAATCTTTGAGAAGTCCTTGATGAATCTTCGGTAATATCCGGCGTGCCCGAGGAAGCTTCTTATCCCCGTGATGGATTTTGGTGGAGGAAGCTTAGATATAGCTTCGATTTTGCTGGTATCCACCTCGATCCCACGCCTTGAGATCTTATGCCCTAGAACGATGCCCTCTCGCACCATGAAATGACATTTTTCCCAGTTCAGGACCAGGCTGTTTTCCTCGCACCTTTGAAGTACTAACGATAGATTCTTCAGACAGCTATCGAAGTCCTTTCCATAGACAGAGAAGTCGTCCATGAAAACTTCCACGATGTCTTCTAGAAAATCTGAGAACATTGATATCATGCATCTTTGAAAGGTGGCGGGGGCGTTGCAGAGTCTGAAGGGCATCCTTCTAAAGGCATAAGTGCCGTAAAGGCAGGTGAACGTCATTTTCTCTTGGTCGTCGGGTAAGATGGGTACCTGGTAAAATCCTGAAAAGCCATCAAGAAAACAAAAATAATCGTGATGCGCTAATCTTTCAAGAACTTGGTCAATAAAAGGTAGCGGAAAATGATCCTTTTTTGTAGCCTGATTTAGCTTTCGATAATCAATGCACATTCGCCAACTCGTCACCCTTCTCACCCTTAACCACAGTCATTCCTCCTTTCTTGGGTACTACGTGGATCGGGCTTACCCAATTGTTGTCGCTAATTGGGTAAATGATCCCCGCGTCCCTAAGCTTTATTACCTCTTTCTTGACGACCTCCTTGAGCATCTGATTCAGCTTCCTCTGGGGTTGGGCCAGAGGCTTGGCAGACTCATTCAAGTTGATGCGATGCATGCAAAGGGCGGGGCTAAGGCCTTTGATATCATCTACGGAATATCCTATAGCCCCCTGTGGAGTCTTAACTCCTCAAGGAGCCGGTCTAGCTGATTGCTTGAAAGATCGGCATTTACGATGACTGGGTTCCTCTGTTCTTCATCTAAAAATTCATGCTTCAGTCCTTCAGGCAACACTTTTAAATTTGGCTTTGCTCTGGGTGCCTCCTCTTGAGGTTCTCCCTCAAGGGAGGCATACTTCGCAGAGTTCACCTCCTCCTCTTCTTCTTGCAAGTCTTTGTCAGAAAGGTTGAAAATGTCGAGATGCCTCATGACCTCGGGATCTTCGAGGTCGAGATCCTGACAGCTTATTGCCCTTGCGAGGGGATCCACTGTCCGGATATCCTCCTCTATTTCCTCACAGAATTTATTATAACTATATGCAAAATAGGCCGATTCAGACAGGGATGGACCTCTCATGACCTCCTTCTTCTTGAAGTCCATGTGGTTGTTTCCAACCCTCAAGGTGATTATCCCTTCAGACACATCAATCAGCGCCCTCCCTGTTGCCAAGAAAGGGCGTCCGAAGATGATCGGACATCTGGGATCTTCAGCTGTGTCGATGACAAAGATGTCGCAGGGAAAAAAGAAATCACCGACCCTAATCGGCACATCTTCGACAATGCCAACAGGTCTTTTGAAGGAGTGATCCGCCAGTTCAATCCGCATATTAGTTCGAACCATGTCGGTCAAACCCATCCTTTGCGCGAAACTTAAGGGCGTGAGGCTGATGCTTGCTCCCAAGTCCGCTAGACCCTTCCGCTCGACATTGTCCCCGATGGCGAATGGGATTGTGAAAGCTCCGGGATCCCTTCTCTTAGTTGGCAAGCTGGGCTTTACGAAGGCAGATGAAGTAGATGCCAGGTACACTGTCTCTATCCTTCCTCCCCTTCTTTTCTTCATTATTAGATCTTTGAGAAACTTGGCGTATGTGGGCATCTCCTCCAAAGCGTTAAGGAAGGGGACTTCAAGATGCAGCTTCCTGATCGAGTCCATGAACCTTTCGTGCCGCTTTTTCAGATTTGCCTTGATCAGCTTGTACGGGAACGGTATCCTGGGAGAATAAGGATTCCTCCCACCAGATGGCTCATCGGACGGTCTCGGCGCAGGTTCTTGAGCTTCTGCAGGCCTACCTCCACCTCCTACTGGAATAGCATCCTTGG
Organism: Alisma plantago-aquatica; assembly: GCA_963693085.1. Taxonomy (NCBI): domain Eukaryota; kingdom Viridiplantae; phylum Streptophyta; class Magnoliopsida; order Alismatales; family Alismataceae; genus Alisma; species Alisma plantago-aquatica. The sequence continues at coordinate 86,691,702 of OY856414.1, read as the reverse complement.
GCCCTTGCTCAGGTTCTGGTGGGGCTTCATCAGCGCGCTCCACCGTCTTTCCTAATCTAAGCACTGCCATTACTGCAGTTTTAGGGTGAGGGAGCATTTTTCCTGCATGGTTCTTCATCAGAGCAGCCATCTGAGACAGCCGTTGATCAACCTCCCATTGGCGCATCTGCAGACTCACCATCTGGTGTTGCATGGAATTCAGAGATCCAGGGTTGGTAAACGTCCCCTGTACCAACTGGTTGATGATGGTGTCCTATCTTTTTATGTAGGCGGAAAGCTGAGCAACCCAATTAGGTCGGGTCGCCCTCTCGCTTTGGCTCTGACATTCGCCCTCAGAAAGGGGTTGCTCACAACGAGGCATGGTATCAAGGCTCGGTGGATCAGGTTATAGCTTTGCAGGGTACCTGAAATATCACGAGAAATCAAGTTAGAACAAAGAGTTATTTGGTTCCGGCAAAGAATAATGCTTAAAGAAAAAGAAAAAGAAAAAGAAAATGAAAAAGAGGTGTTGTCAAGCCTATTTCTAAACTTGAGGCACAGGAGTGTAGTTAGTGGCTTCGAATTCGTCAACAGTGCCATTTTCCTTGTCCCCGGCAACGGCGCCAGAAAGTTGACCGGCCTAAATCACGCGTCCTAAAAATGGAGGCGTATTTGAGGTAGTCGAGCCTTCACATTTATAACCCGAATCCTTCTAGGCCCCCGCAACTTTGTTTACGGGGTCAAAGTAGTCATACGGGGTCGAACACAGGGACAAGGTGGGTTGTGTTGACGAATCTGAATCGACACTCTACACTCCCGTGGGTATAAAGAGATATTAAAGTTCCCCGAAGGGGAAAAACAAGCTGTCACGATTAAATCAAAGAACACTATCTCCAACTGGAGTTACAAGAAAGATTAAGATTTTGTCATTAGCAGTTTTTAGGAATTTTCATGCAACAGAAAATAGAAAGATAAACTGCAGTTTAAGGCGTAGCGCAAGGGATAAGACTTCAGTAAGACAAGCGGTAGCAGTAACACCCTGCACCCATCCTCTCAGAGCGGGTGCCTCTAACCAAGCTTCAACACCCCTCTCGAGGTTGCTGGGCTCAAGTTAGAGTGGAATGATACTAAAACAACTCCGTTCCGGGCACTCTCGTACTCCAGAACCGGACCAAACACTAGAGCCATAACCAAACTCTCGAAGTAGTTGCGACGGGAAAGACGATTCGGTAGCTAAGCGAAACGCGATCCAAAACATGCAAGCTAGAGTTCAGATATCCAACACAGCAGTTACCCAATCATAAGGCACTAAGCATTAAACAAATAGCAATTAAGCATTTCTATTTACATAAGCAATAACGGACTTAATACAATGCCTAAGCTAAGAATTTAAATAACAGAATTAAAGATAGATGTCTCCTTCTTGATGTAGAAGAACGACAGACTACTGTAGCTCTCCTGCCCGATACCGGTCAGGAGCCGAGCCCGATACGGCAGTGTCGAGCGGCACCCCCTCTCGGGCAGCGCAGACTGACGACTGACTGTATCGCTCAAGGGCCCTAGCCGATACGCTCATGTCAGGCGGCGCACCCTCTCGGGCGGCACGCATGACGGGCGGAGCGTATCGGGTTCGATATCGTGTCGGGCAAAGAGCTACGAGTCTACTGTCGGGCACTCATGTCGCTCATCTTCGCTGGCCGATATCGGCCCGCAGTGTCACCCAGGACAACACTAAGTGAACCATCCCTTCCCTCTCGGGATGAGGGAAAGCTCACCTAGTGTCGCCCGGCGCAAGCACTGGGGCGCGATACTCTTGCTCTCACAGCTTCCTTTGGAAGTGGCTCTCGAACTGTCTTGTCCGAATTCTCTTCCGACTCTCCGACTCGTCCGACCCGTGACCAACCTCTCTTTTCGGTTTCCTATAGCTGCTATTTATAGGCGGCGGTTGAAGGAGTTATGGTGTTGGAAACGGCACGTAGCCCCCTTATACACCGGTTGATGGATGTGGACGGCCGATACAGGTATGTCTCGGCGTGAGGCGCTGGCTATCGGTCACGTGGCTGGCGGCACGCCTGCCGGTGGGTGGCTGTGTCGCCCGACGAGTTAGGTCGTCGATGCGGCTTTGGCTCCCTGTCGGGTAGACGGTATGTCGGCCGACACGTCCTTCTTACGCAGCGCCCTTCTCCGCCGATCATTCTCGTGTCGCCCAGCCCCTGTCGGGCTGGGTTGTATCGGGCGTCAGGAAGGTCGAGACGGGCTTAGACTTATTGTGGGCCGGAATCGTCCTTATTGCACAAAAATGAGGAAAACTCTTTAGAAGATAGGAAAAATTGGAATAAGAGCGTTGCTTGGCCAATTATTGCGAAAATGCTAATAAAATAGAGGAAAATAGCACAAAAGGGTAGTTTTGATAACAAACTAAAGGGCAAAAACGTCACAAAATTTGGTGTTATCAGGTACTAAATGAGAATTAAAGTGCAAAGGAGGATTAGATAGATTAGTATCTGTGTGGATAGAAGTTTAGAGATCCAAGTTTTCAAAAAGGTATGCAAAAATTTATTTTCTTACAACTTTCAGTATAGTATGTTAAAATTTGATAATTATTCTTGGTTAATTGCCGAACCTTTGATCCGGATGTCATGGGTGCGACTTCGACCTCTTAGTCTCCCTTAATTGGGGGTTATCAGGAGGTGGGGTCATAACATTTGGTATCAGAGCCTAGGTTCCTTAGTTAACCATTAGTAATTATTAAATTTTACAAACTCCATAGAACCCAAGGGAGTTCTTAGAGGATTATCCGAAAGACAGAGGTGTCTAGAAAAGGATCATGATCGGGGGATGGCAACATTTTCCTCCACACCGCTTGTCGGAATATGAGGACTCCCGTATCTGTGTGACTGCCTGGCCAAAGTCTTAGGGTATGAATCGAAATAAGATACCTTTAGGACTTCTCATCTTATTCATCCCTTCTCACCATGAAATTCTGATAAGGACCCAAAGGATTAGGATTTTCTTTCTTCTCCTCACCTTCTTGAGGGATGGGTAAGGTTAATAAGGTTTAAGGAATCCTCCACCAAATTAATGAAAGGCATGTAAATAAGATGTCATGGACATAAGATTAATAGATTAAGCACAAACTAAAGAATAGATACATGCTTAGGTCGTATGACATAAGTTGTCATGTCCTTAGAAGAGACCTGAGGCTAGACCTTCTTGTCAGGAGGATAAGTTAGTCTTGGAGATAGAGATATCCATTGCATGTAGAGACCTGGCACATCCTATGAGGATGATGCTAACCCTAACCCTAAGTGAAGGTTAGAGAGAGATGAGTTGGACCATGTGTTTGAAATGACATGCCTTTGGGATGTCATAGGATCCATGGGTGACCTAGCACCTTTGGCAACCCAACCCTGGGAAGGGTCGTGCATGTTAGGGTAAAGGATAGCTCCTTAGATGATGATGTTAGTGAAGGACCTTAGAAACCCTATGGGCTTGTGCAAGTAGGGTATAGCTGGCACCTAGGGCACGTCTTAGTGCTGACAGTAAGATGAAACCCTGGATACGGAATTATGATGGAGCATAAAGGGTTATGGATGATCTTGAGCAAACATAAGTTCATACCTAGGCTTCACCCATGTAGAGCATGCTTTTGAGGTTGATCCTTCATGAAGAAAGGACCTCTAATGGTGAGGTTGGATGTGGGGTTAGTTCTGGAGAGAGCAGGAAACCCAGCAAGAAGGTTGGAAGCCTAAAACCTCGAACAATGGATGACAGTGGTTGCCTCATGATCGATCCCTGATAGTTGATGATATCTTGGTTGCCTTTAGAGGGACCAAACCCTAAAGATAGAAGATGAAGCATCTGGTGCCTATGTGCCTACGGTATAGGTGTTTACCTTCTGAGGTAGGAAGAAGAGTTCCTTAGACCTAGGAAGGTTTAGTAGCAGGTTATGATACCTTGTACCTTGTTGGTTGTCCTTAAGGAGGACCCAACCCTAAGTGTTGCTCGAGTTGAAGGATGACAAGAATGCATGTCATGCCTTTTGCATGCTTGGTTCGTAGTTAAGAGATAGAGTATGCAGTTGGACACCTACAAGTGAACCTAGGGTTCCTAGGCCTAAGAGGGGAAGTGGTATACCTAATGCTCATGACAAGAATTAAGTTGCTATAGTTTCGAGCATGGTACTCCTCGTGTATAGAGGAAAAGGGAAGCCCCTTAATCTTAAGGTATGTTGAATGAACCCCTCACAGCTAGGTCGATGATAAAGGAAGGTATGATTATGATCTAGCCTGAAGGAAAGAGGACAAGTACGACCTAGCATGGTTCATTGGGTGGTCTGCCTATGCTTTAATAGCTTGCTAGGGTTAAGTAGGCTCATGTGGATGTAAACCCTAGACCTAAGAGCTTTTGTGACCTTGTTGTCAAGAGATAGTTTTCCTTCCATCCTGGGAGAGGGACCCCTTTGGTAAGGTGTATATTAGTTTGGTTGGTTTTGAGGTAACCTGAGGAGGTTTCATAGGATCTTGAGAAGCTAAGTGAAAGGTACCTGGTATGGGAATGAACCTACAGACCCATAGATATCTATCTCTATGTGCAGATGGATGTGTTACCATGGAGGTAACCGATATGAGGCTTGGCCAAGGTAGGCAGGTTGCCATGATCCCTATGAAAGGATGGGAGCCAACCCATGGATGCAGAAAGAGAGATGATGAAGACTTGGGTAAGGTTCTAAGTGAACATGTACTATAATGGAGAATCCTAAGTCTATCCTAGGGTCAGGTAGGGATAAGACCGATGAAAATAGGAGTTGCCTAATTCCCCAAACGCACATGACCATAGGGTCGGGAGGTAACAACTATCATTGTCTGAGGGCCATGGGTTAGGAGATTGATCACCTTCATGAACTCATGGGACCCAAAGGGCAGATGAGTAGGGCACTCTCTTGATGCATGAGGGAAGAGGGAAGACCCCAAAAGTGTCGGCACCCTATAGACCTAGAGGAGATGACCATGGGATGTGTATAAACCTCAGTAGGTTCAAGACTAGTCTGATATCATGATGTTTGTGATGAAGAGACATATGTAGCACGTTGCAACTTAGATGTAAAGGTGTATTGGCAAGGTGGGATGTACCATCTCTACTCTTGGAACAAGAAGAACTCTGTATTTGGACTGCAGCCAAATGATTATTTCCTCTTGTTATGGGAGTGAGAGATAGGACATTGCATGCCATACACCAAGGATAAGAGATGATGTAGGTTGGAACGTTGCCACGAGAAATGGGGATAGAGAAGATAACCTACCCTGGTAAAGTGAACGATACATGGATGGCTTGCAAACACTAAGAGGAATAAGGTAGTCACCTTATGAGGATGTTTTTATCATGAGCTATGTGGAACTTACGAGTGATACCAGGTTGAGTTTGATCACTATGATGATGAAATCAGAGAGTGTTCTTAATGAAGATAGACAGAGAGTTGGAGGTGAGACGATAAATGAAATACATGGAAGTGTATGTCTTCAACGTTACCTATTACCTAAGGATGTGAAGTGGTAATGGATGCTCTGGTTGAGATACATTTGACTTGTTTGACTAGAAGCTAGAAGAGGTTGTTTGGCTAACCCTAAGTTTGAAAAGGAGAGATGTTTGGATAACACTCAGATGTAACAAGGTATATTGAAAAGTTAATGGTTGTTTGGTCAGCCAGTCTAGTCCTTGATACGATGAAAGGATGGTGGTAGAACCGCAAGTGCTCTTCTTTGGAAAAGAAAGTGATGAAACCCCGATAAAAGGGTTTAGGGTTTTTGAGGTATTGATCTTGAAGAATAATGACATACAGGAGATCATGGTCACCATATACCGCGGTACTACCAAGATAATAAGTGATAGTGGTACTTTAAATACCTAAGATAAAGTTGTATGTGGTATATGGCCATGCAAGCCAAGGGTAAAGGACGAACACCAGTACCCCAGTGCATTGTTATAAAGGATAAAAAGTCCCCGAAAGAGAAAGCTAGTTAATCACAATGGGTGTTGTAAGTCTCCCCTGGATCAAGGAAGGTCGAGATGCAATATGGGTTATGGTAGTTCGCCTTACCTAGATGACATGAGAAGGAAAGAGTTCTGTCAAGGGACAGATCTGGTTGAACTACCCATGAGAGAGAGATAGTTCAACTATGAAGTGAGTTCAAAGGTTCTTGAGTTTGACCTAAGGGTTCCCTTCCAAAAGATGGAAGTAGGTGCATGAAGGACTCAATGTTAGTACAGTTTATCACCCTTAGCTAATGGTTAGTATGATCCAGACTAAAGGGTCTGATGAGAGCATATGTGCTCGTTCAGGGTGATAGCTAGAGACAATTCTTGTCCTATGAAAGATGTGATGATGACCACCATAGCCAGTATCGGGATTCTAAGAAGCTCTGTAAGGGAGGTTGTGTCGGTCACCACTTCCGTAAGGTGATGTTGGTGAAAGGACCACATGATGTTTAGAAAAGGACCACAGTGCATGAAGATGAAAGTCACTTTAATCGTGTAATGGCTAAAAGGAGCCTAGAGACGACGAGAGTCGTGAGCAGATGCACAGTAGACTAACATGCAGTGCATTGTGGGAGAATATAATGTGAAAGTCTGACCCCTCTGAGCTGCAGCTGAGAAAGCTGAGTCCCCGATACATGGGTCCATTAGAGATGGACGGGTGGACCCTACCCCTCAGGATAGAGTTATGTGAGATGTTTTCCATGTGTCCAATTTAGAGAACTATGTGAGGTACCCCGACCATGTGCTGAGCAATGAACCTAGTGAGCCCCAAGGGAGGCTGAAATGGCCTGAGTCACCTGTGTAGTTTATATACGCCAAGATGAAAGAACTCATAGAAAAGAATATGTGATGATAAAGGTTCTTTGGATGCGCCATGAGTACGGTAAAGCCACATAGGGGCCAATGATGGACATGGAAAAGTCTTATCCTGAATTGTTTGTTTGCTTGATAGAATTTTGAGGACAAAATTCCTATAAGAGGGGAAGGATGTTACAACCCCAATTTTTGGGTTCATTGGTGAGAAATGTAATTTCTCATATGAAAGATAATTGAAAAAATAAAGATATGATTTGGTTCAAATAAATGGATTCCATTCACAATAGCCTTGATTGGTTGCTTGGTGGGCTTTATTGACTATTGGGCCCAAATAACAAGGAAATTCAATTAGTAAAAGGATAATTGAATTATTGAAGAAAAGAAATATGTAGAAACCTCTAGAAGGCAAATTCAAAGAGGATTTCGTGCCTCTTGGGTTCCTTGGGTACCAAGGAGTCCAAGGTTCCAAAAAGAGAGCAATAAGAAAAGAAAAGTTTAATTAAGTATTTCTTTATTAAGAAATAAATTGAAAATGATGATAAAAAGTGGAAAATGAGTGGAAAGAGACATAAATGAGATTTCTTGGGGAATTTTCGTATCCATGAGATTTCTAATGATAAAAAGAATGACAATGAGGAAAATAAAAGAGAAATCCTCAAAAGGAATTATTTTAATAAGAAATAAACAAGATAATGTGAAATAATGCATTTAGATGCATCTGGAAGGATAATGTGTATCCAATAAAAAGAATTTCGAATTATTTGAGTTTATTGGGACCCTAGGAGTCCCATTGAAGAAAGAGGATAGAGAAAATACCAAAATTGCAAAATAAGTGTATAATATGATACATTATTAATGGTTTTTGGTAGCTTTGTTGAAAAGAAGGTATTTTCTAATAAAGGAGAATAGATTTTCGTGCCTAAGGTTTGAAAAGCAAGAAATAAAAAGGATAATTTTCGTATTCTTAATTATCCATGAAATATGGTTACCTAAAAGATAATGAAGAAAGAAAGAGAAAGTGATAATTGTTTCTTAACTAAGGAGAATTATTTTCCTTTTAAGAAAGGGACTTGTTTCCCTCTTGAGTAAAGTCTTGGGGTGTAAATACCTCCCCCCTATATAAGGGGAAAGGGCCTTTGGCCGAGTTAAGTTAAACCCAAGCAACCTTTTCTCTTCTCCTTCTCCTTCTTCATTACAAACCCTAGACTTTGTTGGCCGTTTCTCTCTCTCTTTCCCTCACATTCTAGGAGTGTGCCAGAGGGCCTGAGGGTCGTCGAGGGGGGAGTGAATCGTAACCAGAACCCCTCCTGGGGTGGCAAACCATGCGGAACCCGAGGTTCCATAGGGACGCTGCTCCTTCACCTTCACAAAGAACCAAGTTCTTTCATGGGTTTTTCCGTCGACCCCAGAACTTGGGAAGGGCGCGGAAAGGTTGCTGCAGGCCTCCCCTACCTAACCAGGACACAAAGGCACTTGGAGATGGCCTCCAATGGACCTGTAGGTGCGCCTTCCTCTGTCACGGCCTGTAGGCACGGAGGTTTGATCCAGGCTGTCGCTGACCACCAGCTGCAGCACAACCGTGCTCTTCAACTCCGATGACGAGGAGGGGCATGGTTGGCCAAAGCGTGGGGCCCAGGTGGGTGAGGGCAAGCGGGGCGGGGAGCAGACCCGCGCCCATCGTCGCTACAGACCGGCGGAGACCCTGCGTCGCGAGGTTGAAGGAGAACGAGGCAATTGGACAAAAACACCCTTCCAGGGCTTGAAGTGTCAGTTGGCCGTGCGGGGGTATTTCAGTAATTGCGTTATATTTTAAGTCGTCGAGTTGCGCAGGCAAGGAATTCACATGCGGGATGACGTGGCAGTCCCTCATTGGCTGTGGTAAGCTTTTTCTTATAAAAATCATAACTAATTCTAGGGAACTCGGATTAAAACAAGTCATATATGAAATTTGATCCTCGGAATGAGAGGAACCCAAATAAATTATTTTTTAAGTCTGATTCTAATTGCAATCCGAAAATTAATGGAAGTAATCATCTTTAATACTTTAATGATTAAGAAACTCTACTTTGAGATGATTATTGTAGTTAGTAGAGTTCAATGGATCACTACAGTTGATAATAACCTGTTAATTTTTAAAAGGTACCTTAAGATCGAAAATGATGATCTTTGCACATAATTAGGTTAATTTAGAGATTATGTGCATAACTATGCTTGAAATTTTGAAAAGGGCATAAAGTTATCATCTTTAATGATTTAATTAAGGAAAAACTCTTAGATTTGATGGTAGATGGTCTTAATGACATTAATTGGATAATTCAAGCCAACATTAAAATGTGGTTAATAAAAGTAAAAATAGGATCTAAAAAGATGATCTTTTTATATAATTGGCTTAATTTAGGGTTTCGTGCACGAATATGCATTAATGAGCTTGAAAACCCTAACTTAGGAGAATATGTCTTTTAATTGTTTAAATGTTCAAATCCATGAATAAATAGGGATGTGATGATCCTAAGACAATAAAAAACTATTAAATGGATAGTTTAACAATTAAGGTTCATAAATATGGAAAAGGATATCTTAGGGTTTGTTAACCTAAAAGGGATAAAATTGAGAAATTGATCTAAGAAACCCTAATGAATACTAATGCGGATTAGAAACACTAGAAAGTGAATCCAAGTCAATAAAGTAGTTTCTTGATAAAGTGTGTAATAAATAGAGTACATATTTATTTCAGGAACTATGTGATGATTGAATTACTTGCTTGGATCTGTTGATTGACTTGATTGTATACACATGAAGTATATGTTGAATAATCTGCATGATTCATCAAATCAGGTATGTGGTTACGATTATGAATAGCCGCTTTAGATTTTCCGATGGATTCCCGGATGTTTAATCGCATTGAATGCAACTAAACTGTTTGGATGTTCATATTGCAATTATAAAGTGACTATGACTATCACATAAGGTATACGCCTTCTAGCTCAGATCCTGGTCCCCTCTGTGTTGTAATGGCTGACCTGGTATATGTCTACCTAGAGGGTAGGTCCATCAGGTCATGAATGACTTAGTATAGGGCTGCCTAGAGGGTAAGTCCATCAAGTCTACCTTTACAGAGGTACCATATAAGTCCTTACAGGGACAACACAGAGTTGTGGATAGGTATGGATTGAGTAGTTTGGCTTAAAATGTAATCTTGATTGTTAAATGATTAATTGAGTGATTATATTGTTAACATAGTTGAACATTACTTGTTTCCCCCACATACCAGCTTTGGCTGACCGACGTTTTGTTTGTCGGCGTTTTAGGTACAATGAAAAGAACAAACAGTAAAGTGGCACATGTGGTACTAAATGAGAATTAAAGTGCAGAGGAGGATTAGATAGATTAGTATCTGTATGGATAGAAGTTTAGAGATCCAAGTTTTCAAAAAGGTATGCAAAAATTTATTTTCTTACAGCTTTCAGTATAGTATGTTAAAATTTGATAATTATTCTTGGTTAATTGCCGAACCTTTGATCCGGAAGTCATGGGTGCAGCTTCGACCTCTCGGTCTCCCTTAATTGGGGGTTATCGGGAGGTGGGGTCGTAACAACCCCAATGACCGCCATCGCCTTAGCAACTCGCTCGTGCCCTCAATTTGGTGTTTCGTGGACGTTCTGACCCCCAACTGGCCGCCGAGGACCACCTGGCTTGCGGCACTCTTCTTTCTCTTGTTGCTTCATCTCCGTTCAATCGAGAGGTACCAAGAGCTCCGACTCTCCTCCCTCTTTATTTCAAGTACCTAAGCGTGGAGTTTGGTCAAGTAACATGTTTTTTCCCAAATCGAGCCGAGCAAGCTGCTCGCAGCTCATGGCGCTCAGGCGAGGGGAGGAAGACGACTCCTCGTCATTTTACCAAATCACCCCTAGTCGTTCTTGCTTTTGTTGTGTTTCACGCTAGGGTAATCTTGACCTTTCATCATTTTGTTTGCTTTGACCGCATTGACCCTGGCCCGCTCGCCTGCTGCGAGTGATTCTGAGACGTGGGCCCCCACTCGCTCTGGCTCCCAATCGCTCTGCTCTGTGTGTAGGGTTGTAAATGGGTACGGGTCTACCCGTGTACCCGCAATTCCTTACCCGCTAAAACCCGTCACGGGTCCATAATTCTAGAACCGCATACCCGCGTACCCGTTTACCCGTGTACCCGTAGTATTCCAGGTATGATAATGGGTATAGCCATACCCGTACCCGCTATACCCGTGTACCCGCATTAATAAATATATAAATATAAATTGTATATATTGTCAGAATCTATTGGTTAAAAAACCACCTACACATGATCTAAAGGTATGTATCTATAACCTAATTCAAGTGAAAACCCCCTGACAACCTGGTTTTTACTCGGCCGTTCTTCTCACGACTCAACAACCTAACTACTCAGTTCTCACTATCCTCTCTTTCTAAGTCACGCTTCACAAAGGCGAAAGCCGCTAGGGCAGCGGCCGCTAGGGCAGCTGCTTAGTGCGCTTGGCTGGGCAGCCGCCAGCCGCTCCCCAACCTCCCACTCTCCGTGAGGGCCACGAGTCACGACTGAGTATGGATGGACACCTTGTCTCCTCGACTGCCTCTACGGCTCTGCCTCCTGCTCCTGGACTCCTCCATCTGTCTAGCATCTACCACGCCTTCCCTCGATCTGGTCGACCACAGCAGTGCTTCTCTGGCTTCCGATTTCTGTCACTGCCATTGGTAGCGACCACAGTCCGTGGGCGACGACGCTTAGGTGACCAGTCCGCCAACAGCAGCCAGCTATCAGCCCCAGTCGCGCCCAAAATCCCGTCGCTACCCAGTTCCAGGCCGGCGAAATTCCAAGATGGCGCCCAAGTCTGGCCGACTCCAAGTCTAGGAGAAGCCCCAGTCTCGCTGTAACGCCGTTGCTTCCTGTACTCCATCGACAACGCTTTCAATCTTTTGACCAAGCTTCTGTCCCTCCAGCGACCACGGTCTGCTCCAGCTCCAGGCCGACTAGCTCCCACCGGCGCCGACTAGTCCCAGCCTCCCCACGGCCACAGTCACGCCAGCCGCCCCGACACTCCACCGGCCGCTCTATCTCTAGCCATGCCCAGTTCCAGGACGACGTCCCAGCCACTCCAGCTGCCCCAGATCCAATTTCCCGTAGTTCCAGGACGATGCCCAAATCTGGCCGATTCTCAAGTCTAGGCGTAGCCCTTTCCGGCAACCCGCCCAACTGCTTGCCCCTTGAATCAAGATGCTGATTGTTGAACTGTCGTCGGAACCTGCCCAACTGCCTCTGCTATAGATTCAACTCTTGCAATAGGCGTCATTCTTTCTCTGTACCTCCCTGTTTCCATGTGTTGATTCGTAGACCGTTGGAAAAGGTACCACAATTACTCAGTGCTATTCATTTTATTCTTTGCCTATGCTGGCTTCCCTGTATTGCTGTTTGATGTATTACATCAAACCATTACTTCCTTATATCTTGGGCTATTCATTAATTTCATTTAGCTTCTGGCGTCATTTACTTCTCCACGTTTGTATCTCACATTTTTATTTACTCTAATGTGCTATTCATCGGTAATACCCTCTTCCTTCTCTACTTCTAATGGCTAATATGTGTTCTTCTGACAACCAACATACTCTGAAATTTTACATTTCTGAAAAAATTTAATCATTTTGAACCTTAAAATGTGTCTAGGTACACTTCTAGTATTTGGAAAAAAATACTTTTTATACAAAACCGTATACCCTTGGACCCACACCGTTTACCCACATTGAATGCGGGTCTGGACTTTGAGTAATGCGGGTCTGGACCAGTACCTGTACCCACAAAATTTAATGGGTATGGTTCTGGGTATGCTCATACCCGCACCGTTTACAGCCGTATGTGTGAGAGTGTTTGCCACGTGGCAAGTTATGGTTGGATGATATAAAATAAATCATAGAAAATTATTCTATGGGTCAAAAATAGAAAATAAATAGTGTTTTGAAATTAGGAAGACGAGATCTATCCATTAAAAATAATTTTGAGTTTTTATTTTGATGTTTGCGAAAATGTATTTTTAGAGTCAATTAAATTAACTAAAAATTACCAAAATTAACCCTAAAAGTCCATATCTTCAAAATATACAATATTATATGTTATCTTGATCAGAAAACCCTAACTAAGATGCTGGTGAGGTTTTTGGAGCCTAATTCGATGGTTTGCGCAAAAAGTTAGTAATATTAGGGTTTTCAATCTTTAATGAGTATATTTAATTCTAATTCATAGATCTATTGATGAATTAGGGAAACTGGGTTCTGATTTCATGTGAAGGGTTGGAAAGAGGGTTCTAGAACACCTGAGGCTAAGGTATGTGCATCTACTCTTCAGTTGGGAAAACTTTATTACCAATACCTATAATTCCTAATGAGGCTTAATCTGACCTAAATTCTTGATTCTTGAAACCTAAGTTGTTTATTGCCTCAAAATTAGTTGTAGTATTATCTTGTTTGGGTTTTTATACCCCACTTCCATGTTACATAATCTTTTTCTTAATCTTGCCATAACTCTTTTGCTAGCATGTAATTAAATGTTCTATTTAATTATAAAGTAGTGGTACTTATGTACAACCACCCATAGAGGGTATGTATCTAATCACCCTAGGGGAATGTTTATAATTCTCCCCATTATATTATAGGTGACTGGGAATGTCTTATTCTCCCCTCACCTAAGGTTAGAGGTCCGGTAGGTGCCTCAACCCTACTTAGTTAGGTAGACATATTAATTTACATGAAAAACCCTTATTTACTTTATTATAGGAAAGTTTCATTATATAAAGCCTCATACTCTTTGATGTCTCACTTTTCAATAAATCTCTAGCCTATTTTACTTGTTACAACTTTTTTGCCACTTTTAGAATAATCTTGTAACACATACTTTTCTCTCTTTTCCTCTTGCTGGGTGTCTTCCCAAGCACCCAGGTGTCGGTGCGGTGCAAGGTGAAGGACAAGCTTGAAGGAAGTTTCCCTCAGGAGTTGATCTTTAGCTTTTGGAAAGGATGGCTAGGTTGCTATAGCTAGATCCTACTTATCTTATCTTTTCTTTTAGAAATCATTCTTGTAATAAACAATAAAGCCATGTGAAGGCTTATTATTTCTTTATTTCCACTGCTATTGACATTTTATTATGTATCTGGAATCATGCTTATTTATTTGGATTATTATGCAATCATCCGCAAGTCTCTAAATTTTGTTAAAAATTGTGGATGTTTGTATTTCCTTTAAATTTCAGTAAAGAGGTGATCTCGCCACTTTACACCCCGCTTCTTTCTTGATGCACCACAACCTCTTGTTTGTGTAGTAGAAACTTTACAACCAAGCAATCTTGTTTCCTCTTCATACATGCTCTTGATTCAATTGTTGGAAGATAATCGGTGGGATGGAATGAAGATAGGGAGCATCAAGATGCTACATATGCCAAGTCCAATTCCCTCATTCTCTTTTATGTTGAAAGAAAATCAATGATCTTGGACCTAGCGTAAATCTATGCTATAATAATCCCTCCATCTTGGCACCCACCACCATTGTGTAGAGCCCTAACTATGAGCATTCCTTGTACCACCCTAGCATGAAGCATAGAAATTTAGGGGTTTATGGGGACACATCAGACCCAAGTCGCCCCACATTGAGCCCAGGTAAGGGCCTCATGCCCCAAACTAGATAGCCGACAGACAACTAGGACAATTGTGCACATGCTTATCAATGTTGCACAATCAAGATGGGTTCAAGTTTGCATATGGATCTAAGAAAAAACCTTGGTCCCACTCTTGTCCAGATCAAATGTTAGAGCTAGAATATTGAGGAAGGGATCACATGGTCCATATGCAGCATTTGGTCCCACCAACCACTCCAAATCCATGTATGCCTAATTGGCATGGGCACTCCATTTTTGCTCGATCTGATATGCTTGTTAGAATGTATTAAAATAATGTCAAATGTAAATTTAAATAATTAATGAATCAAATCAGGGTATGCAGAAAATTTCAAATAGAATGGATCCAAAAATGAACTACAATGTTGCCTTAGATACAAAAATGTGGGAGTAAGATACTAAAGGTCACATCAAAATGGCACAAAGCAATATGAAGATATTAGGTCTGTTAGTAACATCCCAAGGGACTCCATGATACATACATGTGATTTAATGCAATTCTCAACCGATATAAGATTATTTTAATAGAATCTTTGATCACCATTAAAATATAATTCAACGACCACTACAATTGCAAGTCTCTATATGAACTAATAAAAAATGATCCCAACATCTCATCTTAGAGGTCATAATCTTGCAATTTAGACAATAAACACAAAATGGGAAGGTTGTCAATCAAAATGGACATCAAATAAATGGTTGTTCCATCATAGACTACTTTGTATGGACGGTGTCACTAGGACCCTTACCAAATACATACCCATAATCCAACCCAATTACCCAAATAAGCTATCCATCTCAAATCAGTGACACTCACAATCAATTTGTTGCACCCTAGACAAGCACCTCCGATCCCCTGAAAGCTGACCATCTTGTGACACTGCATAATGAATGAGATTTCATGACGGCTGAGGTCAGGTAGGTCACTCTCCATTTGTGTTTTGTACTTTGAAGGGTCAGATCCCACTGTGAAATAGTTAACAGATTTCCTATTTGAAATAATTCTATGGCTTGAAGTAGGGGGCCCTACATATGCACACCCCATGTTCTCCCATCTCATGTTCGAGTTAGACGAGCTAGATAAATGTATATCTTGGAAGTCTCCAGAACATGGATCACTACCAAGGTGTGTGTCCCACCTATTTTCTACCCTCTTTGCTTGATTAATTTTTTTGCTAAACCAAAAACCTAAAACCCCCTAGCCTCAATAAAAACATAATGATGTCCTCCAATTGAATGGGTTGGGAGTAGTTTATGACCTAAGGAGAACCAATTTACCTAGGTTTCCATTAGGTTACAACTTAAGGAACACCCATTCACCCACACTAGTAATAAGATACCACTTAAACACCTAAGCACTTAATCTTTAACCTTTGGAAACCCTAGAGCAAGAATTTTAGTGACCGCAATCCATTTATTTTGGTGAATAAAAAAGTAAAACAATCCTCGGTCACCTCTTATAATTTCAAGAATCGAGGATCTTCTCTAGACACAATCCAGAACTGTTTCCCGCTACTTTTTTACAATCTCAAACTGGTGCGATGATGTGAGCACCCAATATTGATGGCCTTGTATATGTTATTTATTTCCCAACCCTCTTATATTACAAAGTTATTATCTATTCATGTTTCTTTATAGGATTTTTCATTTGAGCCTAATTTACAAGGCAAAGTCTCATTTTTTACCTTCCTAGGATTGAAAATACTTAGTTTCGGCATTGTGAAGGTGCCTAACACCTACCCCACATGGAACGTAATGCCCTACCCTAATATCTAGTCAATCTTTCATCTTTATAGGTTTGCCTCCCAAGAAATTTTAGGTTTTTCTAGATTTCCTTATAGACATGGTGGCGATTCCACTTTCAAACTACCAAATATTTGATTTTCTAGATTCATTCAAACCACACTAGGCATTGACAAACCTTGGGTAGCTCAATTAACTATCCTTTGTGGATTATGTAACACTCCTACAGCCTGTGCATCTAGATCAAACAATATGTAGTATCCATAGATAGGAAAATATCAAATAATGCATACAAATAGTAGGATTTCCCTTTTAAAGCATGTAACATATGCATATGGATTGGGAAAGCAAGATCTAGATATTGGAACCTTCTGATCATGGTTCTAATGCTTGTTGAGTAGGTTTTATCCTATTTGAATCTAATTATGCATTACCAAGTTTAAATAGATATAATTATTAGTGATCTATAGATATAAATAAAGACAAATGGCGGTGCAATCCTAGACATATTTAGGGTAAATATATGTGTGTTTGTATATACATACAAATATATATTTATGTTCATATTTGTATTTATATTTATATTTATACTTATATTTATATATAAAGTCTTTAGTTTTGGGTGACAAAACCCTAATATCAATAAAATATAACTATAAAGGTTATAGTAGCCTTAGAAAGAAAGAAAATTTGAAACAAAAAAACACAATTACCAAGTTGACTAAGAAATAACAATTTGATTTATTTAATAAGATCCAAATAATAGGGTAATGATGGTGAATCCTAGTTTGAATCTTCACAAAACTACCATGATCACCTACATGCAACAAGACCTTCACGAATAATAGCTCCTTAACTTAAGAACAAACTAGTACAAGATCTGGATTTCCTAAAAGATATATATATATATATATATATATATATATATATATATATACATATACATATACATATATGTGTTTGTGTTTGTGTGTCTTTGTACTTGTATTTCATTGAGTGAAATTTGCAATAATATCCTTATTACAAATTTAGTATAAAAACCCAGGTTGTTGGCCCCTATCTAGCTCACATCAACCTAATTTTGGGTCAAAAAGGTGGCCAACTTAGAGGCCTAATTATTTATAATAATTGGATAAATATAGGACCAAACAATAACAATCCAATATAAGTGTTTCATGAAAGTTATTTAATGATAACAATCAACTTAATTGATCTAGTGGCAATATATTAAAATATCACATCATGTAAAAGAGATGGATGCCATTAATGTAGCTGTAGTGATCCACTAATAGAGATCAAGTTCATAATTACATCTACTCATCATGTCTAGCCATAGGTCAAACCAACTATTCATATTGGCTACTAAAAAGTTAGTTGAGTAAGGCTCACTCCTAGCACCAACAAACCTAAGCTATTTCATCCACATTTTGATGTTATATATACCCCTTGAAAAATCCAAATTCTTAGAATTCGGGTTCCAAAGAACCAAGTCCTAACTAATCACAACTAAAACATGTAAATAATTTGTATGAAGTGTTATACATATTATCATCACTCAAACTATTCATGAACACAAAAGTTCATTAACACGATAGAATGAAGTTGTGGTTTAGAAACATAATAAGGTTCACATAAATGATGACTAGTATTGGGTTATATTTATATTCAATTGTTGTATTCCCTTTACTTCTATTTTCTACTTAATTCTTATGTTATATGGGTATAAGTATAATAGGCCCATTAGGATTTGTTTTTTTCTTCCTTCTTTTGTCCCCTCATATATATAAAAGAGTGTTTTGCTCTTTCCATGATATACAAAGATAGCTACCCTTAGCATGATATCAGAGGAATACATATAGCTGCCTCAAGACCCCTCCTTTCCAAGACAACGTTGTCTCCCCTCCCATTCCCACTCATCATCTTCTTTCTTCTCCATCATTACTTATCAAACCAAGGGATATCTAGTCTCCTTTGTATCCCTATCCTCTTCCCAACAAGAGGGTCTAAGAGAAATACTGATGGCCTTTCTGTCGGTCTTATGCCCTAAATATTGGTTGTTCGGAAATTCGTACGAAATCATTTTCATTGGTCATCTACGACCATCTATTATACGGCTATTTCCATTTATTCTTTGTTATGATTGGATCTTTCCCACATATCTTGATTTCTCTTTGTTATCCATAGGATTTACTACATATTGTCGGTCTTTTCTGGACTTAGATCTAATGTTTCACTGCCTACATTATGTGTGTGTGGCCTAACATAGTGTGTTGTTGTTGCAAATCTATTATTGTGCATTCTACTACACGTGACACAAAGTGTCAACTTCTTGACATGATGATTTAGTGATTTTCAGACCCCTTTTCTTCTCTAAATCTTGTGTTATGTTTTTACCTTGTATTGGTATATTATGGGTTCATGTTCTTCCTCCATTATGACTCCCAAGATACATCCTAAGTGTGTAACTGTAACATCTTGGATTTTCTCTCTCCTCCAACTATGCACACATTGACTCATAATGCACTCTATTCGACTAATGACCTCTATAGTCATCATTTGGATATTTTGGAATCACATAATCAATTGTTGAGATATGGTTGATGGTTGTAATTTCAAACTCAATTTTGTAATATTGAGTGACTTAATATACATTGAGGAACTTTTGAAGTTTTTTATACACTCAACATATTTATCTTGATCTCAACCATTATCTAATGGTTAGAGGATGAAATTTTAGATCCAGTGGTGAAGATTTCACCTAAATCTGATAATCGAGGAGGAAGATATGGCCATTTCAATTTTTCCTCTTTTTCTAGTCTTTTCACTCCTTTTCTCCTTGACGGGCCTCGACCTTTGCTCTTTCTTGGGCTCAGCCCATCTCGCCTATGCGCCCAACAAGGAAGTTGGCCCCTTTGTATAGTGCACCCCCTGGTCCATTGATCCAATGAATAAAATCAACCATGCCGAATCAGATGGTTGGGGAGTCATCCCCAACCTTGTGCCTAAGGTCAGCAGCTAAGGTTGCCACCATGTCCCTAGGCTGCCAGCCACACACCCCGTTTGACTTTGCTTGTGAGTTTTTCTTTGCCAAATCTCTTGGTTGTGCTCCTACAACCTCACCCCTAAACTTTCCTTGTGAGATGATCCATGATAGGTGTATGGGGCACCCTCCCATAATGGTCGGTATCCATGGCCACAACCACATTAGATAGGGTCATTCCGTCTTCCTCGCAACTCCTTTTTAACCCCCTTCGATGTGCAAGAGCTTCCCCTTTGATTTTCTACTCCTTCCACACTCCCTTTCCCCCTCTACCTTTCTCTAAGACATTGGCTTCTTTCTTGGAGCTCACTCGCGCCACCATGGTGGCGAGGTATGGGGCTTTCTACCATGGCCTTCCTTGACCCCTTTTCTACTCCTTCATCTCTGAGAAGCCTAGACTAAGTCAACTGAAAACTTTATCAGCTCTCACACAACTTGTTGCCCCGCTTTCACCATGCTCTGATGAGCTGCTATGTGGGCCGCCTTTCTGCAGCCAAGGGAGGCTTCACACATGTTGGTGTGGAGTGGGTGACACACCCTGGCCCTTGATCTCCTCAGGATTGTGGTGGCCCAAGTCACAGAGAGTCCATATCAGACACGTATCCACACCCTCAATCCCTCTCTCTATCTTTCTCTCTCTTTCTCCTTTGACCTGTCAAAAGATGAATGTGGACCCTATGCACCACTAGAGCCACCGTGGCTTGCCAGCCAATTGCAGGTCACCACCTCAACAACTCAATATGGTACATCTCTCTCTCTCTTCAAGAAATATGTTAAACCTTGACAAAATGATACAAAATCATTTTTAAACCAAAACAAGACATATTATGTTGAACATTTATTTGCGGGATGAGACCTTATCCAACAGACCTTGTTTTAGGGCCCTATTACATTCATGGATCCTGTTATGTTAAAAATGGCATCAAATGCATCTCTTTCACATGATTAATGATGATTTATGCTCAATTGTTATCATATCTTGAACCCACTTATTTTTTATGGTCCTAATCATTAACTTGTGATATATTTTACTATTTGGATCGAACTTGATCATGCCATGCTCTAATAATGATTCTAATTCATGAAATGAACCATGAAATGTGCATCATTGGACTTTAGTTCTATGATCATTAATTTGATGCCCAAGTTGATTATATGAACTCCAAATCATCATGTTTTATCTAGATCAATAACTTTACATGGTTTATTCAGCTAAATGATTTATGGATCAATCTTGCTCACTATTATGACTAGGGGACCTAAACATGACATTAAATGTGACCTTAGTATGTATGTTGCTATATTTGAGATCTAATCTTGTACAAATCTCACCCTATTGGTCACCAATGATATTTGATGACTTAAAATTGGTAACGTTTCAATCATTATGTCACTAAATTAGTTCATGTGTACTCTAATATTGACTGTCTTCCATGAAAATGACACAACATGACTTAAATTTATGTTATGTTGAATACAATTTTTATACAAATCTTATGATTTCCCTATTAAAATGATGAAATCTAACTTTAAAATCCCTGATCTTGCTAATGGTTTTTCACCCTAACTTCAAATGATTATGATGTAGTATATGGACCGATGATCAATATTGCATGAACTCTGGAGATATCAAAATCAATCTTTGAGAATAGGGAACTCAGATTAAGTGAAACATCCACCCTTGTCGAATATGTTTAAGAGGACTTAAATCTTGTGATGTTAATCATATCAACCTTGCTTGTAATGTTAGGATGTCTTGATGGAGTCTTTTCAAAGATATAATCATGTTGTATAATGCTAGTTTGCTCGTATTAAGGTATGCTTCATCCTCCTATTGGCCAGACTAGTGGTATTGAAATTGCATGAATGTATGTACTATAAAGGCATGGCTTAATATACTTGTGTGATATACATATTCCTATGAATACTATGTTTTGGTCTTGATTACTTATGTTGAGAAAAAATTGAAAACATAATGATTGATGCCCATTATACACCCTTATGTACATGCCAATAGTCTTAGGGTAAGGAAACAAGGCTGGGTGTCCTACTTGAGTTGTCATGATAGGGTAGACCATGTAGATACAAGGGTTAGCTCTTGGAGATGGCCTTGAGGTCCCTTACATATAGGCTTAAATCTTGGCATTTAGTCTTGTAGTCCCTCATGTTAAAATAGGGTAGCTAATCTTGAGCGCCCTCACATATGCCTTCTTTCAAGAATTTGGTCAAATACCTTATGGTATTGTTGGTATAATGGAAATGAACGTAAAACAAGCTTGTATGCTAGTAACAAATCTTTATATGTTGTTGTTTCATTCTTGTTATTTACTTTATTATTTTTCCAAGAAATATAAGTTCTTAAACACATGATATTATATGTTTGCACAACGCACTCAACACAGTTGTTCTGATGTATACCCATTTCATTATTTTAGGGAAAAAGTACACTATGAATCTCTAATGATGATTAATGCTTCCGCACTTATGATAATCTACTTGTACTCTGATGATATATAATGATATGCCAATGGAATACACATGGTTTGATATATGGGACAGAAGAACTTATCAGGTATTAGTTTAGCATTCTTTTATGCTTTCTTGTATCATACATTAGTTGTTGTTTGTTCTTTTATTCATGCATATGTTATGTGATCTATCCTATGGATGGATGCTTAGATCCTCTCACCTTTGTCTTTCTGGCCATTCGGAGTGAGGATTTGAGTAACAAACAATTATGTGATAGATGGTATCAGAGCAATAACATATCCTCTATGCGTGTTTAATCATCCACTTACTCATGAACCTTGGGAAACCTAAGTCCATAATAGTGAAGTTGAGGTGTCTAGGAAGGTCACTACATGGGGGTTGATGCACCTCCTATACACCTAGTTGCAGTGATTGATTTTTCTCTTATATACCTACCTGGCTGAAGTGAATCCAAGACTGGATTAAGGATTTATTCCTAAAAAGCTTAGAAAGTCTTCTAGCATCTCATCTCTTCATTAAGGATTACCCTAAGGCACCCATTAAATGATGATTAGATAGTTTCTCATCTCCTCATGTGATCTCTCCTGTGAAAATGAATCACATGGTCTCTTGATTATGAGTAGTTTATGTATGGAGAAACTAAAATTCAAATAATTTGGTAAAAGTTGATTAAGATGATAATGATGTGATGCTCTGACCTTAATTTAAAAACTTGATTATGATTAATGAAAGTACGCATGAAATTATGTACCCATGTATAATGTCTCAGATTGTGTGAACTCGATTTTACCAAATCAGAGCTATGTGCTTCCTACATTTGAGGTAACTAATAATGATCCTTAATATGATGAAATAAGGAGAACCCATAACTATACCTCATTGTTGATGAGATCCCTATTGATAAAGTACATGTTACTGCTATTGTTGATCAAACCTCAAACATGATTAAACAAATCATTTTCCCCTATTATGATAATGATCAAGCCTTGCAATGACTATCCCTTTAAACTCTCAAAATCATGATGGAAAACTGTGATACAAGAGGCAAATTCTCCTATTGATTATAATGCCACATTTTAAAATAGATATGAATAATATGATAAATATGAGATCTCTCGATCATACCATGTAATTCTCAAATTATTTAAAGAGACCATATTTACTTCTCTATTTTTCAAGTATACCCCCTTGATCTTAATTGTGAAGAGAAGAGAATAATATTATGACCTCGAATACATGGAAACTTGTATCATTGTTGCTCTATTAGGATACATGATCTTTGATCTCATGACCTTGTAAAATACAAATCAATAATTTATGCTCTTCCCAATTCAATAGACTTGATACTTCATGAATAATGAAGAAAAATGTGTTATCTTAGGGTGGTAGTTTGTTTCTTGACTCTCGTAACCTAGGTCACATCCTTATCATGATTGTCTCTAAATTTCAACTTGTTGATTGTTTTGATTTTAGAAAGGTAACCCCTTTAATACCATTTTGATCTTTTTACCTAAGTCTCTAATAGGTCAAATCATACAATGATATTCAAAATTGACACTAAATCTCAATTTACTGATGATGTTGACTATAGCTCACGGTTAAGTTTCCTAGAAAAACCTAGGTCTACATCATTCATCAACCTTGGATACCTTGATATTGAAATTGATGTCAATATAATGAATTGTTTCTCTATTGTTTCTTATGCACAAATGATACCACCTATGGCCTAATGAGGAATATGTACCCTAGTTTTGAAATTTTTAGAGCTATGAATTTTGTTGTCCAAAATCATGACTCTCAGTATTGATTTGCAAAATATTGACTAGTGATTGTTCATCTCAATTTTTATTTGACTCCTATGATCACCCTATTTGGATCTTGAGATCACCCCGACATATGATATATGAATTTCATGTTATCAAATCTTTAAAATTTTGAAATGATGATTATATTGATTCACTTGATTTATGAATTAGGGATACGCTATCATGTGGACTAGGATAGGACCTTCCATTGATTTTGATACAAAACCACGATATTGAAAGATGATGTTTGTTTGTGTAGTATGATGTTGCAATTCTATTTACAACAAGAATATAGGGGTTTGTCAGTATATATCAAATATTCAGAGTTTTTAACAATAAGGAAACATATTACAATGAGATAGATGGGAGACAGGCAACAAGCTGCGTCGCCAATCCTTTTTGGATAGAAAATCCAATCCAATGTTTGTCTCGAATGTTGAAATATGAAATCTCAATAAAGGATGTATAACCCCACCTAGGGTCCATGTATAAGACAAAACCCTAAATGTTGGGATTGAAAGTCATGTTCTTTAATCTTGAATCAAAGATCCCTATTTGTTTGACCTAATTGGTGATGTCTCTGAATTTTTGATCTTTAGATGATCTATGTAACTATGTTTAGACGTTGATATTTGGTTCTTGATCTTGGAATAATGTTAATGATTGAAGGATGATGATTTTATATATGGATTACTATGATGGATATGATATGGAATATGAAGTCCCAATGTCCTTTGAGGATTAGCTTTAATTTTGGGGACACAATTCCTTTTAAGGTGGGGATGATGTAACATCTTGGATTTTCTCTCTCCTACAACTATGCACACTTTGACTCATAATGCACTCGATTTGACTAATGACCTCTCTAATCATCAGTTGGATGTTTAGAATCATGTATTGATCAATTTTTGAGATATGGTTGATGGTTGCAATTTCAAACTTGATTTTGTAAGGTTGAGTGATTTAATATACATTGAGGAACTTTTGCATTTTTGAAACCACTCAACATAGTGATCATGTTCTCAAACATATCCATTGTATAGAGGATACACTTTTATATCCAATGGTGAAGACTTCACCTAAATACAATAATCGAGGCAAAAGATATGGCCATTTTCTACTCTTTTTCAGTCCTTATTCTTATTGGTGAGCCTCGACCTATGCTCTTTCAAGGGCTCAACCCATCTCACTAGCACTCCCAACAAGGCAGATGGCCCCTTGAGTAGTGCTCCCCATAGTCATTGATCCAAAGAACAAAATCAACCACACCAAGTTAGATGATTGGGGAGTCATCCCCAAATTTGTGCCCAGGGTCAGCGGCTAAGGTTTCCACCATGCCCCTAGGTCGCTGACCACATGCCCCGTTTGACTTTGTTCACAAGTTTTTCTTCACTGAATCTCTTGGCCATGCTTCTACGACCTTGAATCTAAACTTTCCCAGTGAGATGGTCCACGATAGGGGTATGGGGCACCCTCCCACCATGGTCAGCATCAACGACAACAACCATAGAAAATAGGGATATTGAGTCTTCATAACAAATCCTTTTTAACCCCCTTCACTCTACGAGAGCTTCACCTTTCATTTTCTACTCCTTCCACACTCTCCCACCCTCTCTACGTTGCTCTATGCCCTTGCCTTCTTCCTTGGAGATTGTCAGTGCCACAATGTTGGACAGCTTTGGGCTTTATACCCTGGCCTTCCTCGACCCATTTTTTAGCTGCATCTTCAAGAAACCTAGCCCAAGTCAACTAGAAACTTTACCAGCTCTCACGTATCATGTTGCTCCATTTTCACCATGCTCAGACGAGCTATTCTGTGGGATATTGTTGCAGCCAGGGGAGGCTTCACGCATGTGGGTGTGGGGGTGGGTGACACACCCTAGCCCTTGATATCCTCAGGATTATGGTGGTCTAAATCATGAAGGGTCTAGATTATGCGGGTATCTGCACCCTCATGCCTCCTCTCTCTCTCTCTTTCTCCTTTGACTGGTAAAAATATGATTGTAGATTCTACACATTGTTGGAGCCAACATGGCCTGCCCAGCCAATCGTGGGTCACCACCTCAGCAACTTGATATGCTACATCTCTCTCTCTCTATCTCTCTCTCTATCTTCAAGAAATATGCTAAACCTTGAAAAAAAGATATAAAATCATTTGTAACCCAAAATGAGACATATTATGTAATTATCTACCCACGTGAGATCTATCCAGCGGACCTTGTTTCATAGCCCAATTACATTTGTAGATCTTGTTATGTTGAAAATGGCATCAAATGCATCTCTTTCACATGATTAATGACGATTTATGCTCAACTGTGATCATATCTTGAGCCCATTTACTTTTTATGGCCCCAATCAGTAACCTATGAGATATTGTACTATTTGAATCGAACTTGATCATGCCATTCTCTAATAATGATTCTAATTCATGAAATGTACCATGAAATATGCATCATTGGACTTTAATGCTATGATCATCAATTTGTAGCCCAAGTGGATTATAGGAACTCCAAATCATAATGTTTGATCTAGATCAATAACTTTACATTCTTGGATCACCTAAATGACTTATGGATCAATTTTTCTCACTATTATGACTAAATGACCTAAACATGACATTGAATGTGACCTCAGTGTACATGTTGTTATATTTGAGATCTATTCTTGTACAAATCTCATTCTATTGGTCACCCACGATATTCAATGAATTAAAATTGGTAACTTGTTGATCATTATGTCACAAAATCAAGCTTGAAAGCATACTCTAATGTTGACTATCTTCCATGAAAATGACTCAACATGACTTAAATTGATGATATGATGAATAACGATTTGAGCTTATCCAAATCTTATGATTTCCCTATTAAAATGATGAAATCTAACTTTTGAAATTTCTAATCTTGCTAATGATGTTTCACCCTAAGTTTTAATGATTGTAATGTAGTATATAGATTGATGATGAATATTGTAAGAAATTTGGAGATGTCAAAATTGATCTTTGAGATATATAGAACTCAGATTAAGTGAAACATCCACCCTTGACAGATATGTTTAGGATGACCTAAATCTTGTGATGTTAATCATATCACCTTGCTTGTAATGTCTAGATATATTGATGGACTCTTTTCAAAGATCAAAATCATATTGTATAATGTTAGTTCGCTCGTATCAAGGTACACTTTATCCTCTTATTGGTCAGACTACTGGTATTGAAATTGCAAGTATGTATGTACTATAAATTCTTGGCCTAATATACTTGTTTGAGCTATATGTTCCCTATGACTACTATGTTTGGGTCTAAATTGCTTATGTTGAACAAAATTAAAAACATAATGATAGATGTCCATTATACACCCTTGTGTACCTGCCTATATTCTTAGGGTAAGGACACAAGGTTGGGTGTCCTACTTGGGTTGTGATTATAGGGCTGACCATGTTGATACAAGGGTTAGCTCTTGGATATGGCCTTCGGGCACCATACTAATAGGGATAACTCTTGACGTTTATTCT
The DNA here is from genome assembly GCA_963693085.1 of Alisma plantago-aquatica. NCBI lineage: Eukaryota > Viridiplantae > Streptophyta > Magnoliopsida > Alismatales > Alismataceae > Alisma > Alisma plantago-aquatica. Next base: position 86,664,594 of record OY856414.1, on the reverse strand, counting down.
TGTGGTCCCTCATATCGAAATAGGGTGCTAGTCTTGAGCACCCTCATGGACCCCTTATTTTCAGAAGTTGGTCAAAGGCCTTATGATATTGTTGGTATAATGGAAATGAACATAAAACACAATTATATATTAATAATAAAGTCTTTAACTATTGTTTCTTCATTCTTGTTATTTACATTATGCTTTTTCCAAGCAATATATGTTCTTAAACCTGCAATTTTATATGTTTACACAGCGTACTCAGCATAGTTGTGCTGATGTGCACCCATTTCATAAGATTAGATAACAAGTACTGTATGAATATCTAATGATGATAATTACATCCACACTTATAATAATTTGCTCGTACTCTGATGATCAATAAAGATATGCCAACGGAATACACATGGTTTGATATATGGGTCCTAAGATCTTATCAAGTATTAGTTTAGCATTCTTTTATACTTTCTTGTCTCATACCTTATGCAATGACCCAAACTTTTGAGTGTCTAAAAGACCTTAAAGTTGCAAACCATCACTCATAAATTCCAAGATCAGGTTCAAGAAATAATACAAAATAGTAAACAATTTCCATTATTGTACAAATATTTACATGTTTGCATAAAAAGCTCCTCTAAGGAGTTACATAACTTTTTAGAAAAGATTAACTTATATAAGTGTGAAGGTATACCATTATGACTAAACCATCAGGAATAACTCTAGTGTCTTCAACATCTTTATTTGTACCCTCTTGTCCATGAATCAAATATACTTGATACCTAAAACGCTGCCAAACAAATATGTGATCAGTATATTTCGATACTGGTACATGGGTTCAAACAATAATCACAAGTACACATATAAGAAAACATCTTTATCTTGCATATAAGAACATAAAATTGTTTTAATATTCTAACCCATGTATGGTCTACTACCTCAATTTTAATCATTGTCCCTCCATGGCTCGTGTGCATTACCCTTAAGATAAGTCTAACTCAGGGTTCAAAATGTTGTTATTTACTTTACATGATACTCATAGGAACTTTATAATTTGCAAGAAGTAAATAAACAAGCAAGGAGTTTATCTTTCGTTCAATCTCATTGAGAAACCTCGGCAAACTCAGAATTCGATATAGGTATTCATAAGCGTAACCACATAACATATGTCATCATAGAAACCATGCAGATATAACATGTACATTAAGAGTGTATCCAAACATCCAACCAACAGGGCATTCAATCTGAAATATACATACTACATGTGTGTCACCATGTATTCACATTACATTAATCAGATCTAGATGTGCTCCTAAACTAGGGTTTAGTACTATCTCATGTTCAGACCATGTATTAGAGTTACAACCCTAATTCCATCATATCATGGTTTCTAAGATTACAATTTCAGTTATGCATATCAGAAACATCCCTCCCGCATGCTGCTCTCATCTCTCAGTTCTTTGTCTCACGGGGCACCTTCACGCACATCAAGCACCGCCACCTACTTGCTAGCGACGTAGAGCCCCAGGGCTCTTAGGTCTTTTAATCCCCCATCATCCCTTTTCTTGCGCAAGGCGATGACTTCCCGATGATGGCATGTTGAACAATGCTCAGCTCCCCGTCCTCCACTATCAGCAGATCAGGAAAGGGTCTCTGTACCCTCATCCGCTCCCAACGGCTCAATGCCCTCTCCCTTCAGTTGGAGGCCGCTGGGTCTGGCTGGTAGGAGGTTTGCATGGCTCAACGATGCATGTGACTGGAGATGCGACGGGGATCAATCCCTTGCCTAGATCGTGTAAGTCCGCACTGATGCAAACACCCAGCGCCGTCAGTGGGGCTGTGCGCCTCCTTCTCTGACTGCGATATGGGCCTACCGTTCAATGAGGCTTCGCCACCAGATGAGGCTTCATGTCTTGACACCTACTTTGGTGTGATCGGTGATGCTGACTGCATAGGCTTTCTCCCTCTTCCACCGCAATGACCCCAAGGATCTCCTCCCTCCTTCCTTCTCTACTACTCTCTATCCCTCTCAACTTCATGCATGCAGATGGAAGCTCTGCCTCCTCTCTTCACCAGTGCACCCAGCTCCATCATCTGGGGTCCCCATGTGACGATTCAACCTCCATAACCCATCCCTGGCCTGCTAGCCTCGACCATCTCCATGATGGCCATAGCGTGGTGCGAAACAGATGAACCACCCAATGTCCTGCTCGCATGGCTTATCCAAAGAGGGGAGGTTTGCCATCTAGGACCATCATCGGGTTGTAGTGGACGTTAGTGTCTGATGTCAAGTCCAAGGTTGAGACAAGAGTTCCAGGTATCATCCATATATATAGATATGTAGTAGAAACCCTAATGGGTACTACGTAGGAGGCAAGGAAGGGTATGATAGACATGTTTACCATCCACAAAAGTTGATTAATTACTTTCCTCGTATATTCCCTATCCCAATATTATAAATCTTTACTTTGTAGATCCTGATTGTTATGAGAAGGAAACTCTCATCTTCCCATGAAATGTGGATTTGGCAACATAAGTCATAAAGGAAAGTATGACATTTTATTGTCAAAACAAAATCCATCAAGGAATATTCACAATTACATAGTGTATCAACGCTTTGTTGACTTCTTTACCATGATAACTAATCCTTTATTTATCCAAAGCTTCATGTATTTTATTTTTACTTTAAAAAAACTTGTTAATTATTTCTTTTAAAATACAATTATGAATTCCTTCTATTTATTTAACTTGTGCCACAAGCACCCATGCAAAAAGGTGATCAAACGTTATTATTATTCCACCAATAAAATCATTGATGAATTTACAAATCAATATATTTATATACTCCCATTTTACCAAAATTTGAGGATATTACATTCACCCCTCCTTAAAAGGAATTTTGTCCCCAAAATTCAAGCTTAGCAAGCTTTGAAGGTGAATGATAACTCATCTTAGTTTCAAACTTTAGGGTTAGCAACCCTACTTAGGTAACTTTAACCTTATGCAAAAATCTTCACATCATTACTAAGATTGGTACTTGAATTAAATTCAAGATGTATCCACATCTTTATTATTTACATGATATCATCTTTTAATCATTACATATTTCATGTGGGCTTTCAAGTGATTCACTTGGTGATCATGTTTTCACCTAGGTTTCCAACCTATTATTGATTATTTTCACACAAGGGTGAGGTAACACATTTAAACCTAGGCCATGTTATTACACATTCATGTAGGATATTCATCCTCATTATCTCAATTTTAGGCATAACATATGTCTATCCAATCTCCCTCCCTCATAGTGAGATGAAATAAGCATTTGACTGCAGCCCAAATACAAAGTTCATTCCATTCCAAGATCGGAGATGGTACATCTGCACATTACCTTTCAATTTTTCATATTAAGTTGAATCATACTCGATATCACTCTAAACATACTTGTTCTTGATTTCATAACATTCTTATATTCCCTGAAATCAAGTGTCCCTTTTTCTTACTCTTAAGTTAGGGCACAACTTCTCTCAAGTTTTTTTTATGACTTCCTTATATCTTTTATATTTACATCTCATGTATCATTATGAGCCTTAGACAATACCTTGAGGTCTCTATGGGTATAGGTACCTTTGGAGTGATCTCATCCTTATGCATCAAGAGAGTACCTTTCACATTCACCCATTAGGCCACATGATCCTCATGGAGGTAGCTAATATCATGAGTCATGTACCTTGGATAAACCTAGTTGTTACCTCCCGACCACATAGTCATGTGCATTCAAGGCATATCAACTCCCAACCCATCGGTCCTATGTACCTCCAATACACCTTACTTGACCCTAGGATTGCATTAGGATTCTACCCTCCCTTAGGGTTTCTTTTGAGATGTCACATATTTTAAGCACATTATTCTCTTACATAATTCTTTAACCGGGATTACCTTCATCTTTCTCTTTTGAGTACACATTATGTAGTGTTGTCCCAACATTGGGCTCATGCCACCTTCCCTCCAGGGCTTGGTTCCATGTCGGTCTTCCCTCCTAGGCTTGACCTTCTGTGATCTTCCCCTCCAGGGGCTTGATCCTAAACATCTACACTGTGGACTTGGGCCACCTTCCCTCCTGGGTTTGGTGCCTTACTGGTCTTCCCTCCTAGGCTTGACCATTTCATGACCTTCCCTCCTTAGATTGGTCATCCACTTAGGCCACCTTCCCTCCTAGGATTGGTGCCTTACTGGTCTTCCCTCCTAGGCTTGACTAGTTGTATCACTCAGAGTTGGCATCCTTGGGTTCAAAGAATTTAAGTGCTTTCATTTTTTTATATCTTTAACTCTTCATTCCTCTAGGTGAGGATTAATGTTATCTCAATACTTAAATACATTTATTCACATACCTTTTAAGGGAAAGTCCTAGCCTAGGGTGCCTTCTTGGCTTATAGGAGGGGGTTAGACTCTCTAGCCACAATCTGATCCCAAGATCTAAGGTTTTACCTCCCTCATAGGTCATCTTCCCAGTCTTTGGGTTGAACCACTCTAGGTTGGCACACTAACCCTAAGGGTTTCATAGATATCTCTTTTTTCTATCATTAGGCATAACTTATTATCATTACAACATATCAACCCATGTTTGTTCAATTTTCCAGAATACCCCCTCATGGTTTATGTCCATTCAATGAACTTGGGTCACCTTCCCCTCCCGGGGATTGGCCACCATCACCAAACTATTAGAGACAACATAAGGGGTTTGAGAAAATATATTCAAACTTTCTTTTTTCTCATATATATATCTAACTATTGGGTTCATATATTTCTTAAGACCTCTTACACAAGTTTTATGCTCCTCGGGCACACATGCATGGAAGACTGGGTTACCTAAACCCACCCTTTTATCTTTCTTATTCATGATTTCAAGTTATACATGGGTAGTGTCCCATACCACCACACCATGTTCATTATTTAAGATTAATATTTTAGGGTTAGGGTTAGGGATTATACTCTACCTCTTAGAGTTTCCATGCCCCTAGACTCCCTAGAGTTTTCATACCTTTAACCAAGTCCTTCCTCTATGAAGGGCTTACCCCTACCTATATATTTCTAGTGTCTACCCTTTGTAGAGGGATCTACACAAAAGGTTACATATTTTCACATTTTACTTCTCTAATTAACAAGTTCTTTTCATAGCTTTTTAAGCAAGGAGATAAGAAGTAGACAAAAATGTGAGATGAGGAACCTAAAAGATACATTATGATTTACTAGTTTTTCTCTAATATTTCTAAGGGTGGTTTGAAATTATAAACTACTAAGTACTAGTTGATGAATCTATGCTCTGATACCAAATGTAATGACCCACACTTTTGAGTGTCTAAAAGACCTTAAAGTTGCAGATCGTCACTCATAAATTCCAGGATTAGATTTAAGAAATAATATAGAATAGTAAACAATTTCCATTATTGTACAAATATTTACATGTTTGCATAAAAAGCTCCTCTAAGGAGTTACATAACTTTTTAGAAAAGATTAACTTATACAAGTGTGAAGGTATACCATTACGACTAAACCATCAGGAATAACTCTAGTGTCTTCAACATATTTATCTATACCCTCATGTCCATGAATCAAGTATACCTGATACCTAAAATGCCGACAAACAAATACACGATCAGTATATTTCTATATTGTATGTGGGTTCAAACAATAATCACAAGTACACATATTAGCAAACATCTTTATCTTGCATATAAGAACATAAACTTGTTTTCATATTCTAACCCATGTCTGGTCTACTACCTCAATTTTAATCATTGTCCCTCTGGGGATCGTGTGCATTACCCTTAAGATCAGTCTAACCCAGGGTTCATAATATTGTTATTTACTTTACATAATACTCATAGGAACTTTATAATTTGCAAGAAGTAAATAAACAAGCAAGCAGTTTATCTTTCGTTCAATCTCATTGAGAAACCTCGACAAACTTGGAATTTGATACAAGTATTCATAAGCGTAACCACATACCTTATGCCATCACAGAAACCATGCAGATATAACATGTACATTAAGAGTGTATCCAAACATCCAAGCAACATGGCATTCAATCTGAAATATACATACTACGTGTGTGTCACCATGTATTCGCATTACATTAATTAGATCTAGATGCACTCCTAAACTAGGGTTTAGGACTGTCTCATGTTCAGACCATGGATTAGAGTTACGACCCTAATTCCATCATATCATGGTTTCTAAGATTACAATTTTAGTTATGCATATCAAGCAAAACCCTAATCATCATCTTAAACAAATTAGATTACCCGTGACACCTAAATCATATTATCAGCATAAGATCATAGAAAGATGTCGACATTATTTTTGAAACCCTAAAACAACATATATAAGATTACTAATATGTAATTGTTCATTATTCATCATTATCAAGATTTTACTCATTATACATGGCAAGATCAGGTGTTAGACTGACATGAACGAATATATTCAATTAAGCATCAGATTAAAACAAATCTAGGTTTTCCCTTTATACAAATCACATATAAACATGTATTACATATACTTTTGGAACAGGAATCTTAATCAGACTCTGATTATTTTTTCTTTGGATTCCTCTCATTTTTCTGAGCAATTTAATATATAATATCGCTAGTCTTTGGACCATCCTAGCATTTACTATGAATTAAGCAAAATAACCTATTTACCATGGATCTAGGCCACATGGAGCCTCCCTATTGGTTTGCTGCCACCACCACTTGGATAAATGGGGTGCGATTTAGTAGGTGGTTCCCAAGTTTGTTTTTTTTTTCTCTCTAGACTGACCCACTTGCTGGTTCACGCCAGGTTTTGTCCCAACGGCTAGGACCTGACTCCCGCACGCTGCTCTCGTCTCTCGGTTCTTTGTCTCACGGGGCACCTTCACACACGCAAAGCACTGCCACCTTCTTGCTAGCGACGTAGAGCCCCAGGGCTCTCAGGTCTTTTGATCCCCCATCATCCCTTTCCTTGCATAGGGCGATGGCTTCTCGATGATGGAACGTTGAACAATGCTCAACTCCCCATCCTCCACTGTCGAGCGATCGGGAAAGGGTCTCTGGACCCTCGTCGACTCCCAACGGCTCAAGGCCCTCTCCCTTCAGCTGGAGGCCGCTGGGTCTGGCCGGTAGGAGGTTTGCACAGCTCAACGATGCATGTGACTAGAGATACAACGGGGATCAATCCCTTACCTAGATCGTGTGAGTCCGCACTGACGCAAACACCAAGCACCGTCACCGGGACTATGTGCCTCCTTCTCTGACTATGATATGGACCTACCACTTGACGAGGCTTCACATCTCGACACCTCCTGCGGTGTGATCAGTGATGTTGACTGCCTGGCTTTCTCCCTCTTGCACTACAATGTCCCCAAGGATCTCCTCCCTCCTTCCTTCTCTGCTACTCTCTCTCCCTCTCAACTTCATGCGTGCAGATGGAAGCTCCACCTCCTCTCTTCACCAGTGCACCCAACTCCATCGTCTGGGGTCCCCATGTGACGATTTGACCTCCATAACCCATCCCTGGCATGCTAGCCTCGACCATCTCCATGACAGAAATAGTGTGGTGTGATACAGATGAACCGCCTGATGTCCTGCTCACACGACTTATCCAAAGAGGGGAGTTCTGCCATCTAGGACCGTCATACGGCTCTCATGGATAGCGATGTCTGATGTCAAGTCCAAGGTTGAGACAAGAGTTCCAGGTCTCATCTATATATATAGATATGTAGTAGAAACCCTAATGGGTACTATGTAGGAGGCAAGGAAGGGTAAGATAGACATGTATACCATCCACGGAAGATGATTAATTACTCATATATTCCCTATCCCAATATTATAAATATTTACTCTATAGATCCCAGTTGTTATGAGAACGAAACTCTCATCTTCCCATAAAATGTGGATTTGGAAACAAAAGACATAAAGGAAAGTATGACATTTTATTGTCAAAACAAAATCCATCAAGGAATATTCACAATTAGACGGCGTATCAACATTGCGTTGACTTCTTTATCGATATAACCAATCCTTTAATTATCCAAAGCTTCATGTATTTTATTTTTACTTTAAAAAACTTGTTATTTATTTATTTTAAAAGACATTCATATGAATTCCTTCTATTTATTTAACTTACGCCACAAGCAGCCATGCCACAAAGGTGATCAAAAGTTATTGTTATTCCACCAATAAAATCATTGATGAATTTACAAATCAATATATTTATATACTCCCATTTTACCAAAATTTTAGGATATTACACCTTAGTTGTTGTTTGTGGTTTTATTCATTTACATGTTATGTGATTTATTCTACGGACATACACACATGTCCTCTCACCTTTGTCTTTCTATCCATTATGAGTGAGGATTTGGGTAAAAATGATTCCATTATAGATGGTATCAGAGGAATCACATATCCTCTATGTGTGTTTAATAATCCACTTACTTGTATAAACCTTGGGAAAACCTAAGTCCATAATGGTGAAGATTGGTGTATAGGTAGGTCAATACATGGGGGCCGATGCACCTCCTATCGGCCTAGCTATGTTGGCTGAGGTCTCCCTTATATACCTACTTGGCTGAAGTGAATCCAAGACTAGATTAAGGATTTTCCCCTAAAAATCATAGAGAGTCTTCTAGAATCTCATCACATCCTTTTTAATGACTACCCTAATCTAACCATTAGATGATGATTAGATAGTTTTGTCATCTCCTCATGTGATCACTCTTATGACAATAAATCACATGATCTCTCGGTTATGGGTAGCTGATGTATGAGGAAACTAAAATTCAAATGAATTGGTAAAAGTTGATTAAGATGATAATGATGCCATGATCTGACCTTAATTTTAAAACTTGATTATTATTAATGAAAGTACTCTTGAAATTAAGTACTGATGTATTATGTCTTGGATTATGTGAACTCAATTTTACCAAATTAGACCTATGTCCTTCCTATGTTTGACGTAACTAATAATGATCCTTAATATGATGAAACAAGAAGAACTCAAAATCTATACCTCATTGTTAATGAGATCCCTATTGATTAAGTACATGTTGTCCCTATTGTTGATCAAACCTTAACCATGATTAAACAAATTGTTTTCCCTTATTATGAAATGGTCAAGCCTTGTAACAACTATGCCTTTGAACTCTCAAAATCATGATGAAAAATTGTGATACAAGAGGCAAAATCCCCTATTGATTAAAATACCTCATTATGAAACTCGATTTTGAATATTATGATAAATATGAGATCTCTCGATCATACCTTATAATTATCAAATTATGGAAATATCCTATATTGAATTTTTTTTCAAGTATACCCTCTTGCTCTTAGTTATGAAGAGAAGAGAACAATATTAGGACCTCGAATACATAGAATCTCGAATAATTGTTTCTCTATTATGATAAATGATCTTTGATCTCATGACCTTGTAAAACACTAATTGATAATTGATGTAATTCCCAATTTAATAGAATGATACTTCATGAATAATGAAGGAAAATGTGTAGATTAGGGTGGTAGTTTGTTTCTTGACTCCCCTAACCTAGGTCACATCCCTATTATGATTGCCTCTAAATGTTCAACTTGTTAATTATTTAGATTTTCAAATGGTAACCCTTTCGTACCATTTTGATCTCTTGACCTAATTCTCTAATAGGTCAAATCGTATGATGATATTGAAACTCGATATTGAATCTCAATTTAGTGATGATGTTGACTATAGCTCACGTTTAAGTTCCTAGAAACAACCAGGTCTACATCATTCATCAACCTTGATACCATGATAATGAAATTGATGTCGATATCATGAAATGTTGCTTGATTGTTGCTTATGGATGAATGCTCCCACCTATGGTCTAATTAAGAATCTTGTACCCTAACTTCAAAATTTTAGACCTATGATTTTTGTTGTCCAAAATCACAAATCTCAATATTGATTTGTAAAATCTTGAGTAGTGATGATTCATCTTGATTTTGATTTGACTCCTATGATCACCCTAGTTGTATCTTGAGATCACTCCCGATATATGAGTTGATGACTTTCATTTTCTCAAATCTTGTTTTTTTTTGAAATTATGATTATATTTATTTTCTTGAATTATGAGTTAGGGATAAGTTATCATGTGAACTAGGGTGGGACCTTCCATTAATTTTGATAAGAAACCATGATATCAAAAGATGTTGTTTGTCTAGAATGTGCAAATATGAAATCTCAATCAAGGATATATAACCTTACCTAGGCCAATGTAGAATCTAAAATGCTAAATATTGGGATTTAAAGTCGTGTCCTTTACTCTTTAATCAAAGATCCCTATTCATTTGACCTAATTGATGATCTCTCCAAATTTGTGATCTTTTGATGTCTATATAACAATGCTTGGACGTTGATGTTTGGTTCTTGATATTGGAATAATGTCAATGATTGAAGGATGATGATGTTATATATGGATTACTATGATGGATATGATATGGAATATGAAGTACCAATGTCCTTTCATGATTTGCTTCAATTTTGGGTTTATAATTCCTTTGAAGGTGGGGAGGATGTAACATCTTGGATTTTCTCCTTCCTCCAACTATGCACACTTTGACTCACAATGCACTTGATCTAACTGATGACCTTTCTAATCATTAGTTGGATGCTTTAGAATCACATATTGATCAATTGTTGAGATATGGTTGATGGTTGCAATTTTGAACTTGATTTTGTAATGTTGAGTGACTTCATATACATTGAGGAACTTTTGAATTTTTGTATCCACTCAATATGCTAATCTTGATCTCACACCTTATCCATTGTATAGAGGATGAAATTCTAGATTCAATGGTTAATATTTCACCTAAATTTGATAATTGAGGAAGTAGATACGATCATTTCAAATTTGCCTCTTTTTCTAGTCTTTTTCACTCCTTTTTCTCCTTGATGGGCCTCATCCTTTGCTCTTTCATGGGCTCAGTCGATCTTTCCCATACGCGCAGCAAGTCAGCTGGCCCCTTTGCATAGTGCAAACCCTAGTCCATTGATCCAACAAATAAAATCAACCACATCGAATTAGACGGTTGGGGAGTCATCCCCAACCTTGTGCCTATGGTTAACGACTAAGGTTTCCTCCGTACCTCTAGGCCGCCGATCACACACCCCATTTAACTTTGTTTAGGAGTTTTTCCTTTTCGAATCTCTTGGTCATGCTCTTGCGACCTTGCCCCTAACATTTTCTAGAGAAATGGTCCATGATGGGGGTATGGGGCACCCTTCCACCATGGTTGGCATCCGTGGCCATGACCACAACAGTTAGGGCCATTTTGTCTTCCTTGGAACTCCTTTTTAACCCCCTTCACTCTACGAGAGATTCCCCTTTGATTTTCTACTCCTTCCACACTAACTTTCCACCTCAACCTTGATCCACACCCTAACCTTCCTCCTTAGATATTAGTGGTGCCTTTGTGGTGATGAGCTTTGGGGCTTTCTACCTTGGCATTCCTCGACCCTTCTATTTTTCTCTTTCATCTTTGAGAAGCCTAGCCTAAGTGAACTAGAAACTTTACCGGATCTCACGGGGCCTGTTGCCCCGCTTTCACCATGCTCCGATGATCTTCTCTGTGACCTACCATTGTGGCTAGGGGAGGCTTCACACATGTGGGTGCGGAGGTGGGTGACACTATGAGTGAGTTCTTATATCCTTGACAGATGCACCTCGATTATCTATGTGATGAGTTGGTCATGTGATGAGTCAACTATCTAGATGAATATGAGGAACCAGATTTTGAGTTATGGTTTATGACCATTACATCCTAAATAACTTCCATGTGAACCATAAGGTATGACCTTGATGGTAGCACCCATTGGGATGAAACCCATAAGTGCGGATGAGTCTTAAGCGTTAAGACACATGGATAACATTTTGAGATGTCGAACAACACATTAGTACTCCTTCCATTGTAAATGACTTTCCTACTATGCATAGTGATGATTTGGAATAAAGCATGAATACCCCACCAAAATGAAGTACATCTGTAGTTGGTGGTAGTAGTAGATCTGTATTTTTGTTTAAGCCTAACAATCCATAGAGTTGACTGTCAATTCTGTAATCCCACTCCCTCTTCATAAATATAGGCATTCCAATGTCTCATTGATGGAATCCCTAATCTACCATATTGTTTAGGAGATATCAAATGTTCCCACGATAGTAATGAGTACGATGGACTTGTTAACTTCTTCTTCCATATAAACTGTATGATGACTTTATCTATAAATTCACATAACTGATTAGGTAACAAGCTTGTTTGCATGTAGAATGTCGGTATTGTAGTTTATACAGACTTAGCAAGACAGATTCATCCAACAAGAGACAATGTATCTGCAGATCCATCCATTACTATTTATAGTATCAAGAATCCCATGATATGTAGAGGTAGTCACCTGACCATGAATGACTGGTATCCCAAGGTAGCGGCCTAAATCGGTAGTCTCCTCAAAACCTGTTCTTTACTGATTTAGAAAAGAAAACAACCATCTTCTCTACAGAAATAGATAGCCCTAAGCTCTTTGGAATATATAAAAGCATTGTAAGATCGTACAGATATTATTTGCATCTGCCTCTGTGAAAAGAATTAAGTCATCTACAAACACAACATGAGACACTCTAGGACCATGAGTGGCGACTTTAAGTGGTTTCCATAAACCTGATTGAACTGTGTTCTCTGAGTTATCAGATAAGTGATTCAAACACATTACAAGTAGATAAGGGGACAATGAATCTCCCAGACGAAGACCACGATTAGATTTAAAGTTGTTTAACTTGTCACCTTTCCAAAGAATGTTAATATGTCCACCTGCTAACAAATGTATGATATAATTTGTCACTATGATACGCAAGCCAGCTTTAGTAAGAGTACCAAAGATAAACCGCGCGTCAAGACATGTGATCATAAGCCTTCGTCAAATTTATCTTGATTGCCATATATGGAGGAGAACCAAGTCTTACACGAGCAGTTTTAGAAGCACATAATGCGTTAATGACACGGTTTATTTCCCTTTGACGCGGCGAAACCAGTCTTGGCGTCTGGGAAATTACCTTACGGTTAAATAGCCTCTTATCCAATTCGGTCTAAAATGTTCATTTTCTTATCCGACTCGGGCTCCTAATCCATGACAATCCTACCTGCAGTCAACACGGTCGCCCTATAAATAAGAGAAGTACCCCACGGTCTCCTGTTCACAAGAATCTCAAACAACTCAAAGCCGCCGCGCACAGAAAGAGTTCATCCATGGACCCGTCCCCGGTTTGCGTCATGACACCGTTGCAGGACTCAGCATTGAGGTACCCATGTTGCTTGTACTTCGGATCGGTGCAGTACGTGTTTACGCCGCCGGACATGAGTTTGCCCTTCGACTACCTTGAACCAGCCGACATCAACCTGTTGCCGCCGTACGCCACCACTGTTGCAGCATCAAGCAACGGCTGCTATCTGATGCCGATGCAAGAGGACGAAGCTCTCCCTTACGATGATTTCTGTTTCCTTCAATCTCTGATTCCCACGGCACCGTACTCGCAATTCCCCTCAATCCAGCAGTTCCAGTACTTTGTGGTCGTGGATTTCGAAGCCACCTGCGACGCGGATAGGCCGCCGTACCCTCAAGAGATCATCGAGTTCCCTTCCGTCCTCGTCAACGCCGCGACGGGGCAAGTGGAGAGCGAGTTCAGGACTTACGTTCGCCCCAAGTACAACCCTGGACTCTCGGATTTCTGCAAGGAACTGACGGGGATCCAGCAGGCCGACGTCGACCGCGGCGTAACGTTACAGCAGGCCATCGAGATGCACGATCAGTGGCTGGAGCGCTTGGGCGTCAAGCATGCGAGCTTTGCCGTTGTGTCGTGGGGCGACTGGGATTGCCAGTCCATGCTGGAGAACGAGTGCCGGTTCAATGGCGTCCAGAAGCCGGAGTACTTTGACCAGTGGATCAATCTGCAAGCCGTGTTCTCTCAAATTACTGGCCGGAAACGGATGACGGGCCTCCGTAATGCCGTGGTGCAGGTCGGGTTGACTTGGGAGGGAAGGCAACACTGTGGGCTCGACGATGCTCGGAACACCAGCAGGCTGCTTGTCACTCTCATAGCCTGCGGGTTTTCCTTCTCCATAACCAGTAATTTGCGCCATGAAGACAGCAATGGCACGTCGACTCCGCCTGCTGGGAGAGTCTGCAAGACACCATGTCACTGCTGGGACATTAGCTAGTAGGGTCCCCATGGGCCGATAGATTAGTTTGTCTTCGCTGTTATTCTGGCACATGGCACGAGCTAACACTGACTTTGTAGGCTCTGACGTCTTTTGCAAAGTTTCTAATGCATCAAAATCAAATTCTTTGCTTCTACAATTTTGTTCAGACCTTGACATCTTCTTATAGAACGAGAGATTAAAATCATAAATTCTGCAAATTAACTTGTTTTGGTTGTGTCCTGACGTTGATGAGAAAAGCTAGTTCAGGATATACAAATTTGAGTTGACGCATATAAGCATCGTTTTGACAACTATTCTCGATTGGATGTTTGCAAGTATAAGTTGTATCTATGGAGTCAGATTCGAAAATTAGTCTGTTGTAACCCCTGTCCCATTAACCCTAGAAGATTTCAAAGAGTCGACTAACACTCCACTTTTAGAATACAGCAATCACTAATATACTTCTAGAACAAAACAATCACTAATATTGTTCACAAAACCACTCACACAACAGACTTTGGTCGTAAGTTTCGTAACTCATAATCTGTCGCAATTGGTTCTTAGCCATCAAAAATCCTCTTCTGCAGAGGTGTAAACTGCACGTTAAGATTGACTAGAATCGTATAGGAGCAATATAGTAGCAATTTTCCCCTTTGGGAGTGGACATAAGATGGTTCAGGTTTGTCCATGTGCGATATACTAAAAAAAAGCCTAATTTTGCTGATTTTGTTTCAGTTCCACTATCAATCATTATTTTGTAACTAGCATAGATATGTGAGGTATGGTATGTATATCACAAGGCTCGAAGGGCCAACATAAGTACTTACAGGGAGCTTAACCATGGTAGTGATGATCTCAAAGAATCTCTCAAGACCATATTTCTTTAAGAATTTTTTTCCTAAATATCCCCTCTATTTTCTGAAAATCCTGAAAAACCTCCTCTTCTTTCACTAATTCTAAAGACTCCCCTGTTGTTATTAACCTCTAATTCTAACTACCTCCTTCCCGTTAGGTTGCCGTCAAAATCAGTTGCCGGAGGTTGACATGAGTTTTTTTTCCAAAGCCTATTCCAATACACGATCATATATACAACACCTTGGTCAATTTTACCAATTTAAATAAAATGGTTGTTTTGAATACACGAAATTAATAACGTCAAATTGTTTAAACTTACTTGTTTTGTACTTTTCTTAAACTGTCAAACCTCTAGGTTCTAATCGGTTTCGGTTAAAAAAAGATGATGCATTTTCGGACATTCAGAGAAGTAAACTTAGATCTGAAATGTGGCGACTCTGTTAAAACTATTAGAATTGTCAAATGTATTACATAAAACTGACTTGGATTCAGATTTTGCTCAACCGATGCAACTCGGAATTGACTCAAATTTTGTCAAGTAAGAATCTAAAAATGAGGTGCATCAAAATTATGTTTTAAGTAACTTAGTTTTTGTTACTCTAACCACGAAGCAACCTGTACTTGTATTTGTTTGAATTAGGGACCATCCGGATTTTGAATGTTAGAACCCGACGCCGAAACTAAAAGAAATTTGGGTTGTCAAAATAGAACTCGGAACCAGTTTTTTTAAGTAGGAAGTGAACGATTTGAGGTATCATTGGCATATCTACTTTTATTAAAATAGCATGAAATTATAACATATAAAAATGCAAATTATATTGGTTTCAAATTTGGTGAAAAAGTTCGATTAAAAAATGGATAGATATCACAATATATCAATACTTTTATTATACATCTGGACAAGTGATATCGATACCATATAATTTAGAAAATTGGTCATGGTCTTGATTTTGACAATTTGGGCTGCTTTTGAGTTCATACAAACTAATTAAATTTGGATCTTGGCCGCTTCTGTGTTCTGATATTTTAACTTGGGTCAGTTATGATTTAGGACGAATCTGGGTACGAGCCGGTTTGTAAGACAATAAAAAAGTTACAAGTTACTTAAAATTAAATTTTTGATGTACCGACTTCTAGATTCTAATTTTGACAAATTAGTTGGTTCTGAGTTACATCGGTTGCTTGAAATCTAAGCCTAGTTTTGTTTAAGGTTTTACATTTGACAACTTAGTTAGTTTTGAGTACAGCCAAAGTTAATGGAATTAAGGTCCATGTTGACTCATCTAAATGTTAGAAAATCTGTCAAGACTTTTCTCACTTGAAATCACAATATATCAATACTTTTATTATTCTTAATACATCTAGACAAGTGATATCGACACCATATAATTTAGAAAATTGGTCATGGTCTTGATTTTGACAATTTGGGCTGCTTTTGAGTTCATACAAACTAATCAAATTTGGTTCTTGGCCGCTTCTGTGTTATGATATTTTAACTTGGGCCAGTTATGATTTAGGACGAATCTGGTTATGAGCCGGTTTGTAAGACAATAAAAAAATTACAAGTTACTTAAAACAAAATTTTTGATGTACCCACTTCTAGATTCTAATTTTGAAATATATTAGTTGGTTCTGAGTTACATCGGTTGCTTGAAATCTAAGCCTAGTTTTGTTTAAGGTTTTACATTTGACAACTTAGTTACTTTTGAGTACAACCAAAGTTAATGGAATTAAGGTCCATGTTGACTTATCTGAATGTTAGAAAATCTATCAAACTTTTCTCACTTGAAATCATCCCAAACATAGAGTTTTGATAGTAAAAATAATGACAAAACAAATATCAAACAACATCGCATTGTTACTTGTTTTTATCCAATATTAATAATTTTATTTAAATATTTTTAGTTGACAAACGTGTTACCTGATCAAGTATTGAAAGAGGTAAAAAGTGTCTCATGTGAAGCTTTTTTCAACTGAATTTGACAACATGGTAATGAAAAGGGGTAGTTGGAAATATAGGCTAACAAGAGGGGGTAATCAGAGGAATTTTTAGAAAGGAGAAGGGGTAATTGGGAAAAAACTCTTTCTTTTATGTGGTGTTAGGCTCTACATAGTTTCATAGATTTCTAGGCATGGGCAAAAGGGCTATCATATACAAGCCCCATTTTTTACAAAACATTACATACATGGATAATGGATTAAAATCACAATACGAAATTAGGTTGTAATAAAAGGAAAAGGTAGAGAAAACAAGGTGGGAACGGTACAAGAAGTAACTACATCACATTGTGTGTTTAATGCTAGATAAGATGGGAGAGGCACCCCCATAACAAGCTTTGTCGAAAGGCATCAAACAAAAGAACTTCTAAAACAAAAAGGCTCTAATGACCCATTCTCTTCTAGGACTTCAAGAAGAGACTCTAGGGAGTTGGTTTCCTTGCATGTGACATCAACATCCATCTAGTTCAAAGAATAATGGCTTTGATTAATCTCAAGAATCATGGATCATACATTAGATAAAAGGACATAAGAGATCATTATTAAAAAATTACATATTATCACATAACTGAGAAATGGGGAGCTATGATCTAAAACTTTGTGGAGTCATTCAATCCAAATGGCCAAAATATTATTCAAGTAAAGGAGTATATGCGTAGAATATTTTTTAGTTTGTAGTTGTTGTATTTTAAGTGATGAATGACCAAGAAATATACACCTGTAGGAGCTTCATCACAATATAAAAAATGTTACCATACCTATTGGAGAATGTATAGGAGAAAAAACATGTGTACAATATTCCAAATTTGATAAACACAAATGGAAGATGTAAGGCGCATGACATCCATGGGAATACCAGTTGGAATTGATAAGAAGTTTATTATGTTTGATCCACCATACTAGTAAGTGATATTTTTAGTACACTTCATGTGCCAATTTTTTTCTTAGATTTTGTTGAATGCCCAGGATCAATGAAAATATTATCGACTTTTCTAGATGTATTTGAATTCCATAGATTCACTAAATTTGGTCTGAATTGATAGTAGAATGTTCTAATTCTTGAGATAATTGATATCCTTGATAGATGATTGGTTATCAGGGATGATGAGATGAAAGGAGTTTAGGTGCTTGATGGGTAGTGATATTTTGGATTGTTTTAGGAATGGATATACAATCTGGAGTTGATGATTTAGTTACCTTCCAACCAAAGATCAAACCCAAAACGAGCACTCCTTTGTGCAAATATTCAACAAGAAAATGGATCCACGCAAATGATCTCGAGGATCAATCTAGGAGGTGTAGGACTTGGAAGGGTCAAGGGACTTGTCCCTTGCCTTTATTTTGTCATTGGAAGAGGTATATCAACAAGTAGGAGCTCAATATGTTTGTTTTATAGTGATGAAAAACCCAACTAGATGAACCTGTGAGCAAAGTAAAAAAATAATGCCACAATGAGATATGTTAGAAATCAACTCTAACTGTATGTTTGAAGATTAGGGTCAAATAGAGGTTGCTGGTATATAGACACCATAAAAATAGTTTAGTATTAAGTTTAGTTTTAAGAGACCATAATGCATTTTTGAAGGAGTACAAAAGCCTCTAAAGGAGAGATTTTTTTAATTTTTATATGATAAACCTTAGTGCCCATAGCCATGAAATAGCATCATATATGCAATGTGTGCCATGATTTTGTTGATGTTGTTATGGGGGATGGCATGAATACCCTTCTGAACTTATTATTCTAGGGTGCAGAGGATATTGTGTGCCTCTTGAGAGAGTAATGTTGGGGGAAGGTAAGGAATGATAAGGTCAAAAGCTACATCATATCCTAGATACCAAGGATCATATGAGGATGACATGTTAAGATTTTGAATGACAGTTGTACAAATTTGATTTGGACAAGGACTAATATTTTTTTAGTTGGAAACAAACATGGAAAGTCATTTCGAGTTGGACCAGGACCACGAACTGATTGGCTCATGCTTGAACTGATCGGCTCAGGTGTCCCAACCGATCGGTTTAGGTGTGAACTGATCGGCTCAGGTCCCCAACCGATCGGTTCATGCTTGAAACGATCGGTTCAACTGGTGTAGTTGGTTGTTTTGTGGAAAATCTCAAACCCTTCTACTCCTGCTTTAATCCCGCATTACCCGGGGGTAGAGAACCCTGTCCCATGACCCTCCTATATATAGGGGTATTGGGGGTTTCTCGAAGGACAAAAACTCAGAACATCAGTTGCTTTGCAAAGTCGTCGTTCTCTCTGGTTGTGGTAACCGAGAGAGCCCGAGCAAGTGCTACCCAATAAGGGAGGAACAGCAAGGGAAAGACAACTGCAGAAAAGTGGCTGGTTACAGGAGAGTGTGTCGGTGACTAGTACGCCGACAGGAGGGTGCGACTCCTTCTGATTCCTTGTGGGACAAGGAGATCGGAGTACCAGGTGGTTCGTGTGGACTACTTCAGAGGCGGGAGACTTCTACCGCTCGGAGGACAGTTGTCAATCCCGACAGTCCCGGTGAGAGCAGGAGATGCACAGACACCGTCCAAGACCAGAGGTGAAGACCGCGCAAGCCGCGAGGTAACGTCGCCGAGCAAGCCTCGGGACAAGGTATGTCTCCACAAACCATCCTTCCTATTGTATAGACGTTGACGTGATTCCTTTTTTTACTGGGTTTGGGAGAAGAAAATTTTTGTTTCCGCTGCCTTCTCTGTCTCCTCTAAAACCCAACAGATGGATGATAATAAATCCTTATGTCTAGTTTCAAACTGTAGATAGAATTAAAATAGAACCATCAACTATAACCCCAAAAGAACCAGATTTCGTAAATGACAAAAAGTAAGAACAAAAGGAATATCTTATTAAGGCAACTATATTTGTTTCAGAAGATATTTTCTTTAGGCACTTGAACCCGCTTGGATCACAACAAGACAAATAGAAGTTGGTCAAAGAGCAATGGCATGATATGCACGTTGTGGTGGGAAAATATGGGTTGCTATATTTTCTGACAAACTTGTTACACTAAGACCCGCAGAAACTTGTATGGGTTTGGGGAAAGGTTCCCTCAAATATTTCCTGACAACCTACTTTTCTTCATTCATGTTTGGTATCTAAAACCTCTTCCTAGTTATATCACAAATCTTTTAGATAAACCCCTTAAGAAGTTAGAGGACCTAGTAAACTCCGATGCGTGATATAGTCACAATTTTCATTTACAAAGTTATACTAACAAACAGTCCCCCATTCAGTCTGATCAGGGTGCCCCTGACTCTGATATGTATTATGGTAGAAGTAACATGAATGTAGCGACCTACACTTTTGAGTGTCCAAAAGACCAAAAAGTCACGAATCATTACTCATAAATTCTAAGATCAGATTCAAGAAATAATACAGAATAGTAAATAATTTCCATTAATGAACAAATATTTACATGTTTGCATAAAAAGCTCCTCTAATGAGTTACATATGTTTTAGAAAGAATTAACTTCTACATGTCTGATGATATACCACTATATCTAAACCTTCATGAATAACTTTATTGCCTTCAACATCTTTCTTTTGTATCCTCATGTCCACGAATCAAGTATATCAAGTACCTAAAATGCCGACAAACAAATACACGGTCAGTATATTTCTATACTGGTATGTGGGATCATCCAATAACTACAGGTATACATATATTCAACAACTTTTATTTGCGAACAAGAACATAAACTTGTTTTCATATTCTAACCTGAATCTGGTCTACTATCTCAAGTGTAATCACTGTCCCTCTTGGGCTCATGTGCATTACCCTTAAGATCAGTCTAACCTAGGGTTCAGAATATTATTAATTTACTTTTCATGATACTCATAGGAACTTTGTAATTTGTAGGAATTAAATAAACAAGCAAGATGTTATCATGATTTTAATCTCCTCCATAAACTTCAGCAAACTCAGAATCAGATATATGTATTCATAAGTGTAACCACATACCTTATGTCATTGCAGAAACCATGCAGAATATATTATGTACTTTCAGAGTGCATCTAAACATCCAAGCAACAAAGCATTCAATCAACATTATCTAAAACATGCATACTACTTATGTGTGACCATGTATTCACATTACATTAATCAGATCTAGATGCGATCCTAAACTAGGGTTCAGGGTTGTCTCATATTTGGATGAGGGATTAGGGTCACAAACCCTAATTCCATCGTATCATGGTTTCTAAGATTACAACCTTTAGTTATGCATATTAGGTGAAACCCTAATCATCATCTTAAGTATATTAGGTTGTCTGTGATACCTAGATCATATTACTAGCATTAAGATCATAACAAGATGTCCATATTGGTTTCAAAACCCTAATTCAGCATGTATAAGATTATTAATCTAGAATCGTCAATTATTCATCATTATCAAGGATTTCTTCATTATACATAACAAGATCAGGTATTAGCTCAACATAAACTAATCTACTCAATTAAGAATCAAATTAAAGGAATCTAGGTTTTCCTATCTATTAATCACATCTAAGCATGTATTGCATATACTTTTGAAATAGGAAGCATAATTAGACTCTGATTATATTTTCTTTGGATTCCTCTCATTTTTTTGAGAAATTTGATATCTAGTTTTCTATCATCAGAGTTAGCATTAATTAGCTACATTTATAGAGAAAAAAAACTATTCTGACCAATCACGTGCTGACACATCAGCGCTTGCTATTATCTTACTCGCCACTCGGGCCCAGGCGCCAGCCAATGGACCCATTCCTCGTCAGCACCCTATCCACCCAGGTGAGGGGTTTGTGTCTGAGACAAAGGACCATAGTACCCTTTGACAGTGACCAGGGAGGATCACGTGAGTCGGGGCACAAGTGTAAAATCCCCGTAGGTCATCTTCTTCAGTGAAGCCATCGCTGCTTCAGGCTTGGCCGAGGTCAACCGAAAGGTTGACTCTCGCCAACAGGGTAGGACGGGGCAATCGGAGGTTAGATTCACCTCCGACAGGGGCCCCCAAACTTGGGAGGGTCTTCGACCTAAGCCGAGAGGGGCTAGCGAGCCTGGTTCAAGCTTTGGAAAACCAACTGAAAATTGCCTACAAGTAAATGGAGAAAGATAGATCCTTATGACGTGTATTTTACTACGCGCTTAAATGCAAGTATACGCGTCGAGTAATATAGGCCTTTGTGAGGCCCGAGTCGAACTCAGGGATACGTGAATTATTGGAGACTTCTACTAACTAATCGCAATCAGCTAGACCGATTAACAAAGTAGGGTTTTGTGTTCAAATTAAAAAGTAAATAAAAATCAAACAAAGAAAACAATCGATTAAAGGTTAATTTAATCAATTCAAAGGGATATCTTTAGGATGGCGGTTTCACCGCGGGTCAACATTGTATTAGGTTTTATATAATTCCTCACACTTCTCTCTCTATCCGGGTAGTGGCCTGCAATGAGAATTACCCACTGTCGTGGTGTAATTCACTACTTAGATTTAGGTTGATTCCACCGTCGTAGTAATCATTCCCCTAAACTAAGTGCATTATAAACGGTCTCTCAGTTCCCACCATTAATTTTACAACTCCTTTGTCAAGGGTTTTATTGATTAATGTAGAATTCGTCTCTTTTCAACCGTTAATCCTTCTGTCGAAGTGATTAAGGGTGTTAAATTATTATTATGGTGATCAAGCATAACAATAGAAATGGAGAAAATGAATCTATACCACGGATTTGAGAGAAAAATATGAATTATTGATATAAAAATGTCATACAATGCATTCCTGGGCAACTCCCGGTCCTAAAGATTGAGGGTTTTAGCCTCTCATGTTCATCTCACACGAATACATGGTAGAAATTGGGGAATTCATAAGAAAAACGGGAAATAAATGGGAAAACCCCTGAACGGAGAAGAACCGGTGGATCCTTGGCGTAGAACACGAGCTTTCCCCGCCTGTCGGTGGTGGAAATCGTTTTCGGCAGCGTCCGAATCACCCGGGATGAGCTTCTCGGCCTCCGTTCTCCTTTCTCTCCTCCTCGGCACTCGTGCAATCCAAAATGAGATGATGATCTCGTCTGGGCGGCCGTCATTAGGTATAAGTCCCTAATTAGGTCGTCAAATAACAACAGCCGTCCGATCGAGATCAAAACAGATCCAACGCATATCTGCCGGCGTCGATACCATCGACGCGGGTCGATGGTATCGACCCAGCGGATTAGCGGCAGCTTTCCTTTCTTTTATTCTGAGCGCCTGTGGTGATGTCGATACCATCGACTTGGGTGTCGATGGTATCGACTCCTTTAGCGTCGGTTGTTGTCGTTTAGCGACGTTGTAGCTCTCCTTGTGTCGATGGCATCGACTTTCGTCGATGGTATCGACTCTGTATTGCTCTTCTCGGCTGACAACCTGTGGCTTGGTCGATGGTATCGACTTCCGTCGATGGTATCGACGGAAGCAGATACTTGTTTTTCCTGAAATTTCACAACAAGCCCAAGTAAATCCACACAATTTATAATAAGATGATAAATAATGCTCAAAATAGTAAAACAAAGGGGATTTGATATAAAATGATGGCAAAGACCAAATAAAGTGAATTATGCAATAATATCCATGAAAATGAGTAATTAAAGCAAAAAACACATATGAAATAGGTCTCTAAATGAGACTCAAAATCATCGCATCAAACTCCCCTAAGCTTAAACATTGCTCGCCCTCGAGCAACTAATCTTTAGAATAAGATTGCAAATGTCAACTAACAATCACTACATCACCCCACATTCCACATGACTCCCACTGAACGTTCTCAAACCGGCCTTTCCTAATCACAGAACAGTAATTACCCTACAGGAGACAATAATCATCAATAAAAGAAATTATCCTTCAAACCGATGAACACTATCACATAAGGCAGTTAACATAATAAAATTTGCCGATTCAGCATTAGTGCATCTTGTGACCTCCTACACTACGTTGCTCGCCCTAACTACCATCTACATGGAAGCAGTTCTCCTGATAAACATGAGTGAGGAGAAAATCACGGTGGCCTACCAATCCGAGCAACGGGTGGATGGAATGGGTGGTTCATGGAAGAATTTGGAAGTATTACACAGTTTCAAAATGCATAAAACAAAATGTCCTAAATGATGCAAATGCACATTGAAAATGCCCTAATGCTTAAAATTAGGTGGAATGATGCATGCACTAACCTTTCACCTCAAAATGAGATAGAAATCTAATCAAGCCACATCATGTACTCAGTTTCCTTGTTATGCAAGTGATATCATGTTCCTTTCTCCCTCTTATTCCATTTCCTTCTAAATTCTCTTTTTTTTCTTTTTCTCAATTTTTCAATTTTTTTTTAGATTTTCAGATTTGTTTTTTTTTTCTTTTTCTCTTAGCCCACATATCCATAATTGCTTAGAGATACATGTGTTAGGCTATTTTCTTCATGATTGGAAATCTTTGTACTATTTCGAGGGTATGGAACATATGGAACAATTTAGATCACTTTTCAAGACAACCTGATGTACATGGTGTACTTATGCGTGAAAATCATGAAAGTTATGAGTGAAACTACATGACATGCACCTAAAGGTAATGTGAATGAATCACTATACTTTTTTTTCCATTTTATGCAAAAGTATGAAAATAACAATGCAAATCCTATCTACATGCTATGCACGCAAGAAGGAATTAAAACTGTACTTTACTTCCAATTCTTTGGTGGATTATGGAAAAATATGAAGTGGAATGATCACAAGATTAAGTTACTGAACCTTAGAAAAATATCATGTGTCCCTCCTTACTGACATGTGTAGTAGTTCAAAGGGTTCTTTCTCGTATATCCAATTAAGGTCTCATTACCATTTGATTAGGTTAGGCTCAAACAACCGTTACTATCCACTTTTCATGAGTCAATGGGGGTGTGGGTGTGACATATTGCTTCAAAGTTGACATAATCAATCATTTTCATAGGACAAGTTTCCCAAGGACAGCCAAGTTAAGCTATCCAAAAGACCCAGAAATTTTTAAATTCCCTTAAATTTCCCATGAAAACAGCGAGATGACAATTTTTAAGACATCCACAATTACACTAGATAGATGTGGATCCAAAACAAACTAAAATTGCAAGAACTAATTAAAGCAAAAACTAAAAACAACTAAAGAAAAGATAAAAGATACAGCTGTTCCAGCCACCCCCCTAAGCTTGAAATCGACAATGGCCTCATAGTCAAAAACCAACTTAAGGGTGGAACAGTGATACCCTGATCAATCTTGCGGAGGCGGTGGTGGGTATTGCGGTGCCGTAGGATCCCAAGACGGGTACTCCCCCTGGAAGCTTGGATCATATTGGGTCCTCGGTGGAGGTTGTGGATAGCCTCCAAAGTAGTCTTGACTCCAGTAATGGTCGAAGAAGGGCTCCTGTTGTGTCTCTATCTGCTGCAACCGGTTGTGCATTTTCTCCTGGTTGGCGAGGATGAGCCGCTCATTCTTGAACATAGCCTGTTGGTTGTCAAGTACCCGGCTCGTAGTCTCATGAATGCCGGTATACATACCCATGTGCTGCTGCTGAGTCTGCTGGATGTCCTACAGCATGGTGTACATCCCATGCATGGAATAGGAATCTGCAGCTGGCTGCTCGTACTGTGGTGATGGCGGCGGGGGCTAAGATGATGAAGATGCACTCGGATGCATCCTAGGACGCTTCCATGGTGCCACACGTGCACGAAGAGGTGTGAAAGCCTCCTCTTCCTCTGCAGCCTCGCCTTCTTGCTCGTCACCACCGCCTTCTTCCTCGGAGGACTCGATGGCTATGATTGGCCACCGGAAGTGCTGCTTGCCCTCTATGTTGAAGACGTCGTCCGGTAGGGAGCTCTCCTGATAAGCTTGGTTGACGTGGCAATGAGCGTACGCCAACCCGTCCTGGAGAAGAATGAGATTTGAACGGTGCAAATGTTGCACGTTCACCTTGCTCCTCCTAAAGATCGGAGTCATGGACTGAAGGTTCAGCCCCAAGTAAAGCGCCAACTTGGTGACAAGACCACCAAAATGGATTGGAGCCTTCCTTGTGCTCCGCTTCACCGCCAGGACGCGCTGTAGCCAGAACGCCCCCCAGTTGCACTCTTGACGTTTCAGGAGTGCGTAGAGAAAGAACAGGTCACTCTCCTGAAACTTGCTCAAAGCAAGATCACTTCGAGCGAAGAAAGTCAAGCTCAACATCCTATGCAGGACC
Source organism: Alisma plantago-aquatica (assembly GCA_963693085.1). NCBI lineage: Eukaryota > Viridiplantae > Streptophyta > Magnoliopsida > Alismatales > Alismataceae > Alisma > Alisma plantago-aquatica. Next base: position 86,638,290 of record OY856414.1, on the reverse strand, counting down.
CGGACGAACGGGTGCTCAAAATCCGCTACCGCTGCATTATGGTAGCTCACAGTCTTCCCTGCTGGCACTGTAACTAGCTCGGCGAAGATTTTGTCATAGTCGGTGCGGGCGTCGGGGTGTCGGTGATCGTTGCGGCCGTGGTTCCAGTTGAAGATGTCGTTGAACTGCTTCAACGTGATGTTGTAATTGTTGTTGAAGAGTCGGAAGGACACCCTTCCCTTGATCCACGTCTGGTCCGATGGTACCACGTCATTTGGTACGACGCAGATATCAAGAGACGCCATGAACTCAGCCACCAGTTCCTTGTAGGTGGGCCATTCGCCGAAAAACGGCTGCCCATCCGCATGACATTCGATCTGCTCATAAAGGCGATTGGTGTGCCGCGCTTACCCGGCCAACACATAGGCCAAGTTGGCCTCGAACCCTAGCTCCTGGATCATGCCCCGGTCCACATACCGGGTGGGCTCGAACTTTCGTTTCATTATATCCTCGTAGACCTTCCTCACATCCATGTTGGCATGAATTAGGCATGGACGAGGGATGGAAGCGGGTGGGGGAGGAACGAACTCCTCGATCTCCATAGGGTGAGTGCTTGAGGATGACGCTCTGGCGGTGTGCACCATGGTTGCGAGAAGATGGGATTGGAAGAAAAGAGCTCGGTGAAGATGGAGAAGAAATTCTCCGCTCGATGACGCTTCTCTTCAGTCTTGGAGGGCTCGGGGGAGTGCTCGGCGCAAAGGAGGATACTTGCTCTGAAGGTGTGACGTAAAGTGACGTTGCAAGTCCCCTTAAATAGGCTTGATCGGCGCCCCTGTTGACCCGTCGATACCATCGACGCGGGTCGATGGTATCGACACATCTCGCGGGTATCCGCCTCCCTCGCGAGTATCCGCCTCCCTCGCGAGTATCGACGGCTGACATTTGCTGGATCAAGAAACCCGGATTGCTGACGGGTCGATACCATCGACGGAATTCGATGGTATCGACGCAGCACCCAGATCGCTGACGTGGCTGTTGCGATCGTCGTCGATGTCTGTGTGCGGATCGGTGACATGTCCGTCGATACCATCGACGGATGTCGATGGTATCGACTTGCTTTTATTGCGACACCGCCGTTGTGTTGCATTCAACCTGTGATGATGTCGATACCATCGACGAGGCCGTCAATGGTATCGAGTTGACTGAGCAAAATTCGTCTGAATATCTCCAGAGATCTCGATGGTATCGACTGGGGTGTCGATACCATCGACACTTTTATTGCAACCCGTCTGTGACCATGTCGATACCATCGACGGGGATGTCGATAGTATCGACGCAGTGCGATTTTTGCTGGTGTCAACCTGAACCCATGTCGATACCATCGACGGATGTGTCGATGGTATCGACCCTGCCTGTGCCTGCACATTCAACAAACGGATCAAGGTATCATTTTTAAACTAAAATTTAAACGAAATAAAAGCAATCTATGACTAAAATTAAACTATCCTAATGTACCAATGGTTGGGTTGCCTCCCAACAAGCACCATTGTTTAGCGTCTTAGGCTAGACGTCTTCCCTTCATCTCATTCATGCACAAGTGAAATGAGTTTAACCTCATTCACTTTCCTCTTGTAGTTCTCACCAAAATACAGCTTCAAGCATTGCCCGTTCACCAAGAACGTGGCATCCCCATCACGCACGAGAATCGCTCCGTGCGGCTTCACCTCCTCCACAATGAAGGGTCCACTCCACCGAGATTTCAGCTTCCCGGGATGCAATTTGAGACGGGAGTTGAACAATAGAACGTTGTCTCCCTTCTTGAACGTGCGCATCTCAATATGGCGATCGTGGATCAGCTTAGTGCGCTCTTTGTAGATGCGGGCATTCTCATACGCCGTCATGCGTAGCTCATCCAATTCATTCAATTCAAACAGCCTTTTTCTCCCGGCCTCATCATAACGCAAGTTCAGCCTTCTTAGCGCCCAATGGGCCTTGTGCTCTAATTCCACCGGAAGATGGCAAGCCCGGCCGTACGCCAACCTAAAAGGTGTGGTGCCTATAGGTGTTTTGTACGCCGTTCGATAAGCCCAAAGCGCGTTCGGTAGCAATACACTCCAATTCTTCCTTGTGGATGCTACAGTCCTTTCTAAAATCTTCTTGATTTCTCTATTTGATACCTCCACTTGTCCTTGCGTCTGTGGATGATATGGGGTGCCGATGTTGTGCTTGACCACATATATCTTTAAAAGTGTCGCAAATTTCTGATTTCGAAAATGTGTGCCTCTGTCACTTATGATCATTCGGGGAATCCCGAACCTGCAGAAAATGTTCTCTTTGACAAACCTGCACACTACGTTCGAATCATTAGTCCTTGTGGGGATTGCCTCCACCCACTTCGACACATAATCTACAGCAAGTAGGATATAAAGATTTGAATTTGAGGACACAAAGGGTCCCATGAAGTCAATGCCCCATAAATCAAATACCTCAACTTCCTGAAATACATTCAGAGGCATTTCTTGTCTCCTTGAGATGTTACCTGCGCGCTGGCACGGGTCACATTGCCTAACAAAATTATAGGCATCCCGGAACAAAGTGGGCCAATAAAGGCCGCTCTCCAACACCTTAGCTGCTGTCCGTGAGCTAGCATGGTGTCCTCCTGTAGGCGACGCATGACAGTGGTGGAGAACACTCTCGTACTCCACCTCCAGCACGCACCTGCGAAGAATACCATCCCTGCACTGCTTCAAGAGAATCGGGTCATCCCAAAAATAATATCTCAATGAATGAAAGAATTTCTTTTTCTCTTGATAGGACCAATCCTCCGGGATGCTCCCGCAAGCCAAATAATTCACAATTTCCGCAAACCATGGTTCTTTAGAATCAATTTTTAAAAGTTGCTCATCGGGAAAGGTCTCGATAATGGGTATGTGCAAACCTTGTTCATCAACCCTCTCTAACCTAGACAAGTGGTCGGCCACCACATTTTCAATTCCCAACTTGTCCTTGATTTCAATATCGAATTCTTGTAGGAGCAAAATCCACCTAATTAGTCTAGGCTTCGCATCCTTCTTCTCCATCAAATACTTTATTGCAGCGTGATCAGTCCACACAACCACCTTAGAACCCACTAAGTACTGTCGAAATTTTTCAAAGGCGAACACGACGGCCAGTAACTCCTTTTCCGTGGTTGTGTAGTTTAATTGAGCATCATTAAGCATTTTTTAGGCGTAGAAAATCACAACAGGCTTGTTATCTACCCTTTGCCCCAAAACAGCTCCCACAGCATAATCGGACGCATCACACATCAACTCGAATGGCTTTGTCCAATCCGGTGTTTGAACAACCGGAGCTGAAATCAACTTTTCCTTCAAAACCTCGAATGCGTGAAGACATTTCTCATTGAAATCAAAAACTGCGTCTTTTTCCAACAATTCCGATAATGGCTTTGTGATTTTCGAAAAATCCTTAATAAATCGCCGATAAAACCCTACGTGTCCTAAAAAACTTCTCACCCCTTTTACAGAATTTGGTGGGGGTAACTTAGAAATCACCTCAATTTTTACAGGGTCTACCTCAAGACCCTTGCTAGACACCTTGTGTCCTAGCACAATTCCTTCCGTCACCATCATGTGACATTTCTCCCAATTGAGGACCAAGTGTGTGTCCTCGCACCGCTGCAACACCTTATCTAAGTTATAAAGGCATTCATCAAAAGACGCTCCATACACCGAGAAGTCGTCCATGAAAACTTCAAGACACCGCTCTACCATGTCAGAGAATATGGCGAGCATGCAGCGTTGAAAAGTCGCCGGCGCATTGCATAAACCGAACGGCATACGGCGGTAAGCAAACGTCCCATAGGGACATGTAAATGTAGACTTCTCTTGATCCAAAGGATCAATAGAAATCTGGTTATACCCCGAATAGCCATATAGAAAACAAAAATGTGACCGACCAGCTAGACGTTCCAAAATCTGATCGATAAATGGCAATGGAAAATGATCTTTAAGAGTTGCGACATTCAATCGGCGGTAGTCAATGCAAACACGCCACCCGGTTACCAATCGGGTGGTGACAGGTTCATTCAAAAGATTAGTAGTGACAGTGATTCCCCCCTTTTTAGGGACTACCTGTGTGGGACTCACCCACGTTGAATCGGATATGGCATAAATGATCCCTGCAACAAGAAGCTTTATGACTTCCTTCTTGACAACCTCCATCATGCTTGGATTTAGACGTCTTTGAGGCTGTATGACTGGCTTGGCTCCCTCCTCGAGCCGAATCTTGTGTTGGCAAAGTGTAGGGGAGATCCCCTTGATGTCCGCCACAGACCACCCAAAAGCTCCACGGTGGTTCTTGAGCACTATCAGTAGTTGCTCCTCCTCATCCGCACTCAAGTATGCAGAAACAATCACTGGTAACTTGTCCTCCTCAGCTAGAAAGACGTACTTCAGATGCGGGGGCAATGGCTTCAATTCCAGATCAGGTGGGCAAATAAGAGATTATTGTAGCGGTGGGGGAAGTGTACCCAAATCTTCATAGTGCCTCGTGTAGAAACATGGAAGCATTTGAAGCATTTTGGCGCACTCCTTGAGTGAAGTACTCCGCATCCAATCATAAGTGACATTTAACAAACACGCCTCCAAAGGCAATTCCGGATATGCATCAAAGACGGAAGTAATAATCACATCATCCTCCCATGAAGGTGGAATGTCCTCATTCTCATCATTTGGAAACCCAACAACCTTGCATAAAGAGACAACTTTAGTTTGCTCCATAAGGTCCACTGCTAGGGTCCCATTATCTATCCTGCTCATAACATGAGCCATATCCAAAAATGGCTTCCCAAGACAAAGTGAGATATTTTGTTCCACATGCTTAACCATGTTGCAATGTGCTTTTGCTTTATTAGATGCATTACCATTGGGCATGACCATCTCAAAGCGATCATCCGCAATGCCCAAGGTCAAGCGACCTCTCCCCATCTCCAAGATCATATCAGTTGTAGCTTGGAATGGGCGACCAAGTAGTAACTCATTGCCGTGCTCGTCCTGCATTTCCATAACGACGAAATCAGCCGGAAAAACAAAGCGGTCTACCTTTACCAAAACATCCTCACAGATTCCATACGATTTCACCACAGAATTATCGGCCAATTGGATGGTCATGTTACTTGGCCTCGACTCCTTCAATCCAAGTTTCTTGAACGTAGAAAGGGGCATCAGTTTGATGCTTGCCCCGGAATCACAAAGTGCTTCGCCAAATTTGAACTTCCCGATAAAGCAAGAAATATTGAAACAACCGGGATCCTGTCTCTTTGGCGGCAAAGTGCCCATAATAAGAGCACTCACTTGCTCCTTCAATACTACGACCTCAGTGTCGGGTATCTTCCTCTTCTTGGTGATTACATCTTTGAGAAACTTCCCATAAGACGGGATTTGTTCAATCGCCTCTAGCAAAGGAATATTCACTGATAACTTCCTAAAGTTGTCCAGAAATTTCTTAAACTGTGCATCCACCTTTCTTGCTTTTGCACTATTGGGATAGGGGACCGGAACGGTATATGCCCTTTGGTGAGGTGGCACATAAGGAGTCAATTTCTGTGGTTCCTCCTCAGCTGCTTGTTCTTCCTTACCATCTTCAGCTATGTCCTCAGTTTGCTCTATGACAGGTGCGGGCTGCTCTTTGACTGTTGCTTCTTCAACTGTGTCATGTGGTGTGCTTGTGTCATCCGCCCTTGGATTTAACACTTTCTTACCGCTCCTCAATAAGATGGCCTTGGCCTGTTGGTTTCCCCCGGGAATATTGGTGTTCCCCAGAAAACCCGGATGTGCCGGCTTCTTCAAGCTTGCAATCTCGGCTGCCATCTGCGCCATGGAAGTCTCTATAGTTCTCATTTGAGCCCCGTGGCTCTGCAAAGTCTGCCCAAACTGGTTCATAAATTCACCCTGCTGCTTTATTTGCTGCCCAAAAGTGTTCATCAACTCTTGATTTTGCTTTATGACTTGATTGAGCAACTCCGTGCTCTTGTCCTCCGTGACCGGTGTAGGCTTGGCGTCCGGATCCTGCAGAAAGTTATTTGGATCCTTCCATGAAAATTTCTTGTCCTTCCGCCATGAATAATCGTTATTCCTGTACCCCTGCTGTTGCCTCATGTACTTGACCTGAGCCTCATCCTCGGACTCATTGTCTTCCTTCTGCAGCAACTTCTTTGCGAGAAGATCCATCTTCTCGTTCAGCTCTTCAGCTCTCTCATTGCCTTTGACTCACTGGAAACTCTTGCTTGCTCAACTGGGCCTCTTTCTCTTTCTCCCCAAGATTGCTTTCGTGCCATATTCTTCAGTATTTCCCAGCATCTTGTATCAGTGTTATTTAAGAAAAATCCGGAGCCAGCCGAATCCAAATTGCTTCTATCATGCTCAGAGAGAGCAAAGTAGAAGATCTTCACTTGGGTTTCCTTGTCCAGTCCATGGTGTGGACATCTCCTCAACATGACTTGGAATCGCTCCCAAGTCTCAGAATAAGTTTCACCCGCCTGTTGGGTGAAATTGTGGATCTTCCGGATCATATCATTGGTCTTCTCAGGAGGGAAGAACCTCTCGAAGAAAACCTCCACCATGTGATCCCATGATTCAACAAACTCGTCGTCGAGGTTATGAAGCCACTCTCTTGCCACTCCAGCCAAGGAACTCAGGAATAACTTGAGGTAGAGAACATCCTGTGGAAATCGATCTATCTTCACCATATCGCAGTTCTCCACGAACTGGCTGATGTGGGCCACTGGATCTTCATTTTTTAATCCGTGAAATGCATTTGATTTAACCAGGTTAATCAGTGCTGGATCGATCTTGAAGGTTGGAATGTTTAGCCCCTGTTTCTTTATAGGCCCCTTTGATGCCGAGGAAGAAGACGCCTTGATCTTCTCCCATATTGTCTGTGCTTCAGCCATTACTTCTTCTTGTTCTTGCTCAGATTCAGAATTTATATCACTGTGGTGTTCCTCCTCGTAGTAGTCCTCGTCCTCTGGTCCCGCAGATGGAACCTCGGATGTGCGATTCACGTAGTCTCGACTACGTGTGTGCACCATGCAAAGTACCTGAAATATGGAAATAGGGGTTCAGTACAATGCTTTGAACGAGTCAACACAATTATAGAGAAATAAAGGAATTTTTGAAATTGTTTTAAAATAAATAAAAAATGTGGCCTAGAATGGCTGCTCTTAGCACTCAAAGTGCCAATAATTCGCCGTATCCCCGGCAACGGCGCCAAAAACTTGACGTGTATTTTACTACGCGCTTAAACGCAAGTATACGCGTCGAGTAATATAGGCCTTTGTGAGGCCCGAGTCGAACTCAGGGATACGTGAATTATTGGAGACTTCTACTAACTAATCACAATCAGCTAGACCGATTAACAAAGTAGGGTTTTGTGTTCAAATTAAAAAGAAAATAAAAATCAAACAAAGAAAACAATCGATTAAAGGTTAATTTAATCAATTCAAAGGGATATCTTTAGGATGGCGGTTTCACCGCGGGTCAACATTGTATTAGGTTTTATATAATTCCTCACACTTCTCTCTCTATCCGGGTAGTGGCCTGAAATGAGAATTACCCACTGTCGTGGTGTAATTCACTACTTAGATTTAGGTTGATTCCACCGTCGTAGTAATCATTCCCCTAAACTAAGTGCATTATAAACGGTCTCTCAGTTCCCACCATTAATTTTACAACTCCTTTGTCAAGGGTTTTATTGATTAATGTAGAATTCGTCTCTTTTCAACCGTTAATCCTTCTGTCGAAGTGATTAAGGGTGTTAAATTATTATTATGGTGATCAAGCATAACAATAGAAATGGAGAAAACGAATCTATACCACGGATTTGAGAGAAAAATATGAATTATTGATATAAAAATGTCATACAATGCATTCCCGGGCTACTCCCGGTCCTAAAGATTGAGGGTTTTAGCCTCTCATGTTCATCTCACACGAATACATGGTAGAAATTGGGGAATTCATAAGAAAAACGGGAAATAAATGGGAAAACCCCTGAACGGAGAAGAACCGGTGGATCCTTGGCGTAGAACACGAGCTTTCCCCGCCTGTCGGTGGTGGAAATCGTCTTCGGCAGCGTCCGAATCACCCGGGATGAGCTTCTCGGCCTCTGTTCTCCTTTCTCTCCTCCTCGGCACTCGTGCAATCCAAAATGAGATGATGATCTCGTCTGGGCGGCCGTCATTAGGTATAAGTCCCTAATTAGGTCGTCAAATAACAACAGCCGTCCGATCGAGATCAAAACAGATCCAACGCATATCTGCTGGCGTCAATACCATCGACGCGGGTCGATGGTATCGACCCAGCGGATTAGCGGCAACTTTCCTTTCTTTTATTCTGAGCGCCTGTGGTGATGTCGATACCATCGACTTGGGTGTCGATGGTATCGACTCCTTTAGCGTCAGTTGTTGTCGTTTAGCGACGCTGTAGCTCTCCTTGTGTCGATGGCATCGACTTACGTCGATGGTATCGACTCTGTATTGCTCTTCTCGGCTGACAACCTGTGGCTTGGTCGATGGTATCGACTTCCGTCGATGGTATCGACGGAAGAAGATACTTGTTTTTCCTGAAATTTCACAACAAGCCCAAGTAAATCCACACAATTTATAATAAGATGATAAATAATGCTCAAAATAGTAAAACAAAGGGGATTTGATATAAAATGATGGCAAAGACCAAATAAAGTGAATTATGCAATAATATCCATGAAAATGAGTAATTAAAGCACAAAACACATATGAAATAGGTCTCTAAATGCGACTCAAAATCATCGCATCACCTTACCGGCCAATTGCTCGCTCTGCTGACTGGAAAGGTTCTTCCACTGCCTCTAGAGCCTTCAGGTATCCTGGTCATGATCAGGGATGGCCCGAACCTCCATCCTTGAGATCTCACAGGTGGAGTTCTACCCGGTGCTGACGGCGGGCCAGAGGGGTTTGGTCGATGGCCACCACGCCTACTTTGATCCTGACTAAAGCTCTCTAGTTCCATCGCACCATTGTTTTGCTCTCAACGAAAGATTTGGTAGTCTTATAAAAGTTTCGGGTTGGGAGCTGTCATCGAACAGTCCCTACATCTTGGGATTCTGTCGATTAGGCACTATCTCCTCTTGGCGAGATAATGGTATTTCCAGGGGTCTTTGAACTCGACGTAATCTCTTGGATTCAAAGGAACTCATCTTGTGGAAATAGACTGAGAGGAGAGGGAGGACGATCCAGTTAAACCAACGAGAGAGGAGTCTGGGAATCAGCGGAACTCTGTTCCCTATTTTCTGCGTTGCACGGGTGAAAGAGACGGACCGCTACCCAGATCCAGGGTCCAGGTTCGACTAGACTCCCTGGTCCAGGGTTTCTCAAACATTTTTCTTTTCTTTTAAATAAAACCCTAATCCTTGAAGTATTTGTAGGGGCCACGTCATAGATCCATTTAATCCCAAACTTTTGTATATTCTCTAGATAAGCATTGTGTAGACTTAGGCCAAAATTAGGATCTTGTAACATTGGTTTGCTCGTCAAAACTTAGTCTCTAAGAATAAAGTGGATAATTCTTTAACTAATTATCTAGACCACATATTATCTTGGAACTTAATAGAGATTATCCCTTTATCTTATATTATTATTACATATTAATAAAAAATACTTTGGATACCTATTATGATCATAGATATCCACAACATCCAAAATCATGACCCAGGGACCCATATGTAAACCCTAGTTCACCAATTGGACAGAAGCAAGCCCCTAAGGCCCATGAACCACATCTTAGGCCTTTCAAAGGTTCCTTGAGATCCACTACATTCCTAGTTACATATTTAAGGCTTTGATAATCATTTCACCTTACATTAACCTCATATGAAATCATATTCTCCCAGGCACATAATCCACTTAAATTGATCATTTTATGTGAATCTAGGGGTTGGAATTATCAAACTAAGTCCCTCAATCCTCTTCCTTGTTATATGTTCCCTAATTTTATTTAGGCTTGAAATCTACAAATTTCAAGGATGTAACATTCACCCCTACATAAAAGGAAAATTTTCCTCAAAATTCAGACCTACTAAGGAGCCTAGGTGAATGACGAATCAAATTATTTTCATATTTAGGGTTAGCACCCTACTTAGATATCTCTAACCACTTTCCTTATTATGCCAAAACTCGTCATATTACTAAGTTTGGCACTTGAATTGAGATTCAAGTATATCCCCCTCTTTAGGGTTCACACCTTATTATCTCTTGATGATTTCATTCTTATTTGTGATTTCAATTCACTTGGTGATTTCTCTCTTCACCTAGGTTTCCAACCTATTATTCATTATTTTCATAAGGGTAAGGTGGCACCTCTAACCCTATATCATGTCATTACACATTCAATGTGGGATATTCATCCTCATATCTAAATTTTTAAGCATCATATGTGGTTGCCCAATATCCCTCACTCATAACGGGATGAAATATGCATTTAACACTAGCCCAAACACAAGGTTCATTCCATTCCCAGAGCAGAGATGGTACACCTACACATTATCTTTCAATTGCACATTTTAAGATTTAATCATACTTGATGTGACTCTAAACTTTACTTGTCCTTGATTGTATATTTCACAAAGTCAAGTGTCCCTTTTCTTACTCTTATGTTAGGGCACAACTTCTCTCAATTTTTCATGACTTCCTTATATCTTTTATATTTTCACCTCATGTATTATGAGCCTTAGCCATTTCCTTGAGGTCTCTAGGGGTATAGGTACCTTTGGAGTGATCTCATCCTTATGCATCGAGGGATTTCCTTTCACATTCACCCCTTGGGCTACATGAACATCATGAAGGTGGCCAACCTCCTGATACATGGACCTTGGGAAAACCTAGTTGCTACCTCCCGACCACAAGGTCATGTGCATCCAGGGCATATCAACTCCCAACCCATCATCCCTATGTAGCTTTAATATACCCTACTTAACCCCAGGATTGCATCAGGACTCTACCCTTCCTAAGTGTTTCTTTTGAGATGTCACATCTTTTAAGCACATTGTTCTATCATATAATTCTTTAACCCAGATTTCCTTCATCTCTCTTGTTTGAGTACACATTATGCAGTATAGTCCCAGCATTGGGCTTAGGCCACCTTCCCTTTAGGGTTTGGTGCGATGTCGATCTTCCCTCCTGGGCTTGACCTCTGTGATCTTCCCCTCCAGGGGCTTGAACCTAACTATCTATACTGTGGACTTGGGCCACCTTCCCTTCCTGAGCTTGGTGTCGTACTGGTCTTCCCAATCATAGGCTTGACTATTTCATGACCTTCCCTCCTGGGCTTGGTCATCCACACTATGACGCAGACCACCTTCCCTTCCTGGGCTAGCTGCCATACTGGTCTTCCCAAGCTTAGGCTTGACCAATTGTGTTACTCAGAGATGGCATACTTGGGTTAGAATGTAAGTGCCTTCTTCTAATATCTTTAACTCTTCACCCCTCTAGGTGACAATCAAGGTTACCTCAATACTTAAATCTATTTATTCAACTTACCTTTTAAGGGAATGTCCTAGCCTAGGGATGCCTTCTTGGCTCATAGGAGGGGGTTAGCTTTCTAGCCACAACCTGATCCCAATATCTAAGGTTTTGCCTCCCTCATAGGTCATCTTCGCACTCTTGGGTTGACCGACCCCAGGTTGGAACACTAACCCTAAATGTTTCATATATATCTTTTTTTTCTTTCATCATTATGCATAATTTTTTTTTATCATTGTAACTTATCAACCCATGTTTGCTCAATCTCTAGGCTACCCCTCATAGGTTATGTCCATTCAATGAACTTGGTCCACCTTCCCCTCCAGGGGCTTGGTGCCTACATCATACTTCCCCTCCAGGGGCTTGGCCATCATCACCAAATTTCTAGAGACAACATGAGGGGTTTGAGCAAGTTATACTTAAATTTTCATCTCCATATATATATTTATATATATATATATATATATATATATATATATATATATATATATATAACTATAGGGTTCTTATATTACTTAAGACCTCTTACATAAATGTCATTCTCCTCATTCACACATGCATGGGAGACTGGGTCACCTAAACATAAGCCTTTATCTTTCTTTATCCTGATTTCAAGTTTCATATGAGTGGTTTTCCATATCACCACACCATGCTCATTATTTAAGATTAAGGTTTTAGGGTTAGGGTTATGGACTATACTCAACCTCTTAGAGTTTCCATATCCCTTGGCCTACTAGAGTTTTCCTACCCTAAACCAAGTCCTTCCTCTATGAAAGGGCTTACCCATACTTGTATCTTTCTAGTGTTTACCCTCTCTAGAGGGACCTACACAAAAGGTTATATCTTTTCACATTTACTTCTCTAATTAACAATTTCTTTTCAAGGCTTATTAAGCAAAGAGATGAGAAGTAGATGAAATAATCACAGGCATACATTTTGGATGACAAATAAGTACACAGTCAGTATACCTCTTATGATATCTTTGTACACAGTCAAGTATATCCTCATGTCCACCAATATAGAAATGCTGACAAATAAGTACACAGTCAGTATATTTCTATATTGGTACATGGGTTCATCAAATAATCACAGGCATACATTTATTCAACAACTTTTATTTGCAAATAAGAACATAAACTTGTTTCATATTCTAACCTGAATCTGGTCTACTGTCTCAGGTGCAATCACTGTCCCTCCTGGGCTCATGTGCATTACCCTTAAGATCGGTCTGACCTAGGGTTCAAAATATTATTGATTTACTTTTCATGATACTATAGGAACTTTGTAATTTGCAAGTATTAAATAAACAAGAAAGCTGTTATCATGCATTCAATTTCTTCAAGAAAATTTGACAAACTCAAAATCCAATACATGTATTCATAAGCGTAACCACGTACCTTATGTCATTGTAGAAACCATGCAAAATATATCACGTACTTTCAGAGTGCATCCAAACATCCAAGCAACAAAGCATTCAATCAACAATATCTAAAACACACATACTACTTATGTGTCACCATGTATTCACATTACATTAATAAGATCTAGATGTGATCCTAAACAAGGGTTTAGGGCTATCTCATGTTTGGACTAGGGATTAGGGTCACAAACCCTAATTCCATCGTATCATGGTTTCTAAGATTACAACCTTTAGTTATGCACATTAGGTGAAAACCTAATCATCATCTTAAGCATATTAGGTTATCTGTGATACCTAGATCATATTACTAGCATTAAGATCATAGAAATATGTCCACATTGGTTTCAAAACCCTAATTTAGCATGTATAAGATTATTAATATAGAATCATTAATTATTCATCATTATCAAGGATTTCTTCATTATACATAACAAGTTCATGTATTAGCTCAACATAAACTAATCTACTCAATTAAGCATCAGATTAAAGGAATCTACATTTTCCTTTTTATTTATCACATTTAAGCATGTATTGCATATACTTTTAGAAAAGGAAGCATAATTAGACTCTAATTATATTTTCTTTGGATTCCTCCCATTTTCTTGAGCAATTGGATATATAGTTTTGCTATCATCAGAGTTACCATTAATTAGCTACATTTATTATAAAATAAAATTGTTCTGACCAATCATGTGCTGACACATCAGCGTTTGCTATTATATTACTTGCCACTCAGGCCTAGGCACTAGCCAATAGACTCACGCCTCATCAGTGCCCTATCCACACGGGCAAGGGGTTTGAGTCTGAGACAAAGGACCATAGTACCCTTTCGCAGTGACTAGGGAGGATCATGCGAGTCGGGGCACATGGGTAAAATCCATGTGGGTCATCTTCTTCAGGGAAGCCATCACTGCTTCAGGTCTGTTCGAGGTCCACCGAGAGTTTGACTCTCACCATCAAGGCAGGATGGGGCAATCTGAGGTCAGATTCACCTCTAACAAGGGACCCCAAACTTGGGAGGGTCTTCGGTCTAAGCCGAGAGGGGTCGGTGAGCCTGGTTCGAGATAAGGAAAACCAACTAAAAATCACTTACAAGTAAATAGAGAAGATAGATCCTTACCAGACAATTGCTCACTCATCCGATTGTAAAGGCTCTACCACTTCCTTGTGAGCCTTCAGGTATCTTGGTCATGATTGAGGATGGCCCGAACCTCCACCCTTGAGCTCTTACAGGTGGAGTTCTGCCCAGTGGTGATGGTGGGCCAAAGGGGATTGGTCGATGGCCACCGTGCCTACTTTGATCCTGACTAAAGCTCTCCAGTTCCATCACATGCTTGTTCTTCTCTTAATAGAAGCTTAATAGTCTTATATAAACGTCGGGTTGGGAGTTGTCATTGAATAGTCCCTACATCTTGGGATTTTGTCGATTAGGTACTATCTCCTCTTGGTTAGATAATGATATTTCCAAGGGTCTTTGAACTCGAAGCAATCTCTTGGATTCAAATGGACTCATCTCTCGGAAAGAGATTGACAAGAGAGGGGGAACGATCCAGTTAAACTAGTGAGAAAGGAGTCTGGGAATTGTCAGGACTTTGTTCCCCATTTTTTTGGGTCACGCGGGTGAAAGAGACGGACTGTTACCTGGATCCAGGATCCAGGTCTGACAGGACTCCCTATCTAGGGTTTTTCAAACCTTTTTCTTTTCTTTTAAATAAAACCCAAATCCTTGAAGTATTTGCATGGGCCACTTCATAGCTCCATTTAACCTTAAACTTTGGGATATTCTCTAGATAAGCATTGTGTAGACTTAGGTTAAAATTAGGATCTTGTAATGTTGGTTTGCTCTTTCAAACTTAGTCTCTAAACATAAAGTGGATAATTCTTTAACTAATTATCCATGTCACATATTACCTTGGAACTTTCTAGAAATTCTCCCTTTATCTTATATTATGATCATCTATAAAAAAATACTTTGGATACCTCTTATGATCAAGAATATCCACAATATCCAAAATCATGACCCAGGGACCCATATGTAAACCCTAGTTCACCAATTGGGCTGAAGTAAGCCCCTAAGGCCCATGAACCACATCTTGGGCCTTTCAAAGGTTCCTTGAGATCCACTACATTCCTAGTTAAATATTTAAGGCTTTTATAATCATTGAACCTTACATTAGCCTCATATGAACATGCTCCAAAGCACATTATCCACTTAAATTGATCATTTTATGTGAGTCTAGGGTTGGGAATTATCAATCAAGGTCCCTCAATCCACTTCCTTGTTATATGTTCCCTAATTTCAATTAGGCTTGAAATCTACGAATTTCAAGGATGTAACAATGAAGCTCAGGTTTCTAGATGTATTCAATACTTCCAAATGAAGGCGGAATTCATCTATGGTCATAGATAGAGTTCATCCAGACCTAACCCGATTTGAACCACAACCTAACCCATGGAAGTCGACCCACATGTGACCTAGAATTTTTCTACGGGAGGTTAGGGCTTTTAGTTTAGTCCCCTAATTTTAAATATGTTGGTTAGGTTCTAGGTAAAACCTGAACGTGACCTGAAGACCCAACCCTATATATATATATATGTACATACATACATGCATACATACATACATACATACATACATGCATACATACATACATACGGTCTCGACCTGTATCATGGTACGTTTGTTTGGTAGAAAGAGGGCGGGTGGCACCATTACTGCCAGAGTAAGAAAGGTGTTACATATCGATGAACAGTCTGTGGAGGGAGAAGAGGCTATAGTTCTAATAGAGATGGAGGTGGAGAGCCCTAATCTAAACAAGTTTTGGCTCAGTGTTAAAGGTAGGGAACCTGTCCCAGTGATGGGGGATTTCAACCACATACTGGCCAAGTGCATGGCATGTTATGCTTTCAGCTATGATGATGACCAATGTGATATGAAGGTGGCAGACAAAGGTAGGGTTGCAGGAGATGATAGTCATGTTTGAAGGGAGAGAATAATGGCTCATCTTCACAGAAGCATCAAACAAAAGAAAAGATCAATAGTAGGTTTGACCTCGAGCCTAAAGAGGAGGCAGAATAGATAAAGACTATGTCGGTATAGGATAGGGAAGAAGTAGGTCCGAGTAGAACACTTGAAGGAACCAGCAAGACCAATGGAGATGATACAATACAACCAAGCAATGGGAAGAGAACTCTAGTAGGTACAAATAGTTAATAAGAAGGTGAATTCATATCCACTTCAAGGTGTATTGGTATAAAGAATACATGTATTCCTAAAAATGTAGGAGTGGGTACTTTCATGGACACAACAAATAGCTTTGAAGCCCTATCTGATTCTGACGGAGAGGAGATAGGTGCAACTAGTCAAGAAGAATTGGAGGATAAGATAAGGATATCAAGAAGGAGATGATTAGGTGCAGTAGGTCACAAAATATTTGTTGATATGTTCATTCTTCTATGGAATATCAAGTAACGGTATGACAGGAACAAGAAGAAGTAGATCCGGGAGCGGATCGCTGCTAGTAGACACTCATTGGTTTCTTTAGCAGAAACTAGAATTAAGGATAATAATAAAAATAACATTAGATATTTGTTTTCGTCAAGGATGGAAACATGTATATATTTTGAGTATTATGTGGATGGCAGGAGTCTGTGTGGCATAGAAACCAAATGCATGTCAGGTTTCAATGATACAAATATGTGATCAACATGTTATAGTGGATTGTAGGAACACTGGAGGATTGCATATGTGGGTGACAGTTTATATGCCCATAATGATGCAAAGTACAGAAAGAATTTATGGAAGGAGTTGGTCAGTCTTTCGAGGTAGTCCACTCTTCAGTGGTTAGTGATTGGGGGCTTCAATAATGTTCGCTTATAGGTAGAAAAGAAAGGGTAAGACCAGCTTTGAATGCAACGATAAATGATTTAATCAGGATATAGTTAAAATTGGTTTGTTTGAGCTGCCAATGGTTAGAGGGGAGATCTTCACATGGAACAACAAAATATAATGGGATGAAAGAATAGAAAGTAAACTTGATTAAGCTTTGGTGAATTATGAGTGGGTGCAATCTTTTCCTAATGTACAAGTGAAAGTACGTGGGTCTGAGATGAGTGACCATGCTCCTATCTCAGTTCAAATCATAGAAAAGAAGAAAAAAAGGAAACCTTTTAAATTCTTAAACTACTAGTCTGATTGGAAAAGGTTTTAATGATGTCATCAAGGAGAGATTGAGTATTAAAGTGATAGGGAATCCAATGTACATCTTTGCAAAAAAGTTGGATATTATAAAAGTTGTAGTAAAGAGGTGGACCAAAGCAGAAGTGAACATCCAGAACCTATTGGCAAAAACCAAAAGAGAATGCAAAAAAGTCAGAGGAAAATTCTAAAGGAGACACTCAATGAAAAATTGATAAAGAAAGATGAAGAGATGAAAAGAATGATGGAGGACCTAAAGAAAGTCAAGGAAAAATACTATTGGAAAAGAAGTAGGGAGAAGTAGATGGAGAATGGGGACAAGAATGCCAAACTCTATTACATAGAAGTTAAGTGAAGACAAGTTGCAAACATCATTTCTAAACTCATTAATGTATACGGTAATGTGGTCAACGAGTAGGAGGACTTGGAGGAGCAAGCCATAGATTTTTATACTTCTCTATACAATAAGGAGTTTGGGGTTGCACTAGAAGATGAGGAAATAGAATGGAATTCTGAACTCATTAGTACGCAGAACAACACTCTTACG
This sequence comes from Alisma plantago-aquatica, assembly GCA_963693085.1. Taxonomy (NCBI): domain Eukaryota; kingdom Viridiplantae; phylum Streptophyta; class Magnoliopsida; order Alismatales; family Alismataceae; genus Alisma; species Alisma plantago-aquatica. The sequence continues at coordinate 86,620,595 of OY856414.1, read as the reverse complement.
AGGAAAAAAATGAATAGGAAGTCAAAGAAGTAGTTTGGAGCAATGGTAGCAATGAGTCACCGTGTTCAAATGGGTTTAATGCTTTGTTTTACAATAAGACTAGGATATCATCAAAGAGGAACTGCTTGCATACATTACATGATTTCTATAAGGAGGTAACATTATTAGACATGTTAATCACTCTTTTCTAGTTCTCATTCCTAAGAAGAAAGTGACATACTCTTGGTGATTTTAAATCGATGGCATGTTGCTATGTGCAATGTAAAATCATTGCAAAGACTTTGGCGGCTAGATTGAAGTTAGTACTTCCTTATCTAATTTCTACAAACCAAAGTGTTTTTGTGGTAGGAAGGAGTATTAGCGACTATTATCTTTTATCATGGGAATTCTTACTGGACTATAATGTGATGAGGGTAGCAGGAAAGCATGTCTAGAACTGGATGTGTCTAACAACATATTCTAGCGTCACATGGGAGAAATTTTGGTGGATCATGAAATAAATGGGATTCAATGATCAATGGGTTGGCTGGATGCAATAGTTTATTGGAACTACAAGCTTTTCTATTCTAGTTAATGGCACTTCAGCAGGTATGTTCAAAGGAGGAAATGGTTTATACCAAGTAGACCCCCTGTCCCCCCTCCTCTTTGTGATTGTCGTGGAGTATTTCACACCAAAGATGCAGGAGGTGGAAAGAAGGAAGGAGATAAAGTCCTACATAGTACACAATACATAAGTGTTGACCCACTTGATGTTTGTTGATGATGTGATAGTCATTGTGGAAGCCAACAGAACATGATGAAAAGGATACACATTCTACTGAAGGAGTTTGCTGGACAGACATGGTTGTGTGTGAATTTGTATAATACACACCTCTTTTTGTCTAAAAATTATTATCAGATATAGGATAGGTTAAAGGAGTCAATGGTTGTTTTGGTGGGAAAGTTCCCCACAAAATACCTTATTTTCCTTTGGCTGGAGGTAATCTACAAGTCAAAGACTTTGTTGATTGTATTGATGGGTTGGAGGAAATGATCAACACGTGGCCAATGTAGAAGACATCTACGGTGGGGCGAGCTACTCTAGTAAAGGCTTCTATTGAGGGGATCCTTATCTTTTGGGTGCAACAAGGAGATATATCCAGACTAGTCCTTGATAGAATGGAGTAGAAAATAGAAAACTCCTTATCAAAAACTGAGTACCACCCAATGAGATATACAATAATGGCTCTCCCAAAAGATGAAGGAAGTTTGGGTTTAAAAACACCGAGAGACATAGTAAAGTGGAGGACACTAAAATAAATTATTATCTATCATGAAGGCTCCTCAACTTAGGGGAGATGGATGAGGGAAAGATATCTAAGAGGACTAGATTTCAAGCCAAAGACAAGAGAGGGATATGCACACACATCAATGTTATGACAGATTTATGTCATTAAGTTAGACATTTTTTTATCCTCATGAACCGGGTGAATGAAGACTCAAAGACACAAAGACAAATGTATGGGAAGTGCCGAGAATAGTAGTTTCTAAAGATAAGAAGATGGAGCACACGTGGGCTGGTATACATTTACTAAAATGGAGTATGTGCGTCTATAAAAATTTGCATGGTGCACTTACTACCCTGGATAAGATAAATAGATAGAATCATGATGTTTCTATTGTTTGCATGCTATGCATGAAATAGGACGAGTCCACACTCACTTGGTAGGTTGTTGTGAAATTCACAAAAAAGTTTGGGTTATCATATGTGGAAATTTCAGATTGCAATAACTAGAGTTGAAAGAGGAACCAAGAAGAATGTTGTCAAGCTACAAGATGGACGACATGAAGAGGATTATGTTTTCTGCTCTATGCTATCAAATTTGGGAGAAAAGGAATGCTATAATACATGGTAGTACATCCCCCTATGCAAGGAGCGTAGTTGTAAAAATTTGTAAATGTTTTTAGCACAAGATGCATGTTAGATAGAAGAGTGCATAGTTTTCTATTTTGATGTATAGCATTGGGTTGTATGTAACTCTTGACTGCCTATATTTTTTAGAGGAAGTCAGAATATATTTACCTAATCCTGGATTTATATATGTATATATGTATATAATGTAATGGTAAATGTATTCCAACTCCCTCTTAAAAATATTAGAGGTTAATGACTTACATCTAGCTCAAAGATACACCCAAACATCAAACAACTCACACAACTATGTAACATGTAGTTTGTGATTTACACATTTACAAATGTTTACAATGGTAATACTCGGGCCATTGGTTGTATCTCCATGTCTTCTTTCATTTGTTTCACTTCATATATGATAGAAAAGTACATCAAACAAAAGCATCTTATTGTCCCCTTTACCACAACAAGTAGTCATCTTCCTAGTTTCTTCTTACAAAGCAATTTGCAGCCGGAACTCATTGCAAACATTCTCCTAGATTTCTTTTGTAAAATTTCAGCTCCCAAATAGATGATTGTAGGACTCCTCCCCTTCATTGCACAACAACCATAGGGTAGAAACACCATTCTTCGACTTTTCTATATTGTCTAGTGTGTCAGTGTTGCATGCAGAATTTCAAAAACACACATTGCCCATTTTGGTACTTGTTTCCCAAGTCAAATATGTTCCATCACGTTGTCTCTTGCAGCACCTGTTCTTGTCACCTCCCATAGATCAATCATTTGGGTCTTTGATCCACCAACCTCTTGTTGTTTGAGGGTCAGATAGGTGCTTCATTGTCGCCATAGATCCCTCGTGACATAAATAGTGTGTAAATATCCTTCCCTTGTTCTTGGCTGAAAATTCAGCCCACATGGGTAACTTTCTCTCATCCACTTTCCCTACACTGAACTCCCTTCTTGATAGAAAATTATTCTTCTCAAGGTCCTCCATCTTTCTATGTACCTGGGAATTTTTATGTTTAGATCCCCTTCCTCCTTAGGTGAATCTAGACATGCATACCTCATAGGATGATAGTCATTATCCCACATAAAGTTTGAGATCTTTATTTCCATCCTATCAAGAACATGCCATGGTATCTCTCCTTGTTGCACCAAAAAAATCAGAAGTCCTTCTATAGCAGCCTTGGTAAGAGTTGCTCTGCCCGCCATGGATGTCTTTTGTGAAGACTATCTACCGGTCATCTCATCAACTCTATCCATGCACTCAGCAAAATTTTTCACTTATAAATTACCCCCTGCAAGTGGGAAACCCAAGTATTTGGTGAGAGTTTTCCCAACTCCACCCATAGCTTCTTGTAATCTATCATCATTCTGGTGACAGTTTTTGATAGGAAAATATGGGTCTTGTTAGCATTTACACACAACCCGATTTTCTCTCTAGAAATCCTAAGAAGGGCATTCAGATCCTCAAGCATTCTGGATTTGGATTCTATAAAAACTAGGACATCATAGCAAAGATTAAGTGACTCATCACCTTCATTCAAATGCACTATGTACGCCTTGGTAACTTTCCTTTCTTCAACTTGCTTCATGTTCTGTGAGAAGTATTCCATGAAAATTGTGAAGTGGAGAGGAGAAAGATGATCTCCTTTCCAAAACCCATTATTTCCTTAGAACATTCCCACAAAGGTGCCATTCACAAGGATAGAGAAACTCATAGTCCCTACACAATGTCTCATCTAGTTGATCAAATACTCAATAAACCCCATTTTTGCATGATCCACCACAATTTATCCCACCTAACATTTCTGTATGCCTTGGACACATCTAGCTTCAGGAAAGCTTTTCTTCTCTCCTTGATGTGTGTTTACTACACGTATTAAACACAAGTGCACGTATCATAGTAATATAGGACAAAAGAGGCCCATATATCAAACTTGATAAAATTAATGTGAATCCAAAGAATACTACAAACTTTGATTCGATCAGCTAGACCTATCGAAAAAGGTGATTGAGTGATTCATTGTCTACATAAAGAATCAAAACTAAATCACTGAGGTTGTGATGACGAATAGAATGGATTCCCTAGGAATACAATTTCACTACAGTTTATACTGCAATTAGCAATACTTATCAATATTTAGTTCTTGTAAACCTGGACCAAGGGACCCGTAGGGAGAATGACCTAATCTTGTAGTCCAATCCAATACCTAATCTAATACAAACCCCACTCTCATACATGTTTAATTATTAGTTAGTTGCTTTAAAAAATTCTTTGGGCTATACCCTTAATAGCCATAAGCCCTCTCTCAAGGTACGGTCTAAGCTCTGTAAATCTATGACTTATCCAACCCTTAATCCCTCTCTCAAAGTAATTAAAGTCTAAGAAATCAGCTATGGTGATCAATAATAGATAATTCATATTGCAATCATAGAGTTACATCAAGAAATTAGGAAAAACATATATATTAACTCATAATGTCAAGTATAATGCATAATCGGGCTACTCCCAGATCCTAAGGAATTAGGATATTAATCCTACATGATTTCATTTCCCATACATATAGACGAAGAAGAAGAAAGTGAGGAAATAATTAAAAAATTAATGGAAACCCCTGGAGAAGATTATCCAGATTACTCCCTCTAATGAACGTGGTGATTTTCTATCTTTTGGCTGCAAATTCTATTCATTGGAAGTACTCAAATCATCCAAATGTAGATTTTCCTATCCTTTATCTTCTTATGGCTCTTCCTTGTTGTAAAAGGAACTCCAATGAGATTATTAGGTCTAGTCAATATTCTCCCTAGTCATAAGATTGACTTAGGGCATTGTTAAGTCGTGGTCATTGGATTAATCACAATCTTTAATCTTGTCTGATCGTGACAAGTCGGTACCACCGACAGGATGTCTATGGTACCGAGACCTCTAATGGGTCACGACTTCATGTGAGTGTCAGTACTACCAACTGAGGTGTCGATAGCACCAAGTTGCTCCCTGTCATCTCTTGATGAATTTTTTATGTACAAGTCTAGTCGGTGGCACCGAACGATTTCAGATGAGTTACTCTCCATCGAGTCGATTGCACTGATTCTATTGTTGGTACCACTGAGTGTCTTAGACTCATGCATGTTATTTTTCTTAAATTTTCGGTATCACCAAAAGAGCTACATGTAGAATCGAGATGATCTAGGACTTGTCAAATTACCTCAAATTTAGCAAAGAAGAACATAATTCCTATAATTATAATAAATCAATATGAAACCGTGGAAATAGGAAATATTTGATGCAAACATATGTCACATGCCAGTAATGATAAACCATGCACAAATAATGTCAAGATTAGAAAATATACATGAAATAAAAAATAAAATGGCCTGTGAAAAGTGAATAATATTTAGTGCATCATCCCTCATTACATTATAATCGTATAAAAGGTCACCATCCAAGAGTGCACAATCACTTATGCTTCTTCCTACAATGAAATCTTATTGGTTTCCAGAGATAATCGATGGGAGGGCTAACTTAAACCTTGATGCCAAAATATTTGCAATAATTTTACACTAGACAGAACATTATGCTATGGGTCTAAAATTAGAAAGGGAAGCAGTTATCTTATACTTTGGATTTAGAACCATATTAGAATGATTAACATGTCTCACAATGCTACCTCCTTTTAGAAACAATCTCACATACTCGATCAGATCATCCTTGATAACATTCCATGACTTTCTATAGAAGAAAGCATTGAAATTATCTGACCCCGATAATTTGTTACAGCCAATACTCTAGAGAGAATCTTTTACCTACAGTTCATTCACTTCCCTTGTAAGAATATTGTTGTGTTTCCCTGTAAGTTTTAACTTCCATTCCATCTCTTCATCCTCCACAATAGCTTTATAATTTTTGTTGTATAGTGTGTTGTACAACTGTATGGCATGTTCTTCTAAATCCTCCTATTTATTGACCACCTTACCTTTTGCATGAAAAAGTTCATAAATTATATTGTTGGATTCCCTTCTCTTAAATTCTAATGGTACAACTTTGTGTTTGTGTCACCATCATCCATCCACTTCTTCTTGATCCTTTGCAAGAAAAATTTCTCCTCTTCCTTCTTGAGGTCATCAAGCATCTTTTATAGCTCTACATCTTTTCTGATCAGCCCCTCATCAAATGGATTATAAATAAGCAACGTCCTCACCTCCTTGCACTCCTGCTTGTTTTTTGAGATCAGTTTTGGTATATTCACTTCCTCTTTATCACAGTTCTTTAGAGAAACTTTGGTATTTTCTAGCTATTTTTGCAAAAGTAAACATCAGGTTCCCATGCACCCACAAACTCCAGCTCTGACAACTTCATCAAACCCTTTCCAATCTACCCATAAGTTGATGTCTGAAAGGCTTTCTCTTCTGCTTTTTCTACCCAAAAGTTGAGGAATCTGAAAGGCTTTCTCTTCAACTTTTTGTTTGTGATCTTCACCAATACGAGAGAATGGTCACTCAATTTTGAACTACATGCCTCCACATGTACATTGGTAAAGATCTCTAACCATTCCTCATTCACTAGTGCTCTATCCTTCTTACTTGCTATTGTGTCCTCTGGTTTTCTTTCATTATTCCATGTACCACTTGTCATGGGAAGATCATTCAACTCTATCTATCAATAGATATGTTCAAAGAATCAATCATTGAGCTCAGTACTGGTCTCCCTCCTATGTTTTCTCCCTATAATCTGACATTATTGAAGTCCCCAATCAACATACAGGGAATTGTCAGCTATCTATAAAGTAAAGCCAAGTCATGCCAACACTCATGTCTCCTTCTAGCATCATATGAGCACACACTATTATGAGACACATATGTAGACCTAATGTGCTCATGTAATCCCCTATAATATGTTGATCAGACATCATCTTCATTGTTACCTACCATGCATTTGGTTTCCACACCAGGCACACCCTTGCTAACTCAGAGTGCTCCAGATTAGACACATGTTCCCGCCCATGTGGAAACAAGTATCTAATGATTCACTTAATCTTATACCTTATTTTGGTTTCCACTAGTTCCACAAGTGAGGGTCCACTTGACGCAATCCATTGTCAAACATCCTTCTTCTTGTACTTGTCACACACCCCCTTAATATTCCATATAAGTAAGGACATATTAACAAGTTTTTTGGGCTCTTATTCACCTCACAGGTTCCTTTTTGTTGGTCTTCCTCCCCTCCTCATTTTCCTTCTAATTTGTCATCTCATCTTCTTTCACTCAGTTCCTTAAAGCTATTAGTTGTGTCCCGGATGGCTCCCACCCCTTGGCTCTTTGGGATTCCAACCTTCTTCTACCCCTTCTTCTTGTAAAAGGAACAAATGAACTCTCCTTCCTCCTTATCCTCATGTTGGCTCGTCTTAGGACCTTGATTTGCTGAATTCCCATCTTTGTCATTTACTATTTGGTCATCATCAGGTACAACACTGGTCGCACTTTCTTCTAACTCTAGACTCTACTTCTTCTCTATGCATTCCTTCCTCTCCTGGTTACTATCACCCACCTTCATGGTTTGTTTGTATGCCCTAATATCACAGTCACCGTCCTTGTGCCTGTATGCATGTAAGGTGAAGCATTTCAACTATACATAGTCATGCTCCACCTCCACTGGGATGGGCTCCCTTTCACGCACATTGAGCCACACTTTGTATGATCTCACTCTCGATTGTCAGCTCCATGAGCACATGTGCCTCCTCCTTCTCTAGCAAACAATTGTCAATATGGAGTACCTTCCCTACTCCATTTGTAATGGTGTCAACTACTTGCTTTGTCCACAAATATCCAAAAGAAATCAGAGTGATCCAAGTTGGGATAGTGGAGAAGATATTCCTCTTCAGTTCATCGTCATGGAAGTAGTTCTTAGCAACCACCAACTAGTCGTCAAACCACCTTGTCCTGAGATCAAGGACCGTCTTTTTATTAGCAACATTAGAGAAGTAGGCTAAGAAAATTCCATTCTCCCTTTATTGTAACTCAAAGGTGCCCTTAGACTTCTATTTTCTATGAATCTCGGCCTAGAAGTGCAGATAGTAGAGCCACTTCCCTACAACATAGATCATTACATTAAATTTCCATATTTTGTACATTCTCTCAAATTTATCCGCCTCCAAATCGACATGGGTCTTCCCCTCCACACATCTAGGATCTAGGTAGCATTCTTCATCTCTGCACGATGTCAGTTGCTTCATGACTTGGTTCCAGGCCCTCTTGGTCATCACTGACAAGTTCTTTTTAGTCGTCACATTAGTCTGATTAGGGTTGCCAATGTTTACAGTTAGTGTTCCCGTGGAATCTCTGAGTTCTTGGTTGGATGGGTGGTTAGGGTTTGGTTGATCGGTGGTGGTGGAGGGATGGACGATGGGGGTGTGGTGCCCCGATGTAGTCATTGTCACCTAGGTCACCTGAGAAATCACCAGCGCTAGCCCTAGGGGAGAGAGGGGTTTCTTTTTTATGGTATTAAGAGAGGAATTCTCTTCCCCTCTACCATGCCCATGACGGGGGCTGAACATTTGGAAGGGTGGTAAACCAAGGCGGCAGTTGAGATTCAAACTTGAGTCCCTTTGTTAGGGGACACCGTGCTTGACCACTTGAGCCAATCCTTGTTAGTAGTTTCTTTTTTGTATGTATCTATGTACATATGTATCGGAATTAAGAAAATATATTCCAACACCCTCCTAAAATTATAGGAGGTCAAAAGTTACATGTAGCCCAATGCTACACCCCTACATGAAAGAACAACTCACACAACTATCTAATGTGTAGCTTTATCTTTACACAAACAATTTTTTACAGTAATAGTTTTCACATTCTTGGCTATAATCCCATGTCTTCTACCATTCTATTCATTTTAAATGTTAAAGAAAAGTGCAGCAAATAATAGTCAATTCAAGTCCCTATTTCTGCAGTTCTTGATCATCATTCTTGCATCCTCTTACAATGGTGCTTGCAATATAAATTGTTTGCATATCAGTCTCCAAACTTCTTTCATAAATTTGCAGCTCCCCATCAGATGGTTATGTGTCTCCTCTTCCTCATTTCACAACAAGCAAGTTGTAGAAATTTCATGGTTCCACTTATATATTTTTGTCAAGTGTAGATAGTGTGTCATGCATGATTTCATAAACACACATACTCTATTTTGATACATATTTTCCAACCCATACCTATTCAAACTCTTTGTCTTTTGCATCTCTATCTCTTGTCTCCTTCAAGAGTTCAGATCTTTTAGATGTCATCCAATGACTTCCTAGGGGTCAAATAAATGTTTTTTCTACTGCAACAAATCTCGCATAACATCGATAGTGTGTGAATATCCTTATCTAGCATTTGGCTGAAAGTCTAGACCCGGTGGATATCTTTCCCTCGTCCACTTCCCCAAATTGAGGCACCTTATTGATAGTTTACTATTCTTCTCAAAGTCCCCTATTTCACAATGTCTCTAGGTTCTTTTAAATTTATACCTTTCTTGTCTTTTGGTGGTGCCAACCGAGCATACCGCATATGATGGTATTCACCTGCCCATACAAAATTAGATATCTACATTTCAATCATTTTAAGCATGACCCCCCAAAATCTCTCCTTTTTGTGACTAAAAGATAAGACGACCCTCTATTGTAGCCTTGGTTAGTGTTTCTCTGTCGGCCATAGAAGTCTTTTGTGTAGGCCATCTACCAATCATTTCGTCAACTCTATCATTTCAATCAGGAAAGTGCTTTACTTGTAAGTTCCCTCCAGCAAGCGGAAACCAAGATATTTAGTAGGAAGCTTACCCAACTCAACCTCCATTTTTTAATGTAATATTTTCTTTCTCTAGTGATAGTTTTTGGACAAGAAAGATGAGTTCTACTTACATTTATATACAACCTGGTATGCTGCCCAAAATCACTAAGGAGAGATTTCAACTCCCCGTGTTCTACTTTTTGCCTCCACAAATACAAGGACATCATCAACAAAAATCAAGTGGCTCATTACCTTCATTTTGTGCATCATGTATGGTATAATGACCTTCATGTCCTCTTCTATCTTCATCTTCTCTGTGAAGTATTCCATGACAATCATGACAAGAAGGGGGGATAGAGGATCACCCTGCCGCAAACTATTACTCCCTTTAAACAATCCTACTGAGGTACCATGACAAGGATAGAAAAACTCATGGTCGCATCATTCTTTTAATCCATTGTTCACTGAATCCCATTTGTTGCATAATTCACCCCAATTTGTCCCATCTGACACTATCATAGGATTTTGACACATCAAGCTTTAGACATGTTTTCCTGCTTCCTCTCATAACATTATAGTCAAGAAGAAATTCACCAGTCAAGAGGGCACAATCACTAATACTTCTTCATGTTATGAAGGGCCCTTGGGAGGACAAGCTTTAATCTTGATGCTAGGATTTTTGTAATAATTTTGTATTGAACAGAAGCACAAGTTACTGGTCTAAACTTAGCAAGAGAAGCAATAATATTTTTCTTTGGAATCAAGACAAGAAAATCATGATTAACCTATCTCACCATGCTGCCTCCCTCCAGAAACCATCTGACATATCCAACAAGATCATCCTTGATTATGACCTAAACATTCATGTAGAGGAAACCATTGAAGCTATCTGAGCATGGTGATTTATTTCAAACAATACTCCAAAGTGTCTCTTTAACCTCTTTTTCATTTACCTCCCTTGTGAGAATATTGTTGTGTGTGTCATAGAGTTTGAATTTCTTGTTCATTTCTTTATCTTCTAGTGGTGCAGAAAAAATATTGTTGTAGAGCAAACTATAGAAATTAATAACTTGTTCTTCTAGTTCCTCTTGTTCATTCACTACCCTCCCATCTACATCTATCAACTCAGAAATAATATTATTTGCCTCCCTCCATTTAATTACCATGTGGTATAGTTTGGTGTTTCTATACCATCCTCTAACCACTATTCCTTACTCATTTGCTAGAAATGTTTTTCCTCTATCTTCTTCAGGTCATCCAACATCTTTTTCAGCTCATCATCTCTTTTGATCAGTTACTCATTGAGTGCATATGAAAGAAGTAGCTTCCTCACCTCCACACACTCATGTTTTGTTTCTTCTACCAATGTTAGGTATGTTCACTTCAAACATGGCCCATCTCTTCAATTCAACTTTAGTTTTTGCAAGTTTTTTGGCAAAAAACAAACATTGGGTTATGTTCTAACCTAGCTTTTCCCATATTTTAATATATATATTTGCATGACACATTTGAAAGATGGTTCTCTATGTGTCTTGTGTGGATATTGTAGTGTGAAAGTGTAAATACTCCATTTGAAATATATGTCATGTAGTCTACTTATTTCAATAATCCATAAATAGACATTGTACAAAGAAAGAATGGAAAATCCGATAATAAAGAGATTTCTAGAAGTAATGGACAATTGGTATTTTAGATATGGATTTATGTGGAATAATTTAGAAAAGAGACTTTTTGTGCATAAATAGAGAATGGTCACTTTGTTAGTTATTGGATAACTGAATTACAACATAATATGCAAGTTCCAAAAAAAAATTAAGATGTGTGGTGTTTTGGATAATTAATAGAATATTTGTCTAATCCACTTTGGCAACATTAAGCATCCCGTGATGTTTTTGGAAATATAGATTTTACTATGAATTAATATAATGAGAAAAAGGAAGAGAATTATAGAAATTGGGAGAAAGAGGATATTCTATGGGATAAAGGTATTATTTTAAATAATGTTTATAAAGATCAAGTTTGGGTTATCCCAACCACTAGAAATAATTACGAAAGATTTTAATGAATTACCAGGGAATGAGGATAATTAGTTTAAAGGATATACAGTGGAGAGGGATACAAGAATAATCTAGAATTCATAAGTAATTAGCCAATAAAGTGTTATGTATTTATGTTCTTTACTTTATGACTTTTTTGTGTCAATCAGGTAAAGTTGGTAATTAAGTTATGGATATGTGAATTCCTCTATTGGGAATCTATTAGATGTTGACACACTTTTTCATGAGTAACTGTGATAAAGAAGGAAAGAAACCCAGGACAGGGAAAATGAAGAAAATACTTTGGTTAAAACCATTCAATAATATATGTGGTGTGGATAAAAAGGAATTGAAAAGTGATTAAGAGAGGAGAAGGAAAGAAGCCCCAAATAGGCACAGTTTTGTAAGCCAGGTGGATATATGTATGTAGGTCATAGGTGTGGTTACCATCCTCCTCGATGACCCCCCTTCTTAGTTCATCATCCCATCTTCTTCTCTCTTTCTTCATCATCTTCCTCCTCCTTAGTTTAGAGTTCCTCCCCAAAGCTATGTAGAGGGATCACAAGAACTCTTGCCTCCACCCAACTTAGCCTCTAGCCTCTACATCCCACAAAGAGTTGCCACCCTTTGTGTGAAGAATGGACAGAGGCGAGGCAAAAGGTAGATACTCATTGTTGGAATCAAGGGGGAATACAACATGAACCAAAGATCTGTGATGGAAGCACATGACTCCCTAGGTATATATTAGAGTCTATGAGAGTGCCCGTGGGTCTGCCGATGACGTAGGAAGCACCAGGTATAGTCTCCAACTTCAAGGTCATGTTCATGTTGCCTAGTAGCTTGGATCTTCGACTCTCTCTCCAGCCACCACCAACCTACCCTAAGATTCCTGTAGGTCATACATCTTCCATCAAAGCTGTAGCAGCTTCCTCCGACACTCCAGGCAAGGAGCTACGAGCTTGCCTTAGTGGTGTGCCAAACACGGCGTCTGAAGGGCACTCGTAAGGTGGGCTCTCGTGAGGTTAGAGATGATTAAATCAAAATGACTAGGGTACCCCGACCAATGTAGGTGAGGCACGAGGGCACCATGGTTATTTCCCTCAATCTTATAGGGTTGTTTGAATCAGTAAAAAATTAGTAATTAGTTACTGACATGTCTCTTCCTAATTGGCCAAGATTTTAAATGTTAAATAAATTATAACTAACTATTGGTAAATCATACCATGACAAGTTATATTTGAATTTTAATCAGAAAAGTGAGATGAATCTAAATAAAATAGTTTTAGAGTCTAACTATTCTTCTAATTCCAAAAATAGTGTAAATATGGCTTCAAGTGGTGATTAATGCATATGAACCCCAGGTTTTGCTAAATAGGTTGTTAATCATGTTACATATGGTTCTTTGAGGTGTGAAATAATAATGTGGAATCTAAGGCTAATTTAACATGTTAATGATATTAATGAAAAATAATTAAGATTTCTAATACGGATAATCATGCATATGAGGAACTAGAATTAAAGATCCTAACTTACCATGTTGTTAGTGAACTAAATATGATCTAAGAAAAAGATAATATGGATCCATTGATTAGGGCCTTCACCTAATGTTTAACATGTGATGGAAATAGGGTTTATACCTTTATTCTTTGTCTAAACCCTAAACCCTATGTTAACATGAATGGTGACACTTTAGGATTTACATACATGTAGTAAGATGATTGGAATCTTTTCTTGCTTGATTGGATGATATGCTTAAAGTATGATTCAATGATCTACATGGCTCACCATTGAGGTATGTGGTTATGCTTATGACTACCCACATTAGTTTTGCAGTGTTTTCTGAGTGTTTCTTGAGGATTGAACTACTAAAATGTTGGATGTTTATATAGTTCTATTCCATTATAATATCACTATGAGTATCACATAAATAAAGATTATGTGAAGAAAATGACAATATCTGTTTGCAAGTAATTCATTGTTATATGTTGTTATGTACTTTCACACTTTTACATGCATCCCATGTACACTATATAACTTGTTATATTGATCTATGCTTTTTTTGTCAGCAATTTAAGTACATGCTAAATGTGAAGATGTTTAGAGATATGATAAACTAGATGAAGAGACATGAAGGCATTAATCTAAGTAAGGAGGATTTAGATAGACACTTCTTCTCTATCTATAGTTCTGGTAATGGAATTTCACATAAAATCATCTTGTAAATAGTATTTGAAATGAATGAAATTATTTACTATTATTTATCATTTCATTAAAATATGGATCCTTGGGAAACATCTAGGTAATAACTCTCATATTTTTGGAATTCCTTAATAGAGCCAGGTTAGGATGGCCATTGTGAGACCAAGCCAGGATAGGATGGCCATTGTGGGACCAAGCCACGATAGTATGGTCGTTATGAGGCCAATCCATGATAGGATTACCATTGAGAGTCCTAGCCAAGAAAGGAAGGCCATAACAACCGAGCCCAGTAATAGGAGGTTATGAGAAGTCCACTACTTGGACTAAATCCTAATGAGAGGACTCCCCACATGAGTACTCCAGAGAGGAAGTGTACCACAAAGATTATGTTAAGAATTTATAATAAGAAATACATATTTAAGTTGTATAAAGAATGAAAATATGAAACCTTTACGGTTGGTGTCCTGACCTAGGGTGGGTCAACCCAAGTGTGGGAAAAGGACCTAAGGGGGGGGCAAAACCTTAGACCTTGAGGTCAGGTTGTGGCAAGAGATCCTAATTTCCTCCTTTGAGCCAAGAAGGGTCCCTAGGTTAGGACCTTACCTAGAAGGGTGAGATGTTAAATAATTTTAAGAAATGAGGTAACCATGAATGTCATCAAATATAAAATATGAGAGCATATGTATTGAGTATGATTCTTTGAACCCAAGTATGCCATCTCTGAAGAACATGAGGAAAAGTCACTATGGAAGTGGTTGACAGTATGAGACCGAGCCCGAATGAAAAATATTTCCATGAGTCCAATGAGGAGATACAAAGTGAATAATGAGCATCATAAGAGATGGAGGAAATCTAGTTTAAAGAATCACATATGAAAATAATGTGCTTGAAAATGGTTAAAGGTACATGGGACCGATGGGATTAGGAGTTGGTTGATCTCAAAGAAACCCTTGGAAAGGGTAGAGCCCTAACTTAATCCTAAGGTCAAGTAGTGTGTATTAAAGGTACATGGGACCGATGGGATTAGGAGTTGATTAATCCCTAAATGCACAAGACCATCTGGTCAAGAGGTAATAGCTATGTTTGCCCAAGGCCCATATCTTAGGAGATTGGCAACCTTCATGATGTTCATGTGGCCCAATGGGTGAATGTTAGAGGCACTCCCTAGATGCATAAAGATTAGATAACTCCAAAAAGTACCTATAACCCTAGAGACCTCAAGGAAGTGGATAAGGCTCATAATATATGCGATCTATATGTAAAAGATACAAAGAAGTCATGTAATAATGAAATCATAAGAGGATTTGTGTACAAAATTAAGAGTGAATAGGGCACTTTAATTCATGTAATATAAGAAAGATGTGGATTTAAAAAGTATGTATGGCTTAGAGTCATGTTGAGAATGATTCATCCTAATTATGAAATTTTGAGATAATGTGTAGATACACCATCTGCGCTCTTGGAATGGGATGAACTTTGTTTTTGAGCTACAACCAAATGCTTATTTCACCCCATTATGAGGGAGAGAAATAGGGTAGACACATGTCGTGCTAAAAAAATTAACATATGATAATGAATACCTTAAGTTGAAGTTAATGACATTATCTAGGGTTTGAGGTGTTACCTCACCCTTATGTGAAAATAAATGAATAATAGGTTGGAAAACCTTGGTGAAAATGGTAGTCACCAAGTGAAATTGAAATCATAAAATAATAATGTAATCACCAAAGAATAGTGTCATAAAATTACTGAGGATATGGTTACATTCAAGTACCAATCATGGTAATATTGTGTGGAATTTGCATGTCAATAAAATGTGTTAAGGATATCTAAGTAGGGTTAACCCTAAGTTGTAAAATTAAGATGAGTTGTCTTTTACCTTAACCTTACTAGGTGTGAATATTGGGGACACAATTCCTTTTAAGGAGGGGAATGTAATATCATCAATTTTGCAAAATTGAATTATATAAACATAATGCATGAATTGATAAGTAATCTCCCCAATGGTACATTTGAGAGAATAATGAAGTCACCCTTGGGGCATGGGTGGAACCCGTGGCCCATCTAAAGGCCCATGAGACTATTTTCTTTGCAAATAGGTCCTTTTGGCACAAATTAAAGAAATAAAAGGAATTAGCATATAAATAAAAGATGTTGCTTTTATGAAAACCAATATATGAGTAAAAGTATCATGCCATCTTCCTGGATGACTAGTAGAACTTTGAGGACAAACTTTCTATAAGAAGGAAAGAGTGCTATAACCTGGTTTTCCCCATATTTTAATATATCTATTTGCAAATAATGTAATATGAATGATACATTAAAAAGATGGTTGTCTATGTGTCTTGTGTGGAAAATGTGATGTGAAAGTGTAAATACTCCATATGGAATAAATCTCATGTAGTTTACTAGTTTCAATAATCCATTAATAGATATTGGATAAAGAAAGAATGGAAAACTCAACAATAAAGAGATTTCTAAAAGTAATGGACAATTGGTATTTTAGATGTGTAATTATGTGGAATACTTTAGAAAAGATAATTTTTGTGCATAAATAAAGAATGGTGACTTTGTTAGTTATCAGACAACTGAATTACAAGATAATATGCAAGTTACCAAAAGAAAATAAGATGTGTGGTGCTTTGGATCATTAATAGAATAATTGTCTAATCCACTTTGGCAACATTAAGTATTTTGTGGTCTTTTGGAAATATGGCTTTGGGTATACATAAATATAATGAGAAAAAGGAAGAGAGTCCTAGAAATTTAAAGAAAGAGGATATTCCATGGGATAATGGTATTATTTTAAATAATGTTTAAAAAGAGAAAGTTTGGGTTATCTCAACCACTAAATATAATTAGAAAATATTTTAATGAATTGCCATGGAATGAGGATAATTAGTTTAAAGGATATATCATGGAGAGGGTTAAAAGAATAATCTAGAATTCATGAGTAATTAGCCAATCAAGTGCTATGTATTTATGTTCTTTACTGTACAGCTTTTGTGTGTCAATAAGGTAAATTTGGCAATTAACTTATGGATATGTGAATTCCTATATTGGGAATATATTAAATGTTGACACACTTTTTCATGAGTAACCATGAGAAAGAAGGAAAGAAACTGAGCAAAGGGAAAATGAATAACATATTGTGGTTAAAACCATGAAATCACATATGTGGTATGGATACAAAAGAATTGGAAAGTGATTAAGAGAGGAGAAGGAAAGAAGCCTCAAAGAGGCAGGGTTCCGTAAGCCTGGTAGATATATATAGGGCATAGGTGTGGTTACCATCCTCCTCGAGGACTCCCCTTCTTAGTTCATCGTTCCCCCTTCTTATTGCTTTCTTCTTCATCATTTTCCTCCTACTAAGTTTAGAGTTCCTCCCAAGAGCTATGTAGGGGGATCATGGGAACTCTTGCTTCCACCCAACCTAGCGTCTATCCTATACATCCCACAAAGAGGCACCACCCTTCTTGCGAAGAATAGACAGGGACTGGGCAAAAGGAAAATAGTCATCGCTGGCATGCAAGGGGGGATACAATACAAACCGAAGATCTATGATGGAAGCACATGACTCCCTGGGTAGATATGAGAGTCTGTGAGAGCGCCTGAGGGTCTGTCGATCACTTGCAAAGCACCAGGTATAGTTTTCGATTCCTAGGTCCTATTCATGTTACTTAGTAGCTAGGATCTCTGCTCTCTCTCTTCGGCCACCAATGAGCCACTGTAAGATTCCTCTAGGTCTGGCAGCTTCCATCAGAGCCGTAGGAGCTTCCTCTAACGTCGTGGCACCAGCGTTGCAAGCTTGCCTCAGTCTTGTGCCAAACACAGTGTTCGACAGGCACCCGTAAGGCGAGCTCTTGCGAGGTTAGGGATTGTTAGATCAAAATGACCAGTGTACATGAGCTAATGTATGTGAGGCACAAGGGCACCAAGGTCATTTCCCTCTATATTAAAGGGTTGCGTGGATCAATTAAAAATTAGAAATTAGTTGATGACATCTCACTTCCTGATTGGCCAAGATTTGATAATCCTAAATAAATCACAACTAATTATTGGTAAATCGGATCATGACACGTTATATATGAATCTTAATCGGAAAAATGAGAGAAATCTAAATAAAATAATTTCAAGTCAAATTATGCTTCTAATTTCAAAAGTCGTGTAAATATAGTTTAAAGTGGTGATTAATGCATATGAACCCTAGGTTTTTCTTAATAGGATGTTAATCATGTTAGATATGGTTCCTTCAGATGTGAACTGATAATGTGGATTCTAAGGATAATTTAAAATGTTTTGTTTGGAAAAGCCAGGAGATGCTTTTATTCATCCCACTCTCCTCGTGTGGGCTAAATCCTCAAAATTCTTAATACATTCTTGATATTCAGGGAAATAAAATAAGGTAGTACTACTACCCTTACATGTTTCACTAATTAGTATGGACAAAAAACCAAAATAGCACACTTTAATAAAAATATGTACTGAAATAGCACCAAAGCCATCTTAATTTCCGAAATAGCCCACTTTCTGGGAAAAGCGCCATCATTTTTGGCGTTTTACTGTTTCCAGGACCAAAAGCGCCAAAAATTTGGCGTTTTCAGTTGAAAGCGCCCAAAACTTGGCGTTTTCAGGTAAAAGCGCCAAAAATTAGGCGTTTTTAGGTGAAAGTGCCAACTTTTCGGCGTTTTAGAACAAAGGCGCCAATATTTTTGGCATTTTCATAGCATTTTTAATTAAAGCGCCACGGGGGCCGGGGACAAAGGCTTCCGCGGGGGCCGGGGACGATGACGCGTAGCAGTCGGAGGAGTAGGACGTTGCCAGTAGCATAGCAGACGGCATTGTGGATGAGGACGGGAGCGGGGTAGTGGACGTGTTGGCGCTGACGGATGCCCCGAAGATGGTCCTGAACATGGAACATGGAGGCGGCGCTGACGTCTTGGAGTGCTGGAGGGATGCTACTGCAAGGGAGATCCACCGAGCTGGTGGCCGTCGGTCTGAGTACTGGGTTCAGCTCTAGTGAAGTCGTCGCTGATGTGTCGCCGTATAGTACTCCTCCTCCGCTGTCGGTGCTCATTGGGCTGATGTTCAGGGTCGACTGAGACTCTTGAAGGAAGGACGAGTGAAGCAGCATGTCCGCCATGAGGTCGACACCTCTCCAGGGTCGACTGTGACTCATTGGGTTCTCATGTGCCTTCTCTCCAGGGTAAGTACGATTGACAAACATGCATGCAGTTCGGAGTCAAGCACAGTTGAGAACTCAAGCCAAAGGAGTTGGCGTTTTATTATAGGAACATCAACTTGAAGGAAGACGCCAGGCACATAACAGTTCCTCGTGGTGGTGTACCTTGGATGACGAGAGCCTTAACGGGTCGGGACGAATGTAGCAGGAGTGCCCCATGCCTTCATTGAAGAAGAAAGGGGAGCTTGTTCCCAAATTGAAAACGCCAAATAAGTTGGCGCCTTTGTGTGAAAACGCAAAAAAATTGGCGCATTTGCTCTAAA